>JAEAOA010001688.1:322500-455000 GCA_016746295.1 Potamilus streckersoni
TTACGTTTTGTTGTGATGTTTTTTAAAATTTTGCTGCTAGACCAGTTTCTTATGAGCAGATGCAACTCGTTCCATATGTGGTCATGGATGGTAATAGTGGTGAAGTGGGGAAGCATGGACTATTAAAAAATTAATAAAGTTAAGATCTCATATTTATATACAAAAACGTTTCTCAACCACTCAGAACATCAAGCATTCCCCCAAGTTAGTTGATAGCACCAAGATTGTGAATTTAAATTTAAATGCAAAAATATAAAACAACTGTTTCTTTTCACTACTGTATCAAAACCTTATATCATTATCTCCCTAGGAATAAAACCAGGTTTTATTGTATCACTAAATAGTCCCACTAACAATAAATACAGGTTCTAAGGTATTACTAAATAGTCCCACTAACAATAAACACAGATTATAAACACATATTATAAGGTATCACTAAATAGTCCCAGTAACAATAAAAACAGGTTATAGGTATCACTAAATAGTGCCGCTAAAAAAAAGCCAGGTTTACAGTACAGATGCAACATCACCGACTGACAGAAAATCAATAATGGAATGTCAAGGCCATACACAGGGCCGTAAAGAGCGATCACGGGCCCTGGAGTAAAAATCATCAGGGCTTCTTCTAGTTCTTGTTCAAATAAAATTTTTCTTTTATAAAATTAAAATTGTTGCATAGCCTTACTGACTCTGGCATCGAGGATATATTCTCGGTTGCCCACCGCTCTCTGGTTGGCCCTGGCCATATCTTTGCTTTTGCATGCGTCGAGCGGAAACGTACTAATGTAACGGGTCTTATAGAAATCACTACGAATCCCAGATGTAATAATATAATGGGCCTTATAGAAATCACCACGAATCCCAGATGTAATAATATAATGGGCCTTATAGAAATCACCACGAATCCCAGATGTATTAATATCATGGGCCTTATAGAAATCACTACGAATCCCAGATGTATTAATATAATGGGCCTTATAGAAATCACTACGAATCCCTGATGTATTTGCGGTTTTCCATAGTTATGGAAATTTAAATACAAAGTCAATATCGCGTGCATTCAGTAAAACATTTATAGCCATGTTAAAACTTAGTTCTCTGTATTAAATGTTGATGTGAAACTTCCATTGCACAAGGCCTCCTTATTTATGTTCCACTTTATATATTGCTACAATATTACTTTTTATATCGCTACCATACCTCCTTATATCCTTATATATCACTCCCATATTACTTTATATATCACTATTATACCACGTTATATGTCACTACTATACTTATTTATATATCGCTACCATATCACGTTATATATCGCTAGCATATCACTTTATATATCACTACCATACCACATTATCTATTGTTACCATATCACTTTATATATCTCTACCATATCACTTTATATATCACTACTATACCAATTTATATATCGCTACCATACCACTGTATATATCACTACCATACCACATTATATTTCGCTACCATATCACTTTATATATCGCTACTATATCACTTTATGTATCGCTACCATGCCACTTTATATATCGCTACTCTATCAGTTTATATATCACTACCATACCACTTTATATGTCACTGCTATACTACTTTATATGTCACTGCTATACTACTTTATATTTCACTGCTATACTACTTTTTATATCGCTACTTTATATTTTTCTACCTTGCCACTTTATATATCGCCACCATACCAATTTATATTTTACTACCATCCTTGTATATGAAAAGGTAGAATTTTAAATGCAATATATATATATATATATATATATATATATATATATATATATATATATATATATATATATATATATATATATATATCATTACCGATCAGATGTAAATCTTAAAGACCATATCAGCATCAAAGAGAATTAGAGATGAATATGAATTTTCTATGAATTTTACAATATTGAGTTAAATGGAATGTTGCAATTATAGGTATTATGTGGGTCAAGTTCCATATTATTTTCGTTTATGATTGGCAGAGATTAAAAGAGTCTATATAAATAAATCCAGAAATGAATGAAAACACTATCAATCACTGTACATTTTCAATGTTGTAAATTGCGATATGTGTGTTAATCATTAAAATCCCAGTGTGAAGTGAAACACCTAAAATTGCTTTAGTAAGTTTGGCACTTCTAACATTTGGTAAGTGGTATAATGGTATATTGACATTATGACATCATGGCAAATGGCATAAAAACATAATGGCATAATAGTAAACGGCAAATGGCATAATGACAAATACAGCACTTAGAACTGACAGGAACTTGTTGATCAGGCAGTGCTAGATACAGCAAAGTCAGTGGGTAATTCGTAACGATAATATGCATCAGCTCTGTTCCAAGATGGCGGATGATGACGTCAGATGAAGGTTAACACAAATGTCCAGAAGTTTTACTGTGAATCACAATTTATATTGTCCTGTTCGAATTTAGAACTATTTTCAGCAAATGTCTTTGTCCAAAGCCAGTTGTGTAGGTCTCCAGGGAAAATAAATTATTCTTAAAAGATTTCCACTGCACCGTATTAAATATTTCCATTGCACTGTGTTAAAGATTTCCACTGCACCGCATTAAATATTTCCACTGCACTATTTTCCATTTGTGGAAAGTTATTGACAGTTTCGTCGTATAACTATTTATGTGATCCAAATGTATCGGCCTCGGGTGGCTGAGTGGTCTAAGGCGCTTGGAATTACAGATCACTGACATCTCAACATCGTCTTAGTGAGCCCAGTATGAATGTGTGAGAAAGCTTGCCAGTAGCGTTCCAGAAATTAGTAGTTATGCCGGAGTTTTTCCATGGTTCATCGTTAAAAATATGCTGGTCGCCAAGTATAGCCTACCATGCTGTAAAAAAAGGAATTAACCCACGAAGCCAAACAATCTTCAAGCTGTCACATTTTAGATTTTGAACATTTGAATATTTTTCTCAAAGCATCTTGTTCTTTATTCCATTTTGTCAGCCCTAAAGTAGTTAGAGAAAAGATCTAACACTCTCAAGATGTATTTATATCTATCATTCCTTTTTTCATGTGTACTCATGGTAAACATATCTGCCTGCCATTTGCCATCTATGGTACTAACATAGATCTTTCTGTAAGAAAATTTCTCTACTGTGCTTGTTAAATATGTAGATAGATTGTTTACTGAACAATTTTTGTTTATTTATTTCTTCATCCGGTTTAACGTTATGCCATAATCGAATGATACGTGTATGAAAATTAACATTTTCGCTCAAGAAATTGTCTTTATAAATGCAACTGTAATAGTTTCAATGCAAAACAATATAAAAATTTTCATATTTATGTCATATGTTTACTTTCCGATACTGTTTATTTCGAAAGCGATGTAAAAAAAACAATACAGAGTCGTCATGTTTTAAATCTGTCAATTGTTATGTAAATTTAATTTAAATGATTGTTATTTTTTTATTTCATTATATGTTATTGGAATGTATCATTGTTTGCTGGACTTGACATTGTCCAAAACAATTTCTTTCTGCTTGGCCTGATTGACTTGTTTTTATTTTTTATTTCATTTATGTAAACAAATAATAATCGCTTCATTATTCTCTATTTGTACGAGCTTATCAACGACACATGGAAAGATCATTTAGCGACAGTTCGGAAATTCTTTGACAGACTCCCTGATGCAATTTTGACAATTTATTTATACGAAAATGAGTTTTCCGTACTTGTGTAACATTTATAGGACATATCGTGGGGTATAGACAAGTTAGACCTATAGATGCTAAGGTCATGGCTCTCTCTGAGTTCCCTGTGATTATCATTAAAAAGCAACTAATGCGATTTTTGGGTATGGCTGGATACTATCGGAAACTTTGTTCCAATCTTTCCATAACTGTTGAACCCCTGACAAATGTTTTGAGCAAGAAAACCAAGTTTCATTGATCTGAAAATGTCAGGTGGCCTTTGGTAAGTTAAAGGCCATACTTAAGAGTGCACCAGTTCTTACAGCCCCAAATTTCAGGCAATCATTTAAACTGTCTGTTGATTCAAAAGTAATGTTCGGGTTGGAGTAGTATTGATTCAAAAAGATAAAAATGGCGATGGCTATCCAGTGTGCTATTTTTCTGACAAATTAAATTAGCACCAGAAAAAGTATTCCACTTTCGAGAAGAATGTTTGGCTTTGATATTGGCATTACAACACTTTGAAGTTTACATTAGTTCAGCTCCTTCTACGATTACTGTGTTTAATGATCACAACCTCCTTACTTTCATCGGCAAGATGAAAACAAAAATCTAAGATTATAAAGGTTTTGTTATTGGAATATACTATTAACATCAGATTTATCAAGGCTGAAGACAATTTAATAACCGATGCACATTCACTTGTAAAGAAATATAATTTTTCATCTATACTTTGTGCCATTCATAAAATTTTATCATATATTATTTGTTTTTGCCTGATGTATATTTGACTTTGATTAAAGTAAAAAGAAAACTTTATTGTATAAATCTTTCTTTTTCTTTATGAGGGAAAGGGTTATGTATATTTAATTTAATTGTCTGTATGTTAGTTTTAATCTATTTTACTTCATTACATGATTATTGTAATGTAACCTTGTTTTCTGACTTGACCTTGTCCAAAATTGAGTTCATTACGGCTTGACTTGATTGATGTTTTAAAATTTGTTTATTGCTTTTATGTAAACAACTAATAATTGCTTCGTTATTCTCTAAGTGTATAAGCTTATTAACCGAATTTTTATTCAGGTAAACAAACAAGGAGTAATTATGTTGATCAGGGTCAGGGTTTTGGAGATTCTCGAGTGAGTTTTGTAGACTATTGTGTTGAAAATAAACAATGTTCATTAGATCATTCGAGAAAGTTATTTTTCTATTAGTTATTGGTTGTTTTTAGAAAATGATAATTGTGACATTGAGGTCAAACTGAAAACTTTATTATCTTTTGACTGTGAGGATTGTACCAGCCGTGATTTAACATCTAGCAATATAAGTTGTATTAACTTGTGATCATTTTGCGGTGAATTTAATTTTCTTCAAATTATTTAATTCTAGGGTTTATTTTCTCTGGAAATACAAAAAAGCTCTGATAAAATTCTTGGATGAAGACATTAATTAGAATTTATACTGAATTTATACCTGGAATAATATATATATATGATTTAACAAGAGACTGCTGATACATTACCACTTCGCAGACCATAACAAAAACGTCATCGCCTTCAATTTTAGGTCTCTTCAGGATTTGAACTGAGTTTTATTCAGACACTTCCATTATTAGAACTTGTGTTCTTGTATGATTTTTGAATTTAGTTTGCAATATTGTAAGTTTTTTTCTTATTTTTCATTTTGTAGTCTAGGGAAAATATTATTTATTAAATTTTTACACTAACCAAAGCTTCATCCGTCATTCCAAAACATTTTGTGTTATGTTGCTCCTGTAAGACAATATACACGTTAGGCAATTTTTTTCTAGACAAATCTCAATCATGAATATGCAAGCCAAGTCAGTCAAAAAGCCATACCAGCCAGCAAACTAAACCAGCCAGAAAAATTGGCCATTAAAAATAACTTCAGGCCTCCAGACAAGAGAAAGGTTTTTCTAGTTCATTACAAACAAATCTCAATTATAGCAACGCAATTCGGCTCAAACTAAGCAGATCTCCATCACTGGAGGGTAGGAGATGTATGAAAGTCGTTGGATAAATTTATGAATATTTGAAAAACAATTGTTGATGCTCTAAAAGCATTGTAAGACTGTATTCTAATCAGTGATGAAAATAATGCACCGCAGATTGCCAATGTACAAATCATCCCATCTGCAGGTTCAGCACATGAACGTCGTTTTGGTGACCATGAAAATTGGGTCCATTTCAGAACAAAATGAACTTTTTGGGAAACGTATCATCTAGGAGAAATACTAATTACGTTGCAATACAAATAAAATGTCTTGATGAAACAGTTACAGTATTAATTTCCATTGCTAAAAGCACTCAGTCTGCTTTGTATTTAAAAGCGCCAGATAAAAAATCTGTAATATTTCTTTTCAAATTGCAACATCACTAAATTGATTCAAATCATTCTGAAAGGATTTAAAGCCGTGCCATGCAATTGTTTTTGCCAGAACAATATTGTTAAAATGAATTTGAGTAACACAAAGGATTTGATGGATGAACAAGTATATAAAATCAATACTTTACCAAGGATGAAACAAAGGACTTGAAAGATAAACAAAGACAAAATTAGCACTTTACCCTGGGTGGAGCTAAGGATTGAATAGATGAACAAGTATAACATTAGTAATTTACTTTGGGTGATACAAAGAATTTGATAGATACACAAGTATAAAATTAGTACTTTATTATGGGAAAATTAATGGATTTTGATAGATGAACAAAGAATATAAAATTAGTACTTTACTACGGAAGGAACGAAAGATTTGATTGATGAACAAGTTTAATATTAGTGCTTTACTATGGGTGAAAACAGTTTGATATCTAAACAAGTATAAATTAGTTCATTAGAAGACTAACAAAGGAGTATTTAAATGCAATATTCTATGAAATATTAGAGTTTATTGCGTTTCAATCTGTAACATTAGCTCAAATTAAAGACATTTTTCTCTTCTCGACGCTTACAATTGAATACAAATTTAAAGTTTGTGTTACGAATAAATCAAGAGGCACTTCTGTGTACGTATATCTCGTTTGCATAGGCGGTACAATACCTAATCCAGACACGTAGCATTGCTAATTTGGAATGAAAAGTAGGTCATTACAACCCACAATTTACCGTCTATGGGTGTTAAGATAAATGACACAGGTTATCATGTGTATTTATATTAATTATTTGTCAGTTTGTTTTTAAAACAATATTTCATTACATGCCACGGTAATGTAGCATTTTATGCCTGACTTGGCCTTGTCCAGAATTGAATTTATTTCTGCTTGACGTGATTGATTTCTTTTTAATTTCATTTGATTTAAACAACAACAACAACATATAGCTAATTTATAATCTCTTTGTATGGGCTTAATATAGGGATCTTTATTAATATAAGAAGTAAATCTGTTTATTTGGGTACGGGTTTGGGACTTTCCTAAGCAAATGTTACGGGTTATGGTTTTAATTTTGTAAACATCTAGGATTATTCTAGGAAGTTATTTTCTATTGGGTATTTTTTTATAAAACAAAATGCTAATTGTGACGTGAAGTCAAGTAAAGAACATAAATATTGTAATTATGAGGACATGGTCATTCGTACTTTGACATCTATCACTTTCAAATTGTATTATGTTGTGATCAGTTGGGTTGAATTTTATTTTCTTTAAATTACTGAATTCAAGCGATTATTTTCTGTGGATTGTTGGATACAGATATTCACTGGAATTTATAGTATATTCAAATCTGGAATTATATTTCAATGATTCAGTAAAAAAAAGCCTGTTGACATATCAACACTTTAATAGCTTCCATAGACACGTCATCGACTTAAGTTTTGATATTTTTCTGGACATTTGCAGAATTTCATTCAGGACTTTAAATTACAATATGTGTCAGTAATTCTTGGATTATTTTTGGATTTAATTCACAATACGGTAAGTTATTTTTTATCGTTTTCACTTTATATTCTAGAAAAAATAGATTTATTAAAATTGTACAAGCTTGTTGTCTTTCATTCTTTTCTGTTACATATTTTAAGAGCATAGACTCGTAACAAGGTAATTAGATATATTACATGACTATATATTTTCAGTGCCTAGGAAACTTAGAAACAAGTGAAAAAGGATAATCTGATAAAACAAATATAATGTTTCATTACGTATATATTTAAATATTTTGTCTTTCTTAAGTTTCGCCCCCTAAATTTAGAGACTAAAATAAATATTGTAAATGTAAGTCTAATTTTAGCCTGCCAGTCAGTTAATTATATAAATCGTTCGATATATTTGTGTAGACAATCCGTGTTTGACTATAGAAGGATGTTCAAGGGTCAGAGAAGATAAATATATCGTATGGAAATTATTCCTATGTTAAATTGTCTTTTTGTGTTTCAGCACCATTCAGCTCACTCTACTAAGGATACACAAAAAGCGGAAAGGCAATATTAGTGATATAATCAATTAAACTATATTCTTATCGTGTACACATTTTTCTCAAGCTTAAATGCACAAAATACATTACAATATTGTCATGCACACTGTTCTGTTTATAACAAAAATGCCGGTGCACTATACTAATATTTTCTGCTGCAAAATGTAACAGAAACAAGTGAAACCAACTAGTCTGAGTAAAATTCAAGAAACAATATCTTTCTTATAAAAGAAAGTGAAAATTCCAAAGACACAGCATTTTGAATTAAATTCCAGAAAATCCTCAATGTCCAATAACAAGTAAAATATTCGATCTCTCGACTGAATTCCATTAATCTTGAAAGTACTGATGTATCACAATTATATAATCCAGAATGCCCAATAACGAGTCTTTAATAATCCCAAAGCAGTGTTTTAGTCCAAAAGTTTTAGTCCAAAAAGCACCTTATAATTTATTTAATAATTTGCATAATTTTTTTCTGAACACAACTACAAACCCTGATCCCAATTACTGATATGAAACAGGGATTAAAACTTTCTTTAGAAAATCTCTATTTGTATACAAATTGTCACCTGACTTTTGATGCAACATAGTGTTCTAAAATTCCCCAGATATGGGTCATATCTGATGGAATATTTCATCCAGATGTCACCAAGTTCTAATCCAGAATATGATAAGCTCGTAAACAGTTAGACAAAGATTGTAAATTCCAATAATTATCTTTTTTTAAAAACAAATATGACAAATACCAGGTAGGTACAACTCTAAATATAAGAAGAGTCATATGATAATATTTTCTTGCATGTACATGAGAATCACGGTCCAACAAGGCGGCACTCTTCTGTTTCAAGAAATCAGAAAATCCAAAATACCCACTGTTACAAACCATAATTTTTCCTTTTTTCCGTCATACTTAAAATATAATTCATTTTTTTAAATAAGTGAATGTCATTAATTATTACAGAAGTTACATTTAAACGCATTTCTTGCTTAATTCTTTGGCCAAACCTATTAAGTCTCGACTGAAAAAATGTATAATCTTTAGCCTCGATTCAACAATATTTATAAATGCTGAATAAAATATTCTGCTATAAGATTTCCGTTATTGGTGAATAATACCACAATCTAGATACAGATTTCTTATTCTTCTGCAACAGTCATTCTAACCTTGAAAGCTTTATGTTGAACCGCGTTTACATAACCTAATTATACTAGGTACGATACAAATGAACTTACAATGGGAAAAGCTAGAAAGAAGTGATAGAAAATAATTACCCAGACAATAATTTTATATGTCTGGCATATATAGGGTCAATAATCGCTTAGTATAAGAGATGATCTTATAATCCCTCGTTTGGTCTTTATATATATATATATATATATATATATATATATATATATATATATATATATATATATATATATATATATATATATATATATATATATATATATATATATATATATTCATAAGGCCTTTTCCCACCGTAATCATAGGTAACTAGTCATTAAACACTGAATTTAGATTCAGAGAAAAAAAATCGTGGACTAAAAAAATTAAAGTGTAAGACTAGTCTTGGATCTCATTCAGCGTTTGCTTCATTTTGTTTTTTACCGTTAGCGTTACATGACAAGGATAAATATCAATTAGGAAAGGTTTATAAACGCATTCTTTAATAATCAATAACGCTCAATATCAGTTTGCCAAGAATAACATCTGGGAAGAAAGGGAAAATTCTTACTCAACAAATACAAAAATGAAGCTCTCCATAGATGCAACACCCCATCAAATACTGAACTGATAGTTTTGTTTTTGAATGAGATGAATGTCAAAATGAGGTCGAGGAACGCAAATACTGATCTATCAATGACGACCTATCTCCTTAATAAAGTCTTTAACCTTCGCATGAAAAAATGATTGAATAATTTTGTTCGAGTCTCTTAAATCACAAAATACGAATCGTGTAAATAAATGATGCAGCATAAAATAGCAGTGCTATAACTTACTGTTTCTGTAGCTCGCAGGAACTTCTTGGTTTGTCTGACAAGGGTTTGAATAAGCATTATTGCTGCAATTCTCCATCTTCCAGAGGCCGATTCCGGCGGCATAATTTTCGGCTACAGTGTAGATGGACAGCCAGTAGACCGTAGCATATCCAGCGATGTGGAGCGGTAGAGCAATTACCAAAAGCAAGCAGGCCACCTTAGCCCACCCAGAGGCTGACCCACAACATACCATCTTCACTAGGCCGTATGGATTTTACTCTTCCGAAGATTTTTCTTCCGTAAAACTAAGAAATGAATCTGTAATGTAACTGTTCTGTAGTTTAATACTATTTTAAACAGTCTCTATCTATTTTGCCAAGAAGGTCCTTCATATATATATAACATGGCGATGATAAATGAAGGAAATACGAGATTTAGATTCTCTTCTGTTGAAAAACTTTCTCTAATGTACTTTTATAGAATTTGAAAAACTTTTATCTAAAGAACTCAACAAAATACAAAGTCAGTTAAAATGTTCCCCAAGTCATGTTATCTCTGTAATTAATTTTTAGTTCCTATGTCTCGACAGAACTCTAGTTGTTAAAACTTTCTGTCCAAAAGCTCAGCAAAAAAAATTCTTCACATTTTCCTATAGTCCTATAAGTTCTGCAACGCACAGGTTTGTAAAGAAAGCAACCTTAAACTGGCGAATTTGCTGAAGTAAATGTCTTTCTGGCCCAAAAATGCGCACGCACTTTCTTTTATGTTATTAACACCCTTTATAAGTCGTGTTATACTTAAAGTACTTTGCTCTTTTCACTACGCTTTAGAAATTATTTCCATCTCTCAGTCAGTGTCGCGCTCAATCAACCTTTTCTTACACACTAAGAACACATTGAATTTTATCATAAGCCAACGTTTTCAATATACTAATAATCCTTTATGATAGTTTCTCCCGTTTGTGTATGTATTCCCGTCATGAATAGCAAAAAGGTTAAATTATTCCATACAGTTTAGCCCTGTTTTGAAGAGAAACGTCAGAAAGATATGTTATTGACGCTGTGTTTATTTTGAGAAGTCTATGAATGTCCAACCCCTGTTGTGAATTAGGTGTGTTCGAATATTGTAGTATACATTACACCAATACCATGAAAAAAGTGTTTTTGGTCAGATATCGAATGACGAAACTGTTGATGTTTGAATCATATTATACACTGTACTTTCATCACTTCCAAAGTTTACAACATGGACTGGTCAAAAGGTTTTGTAAATGACTTTTTTTGTTGTTGTTGTGTTGAAAAGGAACTTACCATTATCATATTGTTGGTTATGAAGTAGAATGTATACTACGAAGCAATTTATTTTCGTGGGTATCAGTTTTCATTTTAAGTATGAATTTTCATGCTTTGGCCAAAAGTAATATTTTTGTACGATCTTGAGTAAGCTGCTTCAGTGAAATGGTCACTTGTCTTCAGATTGGTGGTTTATAGCAGAGCCGAATTTCATGAACATTTTTAACTCACACGCGCGCAAGCAAACACACGCACACACACGCGCACACAAATACATACACACACGCAGACGCTCGCACACGCGCACACATACCATGCATGCATGCATGCATGCATGCATCCATCCATCCATCCATACATCCGTACATACATACACACAAGCAAAAAGAATCTAATTATGTCGGTATTTGATTTATTTAGTTCCTAGAAATCGAATGTAAAAATGTATGAATGCAAAATGAATTTATTGCCTCTTAAATTTACTCTTTTGGCTAAAATTCCTTCGTAAATTTGTGTTGTGAATCGCTAAACTTCCATTGTTAGTTATACAGAAGAGTAAAGTAAAGAAAATCCACCCACCCCGCAACCTTTTCTTCCCATGGCTTGACAAAAATATTCCTGGTCAAATTTTTAAAAAAAAAGAAAAAAAAAAAAAAAGAAAAAACATAAGCCTAGCTAATTATATCCATCACATTAGCTGAAAAATTATATAGATGTTAACGAGAATAATAAAATATCCTGGTTGAAATGATTCTCTCAGCCAGTGCTGCCCCTATCTTCTCATAAAATAAATTATCGGTCTCTTATATCCTCAATTTATCGAAGAAACCGTCCTGATGAAAGAATGATGAATGAGCTATGTTCGCATTTTTTAATTTCAGTTTTCTCTGGATATTTTTTCTATAATATTAAACAAAGCATGGACTCGTTTATGTATATATTTTATCAAATATTATAATCATGAATTATATATTTGTATTTAACTTCAAATATGAAGTTTTTCAGCCAGTTTGTTTAACATATTTTTATATTGCTGGTCGTAGTGTGACCTACACCTACCTGCAAGTCATATAATATGTTTATGAACATGTTGAGTTCCCCTTCTAAAACGTTGTATGGGGTTTTTCAGAACCTTGTTAAATATTAAGGAAGGAAAGAAAACAAAGTGTCAGGCATTATTTTTTTGTTTTACCTTTTTTAAATAGATCACACCCTTGACTTCTGATAAACGCTTGAACTTTTAAATATAATGTAATTCAGAAAATTATTAGAAGCAACGAACTAATTAGACAAAATTTTGCGCAAATGGAATCACATTAACGATAATTATCTAAACTGGGACCTGTCTGACGTTCTTTGTGTGATGAAAGGCAGACTGTCACCAGTGAACCGTCATCAATTTCAATTGTGGAGTAGGAGTTGTTGCTTTTATGCGGGACAAAGACCGCCCAATTGACTCTTCGCGTGAATTTGATCATGCGTATTGTGCATTGTATATATATATATATATATATATATATATATATATATATATATATATATATATATATATATATATATATATATATATATATATATATATATATATATATATATATGTAAGTATGTATGTGTGTATATGTATATACAAAATCATGTTCAATCTTCTCGATCTTCTCAGACAGACAACATCTCTTGAACAACCGCTCTTTTACCTAGCAAATTCAACATAAGTTTGCCTAATTTATTTTTTTGTAACTTCTAATCTTTTGTCGATAAGCCTCGGGGACTAACTCAAAATGCATTCCTTAACCAAATCGTAATTTGAACTTTGTTCTACTGACAGAGATATATAGATATGTCTGGCCTTTCCGTAAAGTACATTCTGCAATAGATGAGTCCAATACTCTATTGGCCATTTCGAATTCTCAGCTACTTTTTCAAACAAAAAATATTTGTCTACTTCTTTTTTACTGAAAGGACTAATTTGATATTTCCTAAAATGTTAAACTTTGAATTTGCATGAGATGTGGAATCATGCCTGTCACTTGCCAGATCCGATTCTTTTATTCACTTTCATATTCTTTTTCGTTCTTTTCTTTCTGCCTCTGTCTATCTCTCTCCCTTTCTTCTAATTTCATTTGTTCCTTTTGTAATTCTACTTGCCTATCTGTCTCCCTTTTTTCTATTTGTCTTTGTTTATCCTTTTCTTCAAATTGTAATCTCATTTATTCTTTTTTTTAGTTCAAGTTGTTCGTTCTGTAATTGTATTTGTCTATCCTTTTCTTTTTCTTCTTTTTCTAATTGTATTCTCATTTGTTCTTTTTGTAGTTCAATTTTCCTTTGTTTTTCATTATCTCTTTCTTTTCTCCCTTTCTTCGCCTTTTCAGACTGTAATCTCATCTGTTTTTTTTTAAAAGTCAAATTTATATTTAAATTTTAGTTTTGACATTTTAACGTCAGCATCAGTTAAAGGCTTACTGACCGATGCCAGAACACTTTTGTCCAAATTATTCTTCTCCTCCAAATGTTAATTATAATTTTCTTGATTTCATGTTTAAATAAAGAAGTATATGCTTCGGATAGTTCATACTTTCTGGCAAGTTCAAGCAATTCATCCTTCTTAAAACTCTCCAACTGTTCCTTGGATGAAGTAGAAAGAACACTCACCACTCTTGAGATTATTAAGAAGGACGCCTGTTGTTTTCAGTAAAATTTCAAATAAGTATACTAGGGGAATTTAAATTTCAATTTTAGCCAATTTCAAATATCCCAAAGGACTAGCGGCCCAATTTTTTGATGTTACGTATCGGCTCGTTCAAAGTAACAAAAATAAAGAGTAAAGATAAGAAGCTTTATAAATTTTAACAAAAAAATTATTTTTCTAGAAAACATGAAAATATGAAAATATGTCAAACAAGACTTACGGTTTAAAGAAAATATCCAAATTGTTCGTTCTAATGATAAACAAAAGGCCTGTAGAAAAAAGTTCTAAACACAGTCTGAAGTTCAGTTCCGGTCCAAAATGGCGGATAATGACGTCAGACGAAGGCTAACGGAAAATTCCGTAATTTACACAATAAAACAGTGTGTATTGTTCCATTCCAATTTAGAATATTTTCGGAAAGTGTCTTTGTCCAAATCAGTAAAGTTTTTCTCCAGGAAAACAATTGTTCAGAAAAACTATGTAAAATTAGCTCCTCTAACAAGACATGTTAGACATACGTAGACATACGAACAGACAACTTCTTCTAGCACAAAAATACTCTTTTTAAGGTAATAGAAGTTGTTTAAATCTAAGATGTTGCAATAAACTCCAACTCGGACTTTACGATTCTACGACTGTGTGTAACTCTGAACGTCTTACAAAATACCTCAGCATATAACTGAAGCTAATACGTTGTTCGAATTACACGCGCACGGAGGACACATGCAATTTCACAATACATCTGTACATTAGGAAAGCCTGACCAATTATCAACCAATCTTTTTCATAGCTATTCCTGAATGTTTACTTGTAACGAATTTGTGATCGTACACAGCACATGCTCACATGAGTCATGTACGACTCAAGTAAACACGATATTTTTCAACATACTAGACTCATATTAATATAATCATATTAATACATAATAATTACATTTAATGAAATAAAATATTTATACAGAATCGATTCCTTAACATATACACACACTTCAAGTGTACAGGGTCGTAAAAACACACACACACACACATACACACACACATACACACACACACACACACACATATATATATATATATATATATATATATATATATATATATATATATATATATATATATATATATATATATATATATATATATATATATAGAGAGAGAGAGAGAGAGAGAGAGAGAGAGAGAGAGAGAGAGAGAGAGAGGCAGGTAATGGTGTGTGTCCAATCTGTCTCGAAAATTTGCTGTGGTTGAATGCTAGGAAGGGGAACATCTGTAATTACGCAATTGTTGTCCCCTTAATCATAGACAAGAATATCTGTTGAAAGTACTTTTGTTTCTTCCACTCATTACAATGTTGGTCTTTGAAATCATACTGTAACAAAAATTTATATACCAACAGAAAATGATGAGAAATTTAACATTGTAGGTCGCTCAACATCTGGCAGGTGATTCCGTCCCAAAAATACGTCTAGTGTTCGCACATTGGACCCTAGCGTTGTATCAGTTCTGATTGATACCGGAGACATTCTTTTCTGGATCAAGGTGATTCTGGCACTCGGGTAGCTCGCTGCTGGTGACAACAGTTGGTCTCTCGTGTGTCTCTTTGTTAGGATTTTGATAATGACCAATCTTTGTTCGATGCTTGTCGTAGTATGCCTCTCGTTCCTTGACTTTAATATTAGGTTCTCTCTGGCTATCCTTATCCCAGTCCCTACCATAATCTCTGTAGTACTTGGTATTCATCACTTCATCCAGCTTTGACTTTACTTCTGCAGAGGCATCAAAATCTGTTAAACTATTGCTATGCATTTCTGCAAACATAAAGATTCTGACCAGGAAGCTCAACATAAAGGCGATGACAGTCAGCTCAAAGGAATAAATTACGTAATGATTCTTTGGTATATTGATGACGTGAATTATCATTCCAATCACATAAAATGTCACTGGAAGATATAAATAACTTTGTAGTCTAGTTATATGAATAATACGGATAACATGAAACATGTCAAAATCTGCATATATTTGAGCATTTTAATTTCATATTTTAATGAAATGTATTTAAACAAAAATAAGTAAAATAGAAGAAATAAAAAAATAAGATATTTACATTAATTCCGATTCCAAAAGTTTCGAACCATAATATTACATATACGCCATAATAAAGTCACAATTTTTCAAGCACATGCATTGCAATATATATATGGCATCAAATATAATCCACGCAGAGTTAATGCAAAGAAAATATACTTCTTCGTAGCGATATACCAGCCAAGATTTGAGGAAAGGTTTTTCTATCCAGTTTTCATGTTGACATCGTATTAGCTAGCTAGCTACTAGTAACCACCGTCAATCGTCATCAGACCATGACACATCATGATAAGATTGGTCTCGTGTCAGTATTAAACAAAGCCTTGCCTATTCATCTACCTATCATGATAAGATTGGTCTCGTGTCAGTATTACACAAAGCCTTGCCTATTCATCAACTTATCATGATAAGATTGGTTTCGTGTCAGTATTATACAAAGCCTTGCCTATTCAACAACATATCATGACAAGATTGGTCTCGTATCAGTATTATACAATACCTTGCCTATTCATCAACATATCATGATAACATTGGTCTCGTGTCAGCCTTGCCCATTCATCAACATATCATGATAAGATTGGTCTCATGTCAGTATTATACAAAGCCTTGCCTATTCATCAACATATCATGATAAGATTGGTCTCGTGTCAGTATTATACAAAGCCTTGCCTATTCATCAACATATCATGATAACATTGGTCTCGTGTCAGCCTTGCCTATTCATCAACATATCATGATAAGATTGGTCTCGTGTCAGTATTATACAAAACCTTGCCTATTCATCAACATATCATGATAAGATTGGTCTCGTGTCAGTATTATACAAAGTGTCGCCTAGTCATCAACATATCATGATAAGATTTGTCTCGTCTCAGTATTATACAAAGCCTTGCCTATTCATCAAGATATCATGATAAGATTGGTCTCATGTGATTATTATAGAAAGCCTTGCCTATTCGTCAACATATCATGATAAGATTTGTCTCCTGTCAGAATTATACAAAGCATTACCTATTCATCAACATATCATGATACGATTGGTCTCGTGTCAGTATTATACAAAGCCTTGCCCATTCATCAACATATCATGATAACATTTTTCTCATGTCAGTATTATACAAAGCCTTGCCTATTCATCAACATATCAAGTTAAGATTGGTCTCATGTGAGTCTTATAGAAAGCCTTGCCTATTCGTCAACATATCATGATAAGATTTGTCTCCTGTCAGAATTATACAAAGCATTGCCTATTCATCAACATATCATGGAAAGATTGGTCTCGTGTCAGTATTATACAAAGCATTGCCTATTCATCAACATATCATGATAAGATTGGTCTCGTGTCAGTATTATACAATGCCTAGACAATTCATCAACATATCATGATAAGATTGGTTTCGTGAGAGTATTATACAAAGCCTTGCCTATTCATCAACATATCATGATAAGATTGGTCTCGTGTCAGTATTATACAAAGCCTTGCCTATTCATCAACATATCATGATAAGATTGGTCTCGTGTCAGTATTATACAAAGCCTTGCCTATTCATCAACATATCATGATAAGATTGGTCTCGTGTCAGTATTATACAACGCCTTGACTATTTATCAACATATCATGATAAGATTGTTCTCCTGTCAGTATTATACAAAGCCATGACTATTCATCAACATATCATGATAAGATTGGTCTCGTGTCAGCATTTCACGAAGCCTTGCCTATTCATCAACATATCATGATAAGATTGGTCTCTTGTCAGTATTATACAACGCCTTGCCTATTCATCAACATATAATGATAAGATTGGTCTCGTGTCAGTATTATACAAAGCCTTGCCTATTCATCTACCTATCATGATAAGATTGGTCTCGTGTCAGTATTATACAACGCCTGGCCTATTCATCAACATATCATGATAAGATTGGTCTCTTGTCAGTATTATACAACGCCTTGCCTATTCATCAACATATCATGATAAGATTGGTCTCGTGTCAGTATTATACAATGCCTAGACAATTCATCAACATATCATGATAAGATTGGTTTCGTGAGAGTATTATACAAAGCCTTGCCTATTCATCAACATATCATGATAAGATTGGTCTCGTGTCAGTATTATACAACGCCTTGCCTATTCATCATCATATAAAGATAAGATTGGTCTCGTGTCAGTATTATACAAAGCATTGCCTATTCATTAACATATCATGATAAGATTGGCCTCGTGTCTGTATTATAAAAATCCTTGCCTATTCATCAACATAACATGATAAGATGGGTCTCCAGTGAGTATTATACAAAGCCTTGCCTATTCGTTAACTTATCATGATAAGATTGGTCTCGTGTCAGTATTATACAAAGCCTTGACTATTCATCAACATATCATGATAAGATTGGTCTCGTGTCAGTATTATACAACGTCTTGCATATTCATCAACATATCATGATAAGATTGGTCTCCTCTGAGTATTATAGAAAGCCTTGCCTATTCATCAACATATCATGATAAGATTGGTCTCGTGTCGATATTATACAAAGCATTGCCTATTCATTAACATATATTGAAAAGATTGGTCTCGTGTCATTATTATACAAAGCCTTGCCTATTCATCAACATATCATGATAAGATATATCTACTGTGATTATTACACATAAACTTGACTATTCGTCAACTTATCATGATAAGATTGGTCTAGTGTTATTATTATACAAAGCCTTGCCTATTCATCAACATATCATGATAAGATTGGTCTCGTGTCAGTATTATACAAAGCCTTGCCTATTCATCAACATATCATTATTAGATTGGTCTCGTGTCAGTATTATAAAAAGCATTGCCTAATCATTAACATATCATGAAAAGATTGGTCTCGTGTCAGTATTATATAATGCCTTGACAATTCATCAACATATCATGATAAGATTGGTTTCGTGAGAGTATTATACAAACCCTTGCCTATTCATCAACATATCATGATAAGATTGGTCTCGTGTCAGTATTATACAAAGCCTTGCCTATTCATCAACATATCATGATAAGATTGGTCTCAGTATTATACAAAGCTTTGCCTATTCATTAACATATCATGATAAGATTGGTCTCGTGTCAGTATTATACAAAGCCTTGCCTATTCATCAACATATCATGATAAGATTGGTCTCCTGTGAGTATTACACAAAGCCTTGCCTATTCATTAACATATCATGATAAGATTGGTCTCGTGTCAGTATTATACAAAGCATTGCCTATTCATCAACATATCATGATAAGATTGGTCTCCTGTGAGTATTACAAAAAGCTTTGCCTATTCCTCAACATTTAATGATAAGATTGGGCCGGTTTTGTATTTAAAAAACCTTGCCTATTCACAAAACAGATAAAATTTGGGCCGTGTCAGTATTTTACAAAGCATTTCCTATCTTTAAATATCATGAAAAGTTGGGGGGGGGTCTGCATATTAACAAAGCTTCCTTTACAAAATATCATGAAAGAAAGGTCCCTTAATATTAAAAAGCCTTGCTATTTTCAAAAAATCATGATAAGATTTCTCCGGCAGATTTACAAAGTGCCTATTCTCAACATATCTTAATTTCTCTGTCAGTAAAAACGCTTTCATCACTTTTCTGAAAGTTGGTTTTCGTGGATATTATACAAAGCCTTTATATTATCAACATATCATGAAAAGATTGGTCTCTGCAGATAACAAACCTTGCCTATTCCAACAATCATGGAAAGATTGGTTTTGTAGTATTTTACAAACCTTGCCATTCTCAACTATTATAAAATTGGGCTCGTGTTATATTTACAAAACCCTTTCCCATTTATCAACTTCAGATAAATTGGTCTCTTTTTATATTATACAAACACTGGGTATTTATCAACATAACATGATAAGATTTCTCTTCGTATTAACAAAGCCCTATTCATCAACAACATAAAATTTGGGTTTGTTCATTTATCAAACTTGCCCATCATTAACATTCATAAAAGATTGGCCGTGCAGTATTATACAAACGGGGGGTTCATCAAAAATCAAAAGATTTGGGCTCCCTGATATTTAAAAGCCTTGCTTTTTCTCAACAAAACATGAAAATGGTCCATGGAATAATTTTTCAAAGCCTTGCCATCCCCAAATACATGATAAGATTTTTCCTGTGGGATTACCCAAGCTTGCCATTTCAACTATCATGATAAATTGGGCTCCTGCCTATTTTAAAAAAGCCTCTTTTTTATCACATCTAAAGATTGGGTTTGTCAGTATTACAAGCCCGGGCCCATTCATAAAAAAATCATGATAGATTGTCTCTGAGTATTAAAAAGCCTTGCCTATTCTCAACTTAAAAAAAAATTTGGGCCGGAATATATAAAAGCCCCGCCATTTCAAAATCATGAAAAATTGGGCCCCTTCGTATTATACAATCCTGGGCCATTCATCAACATAATGATAAAATTGGTTCCTTTCATATTAAAAAGCCTTTCATTCACAACATATAAAGTAAAATTGTTCGTGTCATATTATCAAAGCTGCCATTTCTCCCAAACAGATAAGATTGGTCTCGTGAAAAATTTTATACGCCTGGGCCCATTCAACAAATATCAAAAGAATTGGGCTCGTGTCATATTTACAAAACCCGCCTATTCTCAAAAACATGAAATTGGGCCGTGTGTAAAAAAGCCCCAAATTTTTCCAAAAAAATGAAAGATTTTGCTCTGTCATTTTTATACAAACCTTTCCATTCATCAACATATCAAGTTAAATGGGCTCGGCCCAAAATTTTACAAAACCTTGCCTTTATCAACATATCATGATAAAATTTTCTGTGTCAATTATACAAAACCTTGGTATTCACAATTCATGAAAATTTTTCCTTGTCAGTAAAAAAAAAGCCTTTCCCATTCTCAAATACAAGTTTGATGGGGTCTTGTTTATAAAAGCCGGCCCTATTCTCAAAATACAGAAAAGATTTTTCTTGTCAGAAATTTTAAAACTTGCCTTTTTTTCAACATATCATTAGATTGGGCCCCTGTGTATATACAAAGCTTCCATTCCAACATATGATAAGAATGGCCTGTGTATTTTACAAACCTTCCTATTCATCAAAATATTAAAAAAAGTTTGGGCGGTCAGTTTTTAAAAAAACTTCCCCGTTTATTTTACTGAAAGATTTTGGCTCTGTCAGTATTAAAAAAGCGCCTATTATTAAATCATGATAAATTTGGGCCGTGAAAATTTAAAAAAGCTTTTCCTATTTTATCAAATACAGAAAAGGGCTCGTGCAGATATACAAAACATTGCCAAAAATTTTTAAAAATCTGAAAGAAATTTCCGTGTCAATTAACAAACCTTCTATTCATCAAAATATCAGAAAGGTTGGTCCTTTTATTTTAACAGCATTGCCTATTCATTAACATATCATGAAAAGATTGGTCTCGTGTCATTATTATACAAAGCCTTGCATATTCATCAACATATCATGATAAGATTGATCACCTTTGAGTATACACAAAGGCTTGACTATTCGTCAACTTATCATGATAAGATTGGTCTCGTGTCAGTATTGTACAAAGCCTTGCCTATTTATCAACATATCATGATAAGATTGTTCTCATGTCAGTATTATACAAAGCCTTGCCTATTCATCAACATATCATGATAAGATTGGTCTCGTGTCAGTATTATACAAAGCCTTGCCTATTCATCAACATATCATGATAAGATTGGTCTCGTGTCAGTATTATACAAAGCCTTGCCTATTCATCAACATATCATGATAAGATTGGTCTCGTGTCAGTATTATACAAAGCCTTGCCTATTCATCAACATATCATGATAAGATTGGTCTCGTGTCAGTATTATACAACGCATTGCCTATTCATCAACATATCATGATAAGATTGGTCTCGTGTCAGTATTATACAAAGCCTTGCCTATTCATCAACATATCATGATTAGATTGGTCTCGTGTCAGTATTATACAAAGCCTTGCCTATTCATCAACATATCATGATAAGATTGGTCTTGTGTCAGTATTATACAAAGCCTTGCCTATTCATCAACATATTATGATAATATTGGTCTCGTGTCAGTATTATACAAAACCTTGCCTATTAATCAACATATCATGATAAGATTGGCCTCCTGTCAGTATTTTGCAAAGCCTTGCCTTTTCATCAACATATCATGATAAGATTGGTTTCGTGTCAGTATTATACAACGCCTTGCCTATTCATCAACATATCATTATCAGATTGGTCTCATGTCGGTATTATACAACGCCTTGCCTATTCATTAACATATCATGATAAGATTGGTCTCGTGTCAGTATTATACAACGCCTTGTCTATTCATCAACATATTATCAGATTGGTCTCATGTCAATGTTATACAACGCCTTGCCTATTCATCAACATATCATGATAAGATTGGTCTCGTGTCAGTATTATACAAAGCCTTGCCTATTCATCAACATATCATGATAAGATTGGTCTCGTGTCAGTATTATACAAAGCCTTGCCTATTCATCAACATATCATGATAAGATTGGTCTCGTGTCAGTATTATACAACGCCTTGCCTATTCATCAACATATCATGATAAGATTGGTCTCGTGTCAGTATTATACAAAGCCTTGCCTATTCATCTACCTATCATGATAAGATTGGTCTCGTGTCAGTATTATAGAAAGCCTTGCCTAGTCATCAAAATATCATGATAAGATTGGTCTTATGTTACCTCGTTTTATTTTTTTTAATTAAAAATTGCAATAATTTTAACATTTTGTGAAAGTTGTAGAGACTTTTTAAGAAGGGAATACATTTGATTGAGTATGAAGAATATTTTTCTAACGCTTATTGTGTCCCCGTTATCTGATTCAGGAAAAGGGTGAAATGTGTATCCCAACTTCTTAGTCAGGAAGAGGGTGTACGGTGTCCTAGCTGACTGTCATTGACTCTCACGAAGAGGGCGTACTGTATCCCCACTAATTGCCAGGAAGAGGGTTTAGTTTGTCCGCAGGAATTGGCTATCAGGAAGAAGGTATACTGTGTCCCCTCTATCTGACAAGATGTGTACTGTGTCACATTGTCTGAATGTCAGAAAGATGGCATACTGTGTCCCCTCTATCTGACAAGATGTGTACTGTGTCACATTGTCTGAATATCAGGAAGAGGGCATACTGTGTCCCCACGTTTTGACTATCATGAAGAGGGTGTAATGTGTCTCATTATTTGACTATCAGGAAAAGGGTATACTGTATCCCCACTTTCTGACTGTTAAGAGGTGTAATGTGTTAACACGATCTGACAGGAAAATATGTACTTTATCCCCACTATCTGACTGTCAGGAAGAGGGTGTTCAGTGTCTCTACTATCTGAACATCAAGAAGAGGGTTACTGTGTCCCCACTATTTGACTGAGAAACTGTGTCCCCACTGTCTGTCATAAAAGGGTGTACTGTGACCTCATTATCCAATTGTAATAAATTCTCCCTACTATCTGTCAGAAAGACGGTTTAGTGTATCCTCACTATCTGACTGTCATGAAGATGGTGCACCTTGCACCCGTTATCGGTATATAATTGTGGGAAACTGTCCCCACTATCTGTCAGAAAGAATGTGTACTTTGTCCTCACTATCTGTCGGGTAAAGGATGTACTGTGTCCCTACTTTTCGACTGTGACGATCTGTGTCCTCACTATCTGTCTGTCAGGAAGAGAGTGTATCTGATAACCATTGGAGAAAGAATTACGGTAGTGGGAATCACAATGGGGGAGGGTATAATATATAAATAAAACGGGTTATGAAGCATTTTCAATCAGAAAAGCGTTAAACTCCCAACTGATAGTTTTGTTCGAATCACGGCGTACAAGTCTGTGTGTACAGAACCACCTGTTAAAGACTTTCATTTCTAATTATTTTTCCTATACATAAATGAAGTGTATGTTACCTTAGAAATAAAATGGAGGGATGAAACTTACTGATGAAGAAACAAATAAGTACAATATAAATATCCTATGTATAGTTAGTCTTTGAAATTATTCCGCGGGATTTCAAACCAAAGAAACGAGTCTAAATGTTATACATGCAAGTTGAATGTATTAATGTATTGTCTTGGTTCTATATTATGCAGACCCAAAATGTAACCGCAGTCTTAATCCTTACCAGTCAAGTGTCACATAATTGTGACACCGAGCGCCATACAGTGTCCGATGTCTCCGTATCAATCCATACATCAAAATGAAGATTGTGGTAAAGAGCAGTACAATTAGAGAGATTGTCTCGCAAGCTTCGTCGTCACAAATTCTGCTGAAATAAAGTTTATCTGAAAGCAAATGATCTTGTTACACAGAAATTTAGGCAAATAATTTACGATGCACCAATATACGAACCGTTGCGACCCAAGAAATTCGTATATATCATTTTACCCTTTTTCATATCCCCGGTTTATTTTGGCCATATTTATGTTCCTGTGTGCTATGACCTATGTTTATATCCCTTGAATATTAGGACCATGTTTACATTCCTTGGGTATTATATCTCTTTGGTATTAGGGCCAATTTTTTATCGATTGGGTATTATGACAATGTTGATATCCCTGGATGTTATGATAATGTTAATATCCTGTGAGTATTGTGACCATGTTTGTATCCTTTGGGTATTATGACTATGTTTATATCCCCAGTAAATAACGGTTTATGTTTAAAAATATCGTAAAGCACAGACGAATTCGTGTTAACAAGGAGATGACACGCAGGTTGGTTCAGATGAATATGTTACGGTTGAATGAAGGACAATGTTATGTACAGACACAAGAAAGAATGCGTGAATATTTTACACCGTTCAGAATATTACTACGTAGACATGGTTAATGCACTCCTATAGTATGATGACAATGAACTCCTTATCGAAGCAGACTGACTTTAAAGATTTAAAAGTAAGTTCCTTCTGATTTAAATGCAAGTTCTCTCTCTCTCGCTTTATATATATATATATATATATATATATATATATATATATATATATATATATATATATATATATATATATATATATATATATATATATATATATTTAGATATTCTTTGAGAGCTCTTTTCGTCTGTGAGAGGGCTAGTTTTGAACCATTTCCTGAGAAATGTGGTAAGGAGAAGAATAAAATATATGGCACAAATTATTGAAGTGAAATATTTGAATATTATTTGACGAACCCATTGATAATACGAGGGTACGCAGTATATTGTGGTCATTGGTACTGTGTGAAGGGGTTGGGTTGGGTTGGGATGTGTAAATAAAAGGGTGGTGAAGCTGCCATTGCGAGACATTGTTGCTGGTTGAAGGGGATTGGGATATCCAAAGAAAAGGGGTGGAAAATATGCCATTTTGAGTCATTAAAATAGCTATTTTCTATGCTATTTTATACGAATCTATCCTAACAAAAACCGTTAATGCAACTTCATTTTACATAGAGAAAATTTTATGAACAAATATGTTTGATATCATCGAAACATACAATAAAAAAGAATAGACGCAACTTTTTTAATTTTCTTTGGGATGTGTGTGTGTGTGTGTGTGTGTGTGATTTGGATTTTCAACGTACCTGAGAAATATTTCAGTTATATCACTACGATATCCGCAGTGTTGCAGTTTATAATGGTGTCTAGGACTTCGGCGTCATACCGCAGACTTTTAGCAGTATGTCCAGTCCAGTCACCTTATCCTGACAAATGATGTGCGCCAAGCAAGGCAGCTGCTAATAACATTTTGTATAAGTGTTTGGTATGACTACGTCAGGGTTCGAACTTGCAACCTTCCGCATTCGAGGCGGACGCTCTAACCACTAGGCCACCGGAGCGGTATCACTTATATGGTATGCACCGTATTTATTTATATTTCCATTTCATAAATTTATTAGATTTTAGTGATTAGTTCTTTGATTATGGAAAGTCGGTGATGGGGAAATATTTCTTAGTCCGAGTAATTACCCAGTATCTAGGGCCAAAAGTGACACAGTGTAGTAATGATGCCGTTTCATGATGTCATTCTTGACTTACTTGATTTCAGTCCAAAGTGCGATAAGTGGGCATGAGCCAAGAAGTACTTATTTGATTATATATGTGTAGATCGGTAGTGTATTACCATGTGAACTATTGGTGATGAGGACTGATATTTTGTAGAACTGAATTTATGAAAAGGGTTGTGACATATCTGGAGACATCTGTTTTTGTTGGCATAATGGCAAATGTAGTGTAAAGTCACAATTAGAAAGTAGCTATAAACTGATTTTCGGCTGACCCAGGGATAGAGTAGAAAAATAGTTCACGGTAGTTAATGTTTGAATTGTGATGTGGCTTGTGATGATGAAAAGAACTGGCGTTTCCTGAATGAATTCTAACAGTTAGAAGCCATGCAATTGTTAAGTTGTGATATTTGTGGTGATTCATTTATTAGAGGAAAATTAATTACAGTCTTGGCGCGTTATTAGAACTTCCAGTAGACAACGGTTGCTGTCGAGAAATCCTTGTAAATCACTGGAAACAAGTGACTTCGGGAGAATTCACGCGAGTGTTTGATTCGCACGGAAAAGCGACTCCTTTGTGTATAACAAGAAAATTGTATTGTGGCAGCTGGTGAGAGATTTAGTGACGTGTATATATATGGAAATCACAGGATAATCTTAGTCTTACAAAGGAAAGTAATAAACTCATTAACATAAACAATTTTTAGCCATATTGGAATATCTGACAAGTGTCATACGTGATTAAGGATATATAAGTTTGTAAATGTATGTATGTATGTATACATACATACATACATACATACATACATACATACATACATACATACATACATACATACATACATACATACATACATACATACATACATACATACATACATACATACATACATACATACACATAGATACACATACATACATACATACATACATACATACATACATACATGCATGCATGCATGCATGCATGCATGCATGCATGCATGCATGCATGCATACATACATACATACATACATACATACATACATACATACATACATACATACATACATACATACATACATACATACATACATACATACATACATACATACATACATACATACATTCATACATACACACACATATATATTGTTGGCTTCCGTTAGTCCCGAGAGACGATGGAAAGGCGCCCATGAAAGGTGTCCTAGTTTGTAGTTGTGCAGCTTCTTATGTGGCTATAAAGCCCCACATGGGAGTGGCAATACTTGCTACAGTTGCTGCACTTGAAGTTTGAGTCAGGTCTTGGAAGGACCTGCATCCTCTTCCTCTGAGATCTTTTCTCATCGGCGAGCTGTCGTAACTTTTCCACGCTATCTTTCAGACCTGTGACCAGAGCATGTCGCCAGCTGGACTTGTCGAGGGCAAGCTCTTCACAGGTGTTGATCTCGATCCCAAGAGCTTTCATATCGTGCTTGAAGACATCCGTGAAGCGAAGATGTGTCCGTCCGATTGATCTTCTGCCTGAGGCAAGCTTAGAGAAGAGAAGGTCTTTGGGAGCCGTCCATCATCCATTCGACGCACATGGCCCAGCCATCTGATGCGACGTAGGCGGAGGAGTGTGACCATGCTGAGAATTTTGGCCTGTTGAAGCACCTCGTTTGTCACATGATCGTTCCAGGTGATCCCGAGTATTCGACGGAGACAACGCATGTGAAAGGCATTCAGTCGATTCTCCTGAGAGGCGTACAGGGTCCAAGTGTCGCTGGAGTTCAGGAGAGTGCTAAGCACGCAGGCACTGTATACGGAGATCTTAATGTTCAATGTCAGCTTGCTGTTGCTCGACTCTCTCTGCAACAATCTAGAGAGAGTTGTTGACGCCTTTCCAATCCGCTTGCTGATCTCAGCATCGAGTGAGAGGTTGTTGGTGATGGTATAGTCAAGGTAAGTGAACTCACTGACTACTTCTAGTTTGTAGTTGTTGATGATTATGCTGGGAGGGTCTGCGTCCTGAGCCATCACGTTGGTTTTCTTTAGGCTGATGGTCAACCCGAATTCATCACATGCTTTAGCAAAGCGGTCCATTAGGCCGTTGTAGTTCAGCTTCTGTTTGAGTGACTATAGCAGCATCATCTGCAAAGAGCATGTCCCTAATGGTTGCTTTCCTTACTTTGTTCATTGCCTTTAGTAATGTCAGGTTGATCAGTCTGCCGTCTGAACGTTTGTGCAGGTAGATCCTTTCTGTGGACGTCACAAAGGCGTACTTAAGCAGGACAGCGAAGAAGATGTCAAAGAGCGTAGAGGCAAGGACACAGTCTTGATTCACTCCGCTGTGGATGTTGAATGGGTCTTACGATGAGCCATCATACTGCACTGTGCCTTTCATGTCTTCATGGAAGGACTGGACCATGCTTAACAGCTTTGGAGGGCATCCAATGTTCGTCAGGATTTTGAAGAGTCCGTCTCTGCTGACCAGATCGAATGCTTTGGTGAGGTCTATAAAAGCCAGGAAGAGAGGTCTGTGTTGTTCCCTGCACTTCTCCTGCAATTGCCTGATGGAGAAGATCATGTCGATTATGGACCTCTCTACGCGGAACCCACATTGAGTCTCTGGATACACACTGTCGGCAAGCGTCTGCAGGCTGTTCAGGATGATTCTAGCGAAGACTTTACCCACGATGCTGAGAAGTGATATGCCCCAGTAGTTGTTGCAGTCACTTGTTCTTATACAGAGTTATGATGTTGGCGTCTCTCATGTCCTGAGGCACCGCACCTTCATCTCAGCACTGGCAGAAAAGATCAAAAAGGTGTGTGAATAATGCCAACACTTGATGACTTCTACTGGGATGCCATCCTTTCCTGGGGCTTTACCTGTGGTCAGTTTCTCTAAGGTCAACTTTAGTTCTGCCTCAGTAGGTTTCTCATCCAGTTTGGTCAAACAAGGGAGGTTTTCAATGGCGTTGAGGGCATCGTTGGTCACGTTATTCTTTCTGGATTACAGTTCGGAGTAGTACTCCACCCAGCGCTCCATCTGTTTGCTCTTGTCGTGGATGACATCGCCTGCCGAAGACTTCAGTGGAGCTATCACTTTCTTCGTTGCACTCATTGCTTTCTTAATGCCATTGTACATGCCACTGATGTTTCCGTTGTCTACTGCTGACTGGATACTCTGACAGAGTAGAAGCCGTTATTCATTGGCGCATTGCCGTGCTAACCTCTGCACCTCGGTTTTGGTAGACCTATATGCATGTAGTGTACTCTCGCAGGGAGGACGCTTGTATTCCAAGTTGGCACTGTGACGCTCTTCTATTGCTGGCATGAGTGTGGCGGAATTGGCTTCAAACCAGTCATTGTTCTTTGTCTGCTTCTTACCAGTAAACAGTATCTCTGATGTTGTCCCATCTCTCTTTGGCACTGCCGTGGGGAGGTTCTGAACTGAACGCCTTGGAGAGGGCGTAAGTGAATTCTTCAGCATTGTCTGGATATGACGTCTTGCTCACATCAATGTGTGGTTTACCCACTTGCCTAGAGTGGTGGATCTTCTTTGGTTGAAGCTTAAATTTACAGCAAACTAGAGAGTCATCGGTGTCGCAGTCAGCGCTGTGGAATGTACGAGTAAGCTGCACACCCTTCATGGCAGAACGTCTTGTTATGATCAAGTCGAGCTGATGCCAGTGTTTGGATCGGGGATGCCGACAAGACACTTTGTGCTGTGGTTTTGTCTGAACAAATGAATTGTTGATGCTGAGGTTGTGGTACGAGCACATTTCTAATAGACTTTGCCCGTTTTCATTCATCTTCGTAATGCCAAACTTGCAGAGACACAAAGGCCAAGAGTCGTGATCGGCACCCACCCTAGCATTGAAGTCGCCCAGTAATATCAAGTTCTCTTCCTTTGGAATTTTGTCGATGAGCGAGTCTAGCTCGTTGTACAACGCATCTTGGTATCTGTGGTGGCACTGAGTGTGGGAGCGTAAACACTGATTAGATTAACAAGCCCGGTTGTGGAGTGGAGGCGAAGAGATAGCAGTCTTTCGTTTCCTTGTTGGCAGGGTTCTATCATAGCCTGCAGAAAGTTTCTGACAGCAAACCCAACACCATATTCCCTAACTTCGTCGGAGCTCTTACCTTGCCAGAAGAACCTGTAGTTCTTTTCTCTGAGGGACCCAGAATCTGGTAGCCGTGTCTCTTGAAGTGAGGCGATATCGATATGGAGTCTTGCTAGTTCGTCGTTGATGACTGAAGTCTTTCGAACATCACTGATTGCCTGGAGATCATATGAAAGCCCTGTCAGCATTGTCCGGACGTTCCAGGTACCCCGCTTGAGAATTGTTGATTTCCTTGTTGCTTTGCTTTTGTTTTTTCTTGGTGCTGTAGTTGCAGCCCGCTTGTCAGGTACTCACGTATCTAAGATCTGCGCACCCAGCAAGGCAGGTGAGCTGTGGAGGGACGGCACCTTATTGGCTGAAGGCTGCCCAGCTTAAGGCGGGCGATAGCTGTCCAATGAGACCTGTTGGTCTCTCCCACCGTCGGAAGCAACCCCTGGCGTCTAACTCTACGCCCATCGAGTGATGACTTATAACCGGTAACTGTTGCTTCCCGTCTTGTATCAACGCTGTGAAGCGAAGCTGGAGTGTTTTCTCCAGGGCGCAAGCCTGGGCAAGGTTATATGGAGAGTCAGCTGTTGCCCATGCAACTGACTCCCCCTCTCCACGCAACTGATGGATCCAAGGGAAAGGATAAGCCGATACGTCATGGCACCAGCGACGTTGCAGGAGTTGCCGAGGTGTCACTAAAAGCAGTGACAAGTCGCCTTAGGGACTCCGTCTCCGGATTTTCAGTTGGGTTTACTCTCTTTAGCCTTTCCCATGTATGGGTATAGTCGTAAGGCAGCGAAGGTTTGAAGTCAGAGTTTACCTTCTTCTAGACGTGCTACCACCCAAGGTTAACGGGCCCCATCTGCCCGAAGCATCTGGTTTTGAGGCGTCAGAAACTCGCCTGCCATCCCTTCTCCAGTCAGTTTAAACATGTTCCGCCGGGCTTAGTAGTAAAGCCACCCGTGAAGGCCTGGAGCTGGATTTGGTTGTCAGAGGCTATCTCAGACGTAAGCCTTTGGGAGATTTCTAGGGGAAGTGGGTGCTTATCTCCCACATAATTATATCTTTAATATTCTAAACTATTTGTGACAAATACGACTCTTTGCAACAAGAATACTAATAATGTTGGGAATTATTTTGTCATGAAAAATAAAATGAGGCTTTTAATGAAATTAAATTGGTAACAATATTACTCTGGAATTTCCGTACATTCCTTACTGATGGAAGGTACCGAAGAACCGGCCCCTAATAAAAAGCCGTGGTACATACCAGAGGAAGTAAAAACCGCGTTAGACCTTATTGATTAGTTGTTTAATTATGAAAAGTGGATGTTGGAGAGATCTCGCTCGATCCATTATCAAGCTTGATGCGATACAATTAATGTACTGATCACTAGTATTTATCATATTCTTTTTCTAATTTGATCCATATATATTTTTCCTAACATCATCCATATACATTTATACATTGAATCCGCGACACACTATTAATTAATTATGTAAATTTGGGTTGGGATCGATTTATGTAAGGCTTTGTAAGATAAAATTAATGATTGAGTCCATATTTTTAATCATAAAATCTTATCAAAGAATAACAATTAGCTCTCAGAATCAGTTTGAATACATTGAATTACTTCACATATATAATTTGTTTGGCACTGCTACTGCCTGTGAGTTCGGTAGCTTGAACGTACTTCTAGATTAGTCTGACAGGGGTTTGAGTAGGCATTATTTGTACAGTTCTCCATCTTCCATAAGCCATTTCCGGCCACATAATTTTCGGCCACGGTGTAGACGGAAAGCCAGTAGACCGTGGAGTAGCCAGGTATATTAAAATGAATGGCAAGTATCAATAGGATATAGGTCACATTGACTCATTCCGATGCTGACCTACAACATACCATCTTCATTTTATTTTCTCCTAAATTTATTTCCCCGAATCAGGCATAAAATGAATATTTGTTCAAACAAGAGGCCAAAGTTCACTTTATCGCGTCAATTTGACTTTAATACAGTTCGTCAAAGCCAAGTCACCAAAATAATATTTATGACCAGATATACTTTCAAATTTTAAAACTATATTATTGTAGAGCTTTTATAGTCTGTACCCTTCCAAAACTTAAATATCTAAACAAGAGAGGTCATCACAAGGCATGAGTTCGTACCGTAAGATATGTAATTAGTCTCTAGTTTAAAATTACGTAGTAAATGATTTTTATTATTATCAAACTGCGCTCGCATCTGTTCTTATACGGGACTGCTTGTTGAAATTGATATGTCTGCTAATGTATACCTGAGGTTAAGTGCCAGTTTGACGACACGTTGCGAATTACTGAACATTCCTCATTCAGGCTACCGTGCTTTACAAACCCTTTCTCAACGCGTGAATTAAAATACGGATAGATTTTAATGAGTGTCACGCAGTTTTCAATGATCACCCTAGTTATGAATAGCAAAGATTTTATATCATGACAGGTTAGTTTTGACTGTCATCATAAGATTTCTCCTTTCTTTGAGATTGGAAATAGAAAAAAAGATGTAAATGAATCTGTGTTTGTTTTGCAGTGTACACGAACATTCTAATGGGGGTATATATGGGTTTTATGTGAAAACTAAAATTTGAACATTTGATAAAACGACTTTAAATAATATTCTCTTTGCATATATTAAGCCATGCAAAACGTTTCTCGTTGAGATAATATCATTCAAAGATAGCTTTTAAAACACATCTAAGAGAATTAATGACAGTTTTTAACTAAAAGTACCATCTGATCTAATAAAACTGTCACAATAAACTTTATATTAAATTAAATATCAGTCGTTGTGACAATTTTGATATTGAAGTGGATTTTTCAGGAGAGTTTACTTTATGTTGGTTATATATATATATATATATATATATATATATATATATATATATATATATATATATATATATATATATATATATATATATATATATATATATATATATATATATATATATATATATATATATATATATATATATATATATATATATATATATATATATATATACATATATATACATATATATATATATATATATATATATATATATATATATATATATATATATATATATATATATATATATATATATATATATATATTTCATTGGGTTTACAGTTACATTAAGAAATTTGCCTTGGCAATGATCATAATCGCATATACACATATCAATGATGACACATTCTAGACCGGTTGATGCCTATTATGGTTTATTCGTCATGCTGCTTTCGTTGACTTAATTTCTTTTCAATATTATTCGCAATATTTGTCAGTCTTATCATACAGTGTAAAATATCGAATCTGAAATGTATATTTGGTGTTCGAGGTTGTACCACCTAAATAACGGCACTGTGTAGGGTGTTCTGATGTCGAGTAATATCGGAATAAGAAGTCGACTTTTCAGGAATATCTCACACATGGTAACCCATACATACGTTTTTTAACAAATTAATGTCATAACTTTTAGTCAGACTTTACATAGTCTGAAGTCTTTTTTCCTAATTAATTCAAATTATCTACAAACAAATGGATTTACTTGCAGTTTTCCGTTAGCTTCCATTTCAGTTAGCTGGAATGCGATGAAAGCCGGGAATGCCGAAATGGGATTAAGTTGACGTATATTTCTTCAACGAAACGAATATAAATGTATTAATCTTAATAAATATTTATTAATCTTAAAGAAAAGTGTTCATATAGATTTATTTCGTTCAAGCAAATTTGATACTGGTCTCAGACTGAATAAATGTATGTCTGTTCAAAAGCCCTACCTACCAAAAGCTGAGAATGTATATTTAAGTGAATGTGATACGGTGACAGACTGTAAAAGCATGTCGGTACAAAACCTGGACCAAAAAAGCTATGCTGCCACAGATATGAATGCTATGAACGCATGTCTTTACAAAAGCGATACAGGTCAAAGACTTTAGATACATTTTCTATTTGAAATGATACATAACCAAGACTGCGAATGTACGTTTGTATGCGTCTATGTAGAAAAAATTAAAACATTTATAATCTTCAATCGGAAGTTAGAATGGCAAAATCCTGGTGCACATTAATCTTGCTTACATCGTAGCAATGACCAACAAAGAAGATGAGTATATATATTCTTAGTCTTCACCAATTTAGGCACTGTATTTAAAATAAGAAGACGTAGTACGCGTGACCGTAAGAATAAATGTACCTCAACTTTAACAACGGCTATTGAAAACGATCTCTTTTTTTACATCGCTAACACCGGAAACACGGATGATGAAGTACGGAACTCAGTAAAGTAAGGAATTTACCGCGTGGGTGTACGGTGAAACGATACGTACCTATAAATGTTGACATAAACTAACTTTTCAAACTCTAACGTATAAATATGTGTACAATATGTATGCAATGATTTCATTTCATTCTGCAAACAATCAATTCTGTATAGGCATCATCAAAGGAAAGTGGAATGAAGTCACTCTTTTGTAGCACTCTGTGGGAAAATGGCACGTGTAACTATAACTATGGTCCCTGCTAACGTTATGTGATAATACCACGACACGTCTCAATCCGCTAAGCTTATGTGATAATACCACCACACGTCTCAATCCGCTAACGTTATGTGATAATACCACGACACGACACGTCTCAATCCGCTAACTTTATGTGATAATACCACGACACGTCTAAACACTGTTAATAGGCTAACTGGTTTTGGTGAACGCATTCGCTGTAAAGATATTACTCAACGACTTCACGACTTTTATTTTGAATACTACTCAGATATAGCCCATTCAAATGATGCTGAATGCATAATAAGCGCACATCTGTATTTTAAAAGACATTTAAACCCAATGTAAAATCATGCTATCATCCATATCTATATTTAGATCTTTTAATATAACACAATATGTTTTATCTGAAAAAGTTCTTTGAAAAATAGTGCGTCAGTAGTTCATTGGAGTGGTGCCATTGTATATAAAATATAATTACACTCATTTCATTTGAAGTATTTCGGTTATTATGATTAATGTCTGGAAAAGTATGTGCAAACTTTGACAAAAATCATCGCCTGTAATGGGATTTGATTATATCCTTAAATTGTAAACCTAGCAGTATGTAGTCCAGTCTTTGTGTGGTAGAGTATTTTGTCATTTCAAGATGATATACATCTTTAGCCGAGAGATTACAAATGATGTTTATGGAGTTATATTTAAATCCATGCATTCTTTTTGCATTCGTAGTTCGTACCTAGTGGTGTGTAACCTTCAGGCAATAACAACTGTCCAAGGACTGTCCAGATTCTCTCCTTGTATCATATTTCGCATTTTTTTTGTTGTTGAAAATCACCAATATCTTTATTTTCCAAGCCCTACATATGTGCGTCTCTCTTCGATTTCTTGTAATTTAAAATTTAAACAACATGACTCGACTATAACGTTACTATTTTTCACACAAGATATGCATGTTTATAATAAGCACCATTTGACAAAATTGAAAATCTAATGAACGTGCCTGTCTATCGAACTAAGATGTTCTACAGATGTACGTGTTGAAAATAAAATCACACATTTTTTAAATTGTCGTTTGACAAGACACTGGGACTTTTGGGGGGGATTTAATATACAGAACTGAAAGCTATATTGTTATTACTGGAAAATGCATAAAACAATAATTCGAAATAGGAATTAATCCAAAAGTGGAATGAATTTTGATTGCTCAATTCTCTCTCTTTGTACACCTTCAAGAGTCTATTATGACTTTATGTCGCAATATATCCAACGTGACAGATCTTACTACTCAATATTTTTTTAAAAAATACCTGTTCATGTGACCTAGCATATCCAATGGAAAAAAAGTTAATTCTTCTAACAACCCACACAAATTAAAACTAATATAAATACAATCATGTACAAAGATTTATACATAATATAGGTATACATAAAAAAGAATCTAAACTAGACAGATATCCTTTCCAACGAACTTTCACTTCTTCGAATCGTGTTGTTTGACCTTATTTACACGTTGTAAACAAATAACTGATGAAACAATTATTTAGTATTGAGCTGTAACTCCTTCTGGAGCTTATTTGACGATGTGATGGTGTGACTGATTGCAAATATGGTAACACATGAATATATTTGACTGTATGCTGATGTATGGTAACATGTTGATGTATTTAACAGTATGTTGATGTATACAAATCTTTGATGTATTTAACAGTATGGTGATGTATGGTAAACCTTTGATGTATTTAACAGCATGTTGATGTATAGTAACACGTCAATGTATTTAACAGTATGTTGATGTGTAAATTATTTCCACACATGTTCAAAGTCCTTTTAAAACGTTCCATGATGATTGTTTCATGATGATTGGTAGTGAAATCGTATACGTGTCAATCTAATTTCGCTTAGAAAGGCTTGGTCAAATATTTAAATACCTTTGTCTCTTTACGAGATTTAAAGCTCGAACAAACTCAAAACTTGTTTAAGAAGTCAACGTAAATATTTAACCTATTTGTGAAAACACGTCGTAGGCACAAAGCACAAAGCAAATATTTTTAACATTGTACGAGTGAGAGACATCTACTCAATCCGCTTGACATTGAAAATCGATGCCTACAAATTTATTTTTTTTTACACTTTTGGGAACGTTTCGTCCATTATGTTTGTGCATTGTGTACTTCGATTGTTCTTGTAAACACTGTCTTGCAAACTTAAACATTTGCGTTTGGTTTTAAGTGCACGAAATATTGTTTGAATTCCTCTGTTGTCAGCAGAAAAACATGATTCTAGTAAACGGTGGCTACAAGTGTATCAATGTCACTGTTCCTCAAATAAATTAATCAACTGCCGATGATCTTTTTTCATGTGCAATATTTTTTGGATCGCAGTGCTTACGTAATTTAGTAATTTATATTTAAACAGGGTAATAGCTTCTTGTTTGAGTTCTCTTGGTCATTTCGTCTGCTGAAAAGCGTGTTCACATAATCCTTTTGATCCAACACATTTTCGAAGTGTGTCTTTTTAACAGGCAGAGTATTTGTACAGGCAGAGATTAAACCTTCTTCTTTTTATTCATCCATGTAGCCACCTCTTTTTGAGACTGCTGTTACATATTGTTTTACATTCTGAGTCGTTTCTTCTAAAGGTTTATCATGAAACAGTTAAGAAGTTGCTATAATTGTCCATACCTTTGCGATTTATTTTCTTCTTAACAAATCTGTTCGATCCATCAATTACTATACTCCTTTTTGTTTGAAGTACATCTGGAAGAAATTAAGAATATCCATTTTGTTTAGAAATTGGTTTTTTATCATCCAATTGCGAAAACACTGGTGTTAAATCAGGATTGGGAGGCATCATCATTAATTTAGCAAAATGGGCGAGTGACCGTCACCGAGCGAGGTTTCCTTGAGTATGTGTGAGTTTCAGCAGTAGTATCGCTCCGGTGGCCTAGTAGTTAGAGCGTCTGCCTCAGATGCTGGAGGTCGCGGGTTCGAACCACGGCTGTGCCATACCAAAGACTTTTAAAATGATGCTAACAGCTTTCTCGCTTGACGCTCAGCATTAATGTTAGGACTGGTTGACCTTGTGTCAGGATAATGTGACTGGGTTGGATATCATGCTACATGTTTGCGGCATATTGCCCCAGTGCATGACATCAATATAAACTGTCACACTGCAGGCACCGTAGCGATATGACCGATAAATTGTTATAGCAACGTTAAAAAATCCAAATCACGCTCTCTTTCTTGAAGGAGTTGTTATATTGTTAGAGTGTTAACATTCTGCATGCCTCGTCTCTTTCGTCTGTCCTTAAGGTTCATTGGCCTTTTTAGCTTCTATATTAGGATCCTCAATTTAAAAATATGCACATATATTGACATCTTCTAACGGTCCACGGATAATTTATGTTGCTTTTTAATTAGTCACACATTACATCATGGAAGAAATGTTGGCATATTTCTACGATGGCTTCAGGCATTGCTTTGACAGGAACTACACATGATGACTTCAGGCATTGCTTTGACAGCAACTACACATGATGACTTCAGGTATTGAGTTTAACAGCAACTACACAAGATGATTTCAGGCATTGCTTTGACAGCAACTACACATGATGACTTCAGGCATTGCTTTGACAGCAACTACACATGATGACTTCAGGCATTGCTTTGACAGCAACTACACATGATGACTTCAGGCATTGCTTTGACAGCAACTACACATGATGACACCAGCTTCTTGGCTCCCTTACCTGCTGTAACAGCAAAGTAATAATATGGTTTAGTAATTTGACAACCGTGGAAACTCTAGCCTTGAATGCAAATTGTCCACTTTATGTGGCTAGGGATTCAGAATTATACTGCATGCATATAACACTACATCACAATCCGTCTCTTCTTATCGTGCTGTGATGTTGTCAGTCACTGATCACAGTATTCGTTTATGTGGGGCTACAGCTACGTGGAAGGAATAGATCAGCTTCTGACGGACTATATTCTTCAAATAGAAAGACTGAAACACAGTTTGTAAATGAATACTAACTTACTCATTTTTCCCGGCACAGAGACTAACTTTACTGACAAAAACCGGCATATGCCGGTGTAACTGGTAAAACCAACATAGAAATTGAGAACATTGTATCAGGACAGATTGAGAACATTGTATAAGGACGGTATAAATAGAAACATGAGTCATTTATTCTCTGATCGAAATGTTTTATACACAAATGTCCAGACTATTAATTAGTCTAATTAGTTTAATTAGTCTAATTAGTGCATAACATGCATCTACCTCTTGAATTGTATCTTGTTTTCAGTTTGACTTCATATTGACAATTCTTGTAACCAAAAGCGAGACCTGAGCTTTGCATTTCTGCACTGTACTTATTTTGTCATGCGTAATCACAGTACCCAGATGTCTGTAAATGCAAAGCCCAATTTTATGTTGTTACGATATGCTCTGGTTTACATTCGACATTACACCAAATGATTTTCAACTTTCTACCTTTAAGGAAGATCATATTGATTTCTGTAATTTTGTCTAGTGCTCTTAAGAACATATTAGTTTTGGGAATTGTCATCTTTAGGACTGATTCTCCCCGAGAATAGAACCGTGATTTCTTGATCCTAATAGAATAAGTGAAATGACCGGACAAACACTATGTATGAAATCCACTTAAATAACATGTTAACACGTGTAACACTAAATTCAATGATGACATTTTTCAAGTTACTTAGATTTAATGCAACTCTGTAATTTGCTTTGTTTCCAAAACCCATTTAAATCTGCATAATTGGGACATTTATTGAGTCTCCTAAGTATGTAAAATGAATTGCATTTCACCAACTGACATCGGGACATGAGTGTAAGTTTCCGATTGTAGTAACTTATTTTGCCGATTAAAGTTTGCTGACAGATGGACCGTGACATGACAATTTCCCAATTAAATGCTTCCGCACGCGTCAGATACAATCAAATAAAATTTCATGTTTAGGCATATTTCAGTGACACATACACGGTTCCATGACAGAATATCAAAGTTCCTTTCTTTACACGGCATTTAGTGCATCACATGATAAAACGTATTGAGTTATACCTGACCAAACACAGACTTTTTCCAGCACAGTTTATTCATTGTAATCCTGCTTTGTCATTGCTATTGTATTGCTAATATAAGGATTGCAGGTAATTCAACGTGTCACCCGGATGATAAATTTGGCTTAGGTATTTACACAAGTGCGATCAAAGAGGGTTTTCTTCAAAACGTTTAATATAAACAAGAAATTTAATCTAAGGTTAATATAGCCCAACCTCATTCTCTTTATTTAAACTTTATTCAAATGCATGCTATAAAAGTTGTGTTTTCTTCATTTGATCTGAATTAAAATATGTCAGTGAGGTAATGAGGTTGTGCTTTATTCTGTTAAACTATATATATATATATATATATATATATATATATATATATATATATATATATATATATATATATATATATTATTTAATATGATGGATATTATCCAGAATATTTGTTATAATCATGATAATCATACCAGTTGTGAACTAAGGGAACGCAAACGAAAGCTCTAATTACATATTCATTAGTTCACTACCTCTATTAAGCAAAGTGTTTACATAGATTTTAAACAATAGGATAAATAATTAGTGGAGGAAAACGAAGTACTACACGAAGAGCAAACCGGATTTAAAGGTGGTTATTCTACAGTAGATACTATATTCATATTATATTCAATAAATTGGGGACCCATTTTAGCTGAAGGAAACTGGGGAGTGTCGGTAGAATCCGCGGAATTATACCTGCTGTTGCATGCAGACGATTTAATTGCCTTTTCTGACATTGCTTTACAGTTAAAAAGCATACACAATAGGCTCCACAAATATTGCATAAGTGGAAATTAAAACTGAATATGGAAAAGCAAGAGCGGTTGTATTTTGCAGAGGTGGTTATCTCACAAGTTACGAAAAGTGCTATTACGGACACACCGAGGTAAAAGCTGAATCATATAATACTTATTTTGATGCGGATATTCTTCCAAAACTATTGACGATGATGGCTAGTCACATATTGAAACAATCGTTCAAAATCTGGCAGATTACCCGTAATTTGATTGCTTCGTCTTTTTTACCTGAAGAATTACTAATTCGAATTTTTATCTATCAGGTTTGGAGGTTGTACGATGCAATTGATGTTGAAAAAGTTCATATATCATCTTGTTAATGTATACTTGGTTCATCTAAATATACTCCAAATGCATTCGTATGTAACTAATTAGAAACAATTAGTATACAGAGTATAAGATTAAACGAAGATTGAAATATTGGCTAAGAAATCCAAAAAGGCCAAACGACAGAGATCGTAAACAAATGATACAAATTACAGTTAAGATGAGGGTTGGGATTGTGATTGCTAGGCTAACAATGTAAAAAAATCTTCTATTTACACTTGGAATTTCTCGATTTTTTATGTAATCAGAGAGTAAATGATGAAATTATATTTTATAGATTGCTCAGCCAGAGATGTGAAGATGTTTTGGCAAAAGCTGCAAGGTTAGATTAAGTCGATGGAACGACTACGTTTCTATAGTTCATTGGGAGTGGAATTGACTTGTCAAAGATGTCTAGAATTGTTTGGAGAGATTTGTTATATAACCATAATGCTTAGAGTGGAGAACTTACCAATCAGAGGTAACACATGAAAGTGTGGAAATAATTTTTATAATGAAAGATTGTCCCAAACTTTCATTGTTGCCATCGAGAATGTATTCAATTTCATTACTGCTTGTCCTATGTTTCGGTAGTAAGGAAGAAAATAGCAAAAAATTATGATGACTAATTTAGTTTACTATAAAAGCCTCAAAGATTAGTAAAACCGTTTTATCATCGATTCCTCCTACATAAAGACACCAGATAAATATGGCGAAATAATGGTTAATTTAATGTATAACTTAAAATAGGTATGATGTTCGTTTGTTACGCACAAAAACATCTGTTTGTACCGCATGATGTATGGATATGTGTCATGGACCAGTGGCCTGTATTACAAAAAAACCTACTATTTTTATCGAATCAAAGATAGAGATAAGAGCGAAAACCAAATAGTTTTATAAACTTTAACAAATAATATATTTCCCTATAATACAAGGTTAACATTTAAAATTAACTTACAGTATTCTAAATAAAATCTCAAATAATTCTATAACGAATCCAAAAGTATCGATTATTCCAAATGAATTCCAGTAGTGTTTAAAATGAATTCAAAATTTGAATTTGTTGATGTGCCAGTAGCCTCAAATGTGCCATTGTGCCAACAGCTTGGATGTTTCATAATTATATAATCTTTAATGCCCTTGAATGAATTCACAATAATTCAAAGATAGTGATTTAGTCCAAAACTCAAAGAACACTTTTCAGTTCTATTGTATAATTGAACCATTTTATAAATCACTTCATATACAAAAATAAGTCCGATTTCACTTCGGATTTTAAGGTAGGAACGAGTAATTCAAATATAATCAATCGTAAAACCTAAGACATAACTGAGAACCAGGATGTCGGTCAAAAGTTTATTTCCAGAAAATTCTAAGTTATAAACATAGATCCCCATTACTCTGTCATCTTAATGGAATTTCCATCAAACTGTAAACCCAATTTGTTCCAGAAAATTACACGGTCAGAAATTACGGCTGTATTTATAACTCAAACTTAGTAAACATTTACATCCTACGTGGCATTAGACATGTAGGTCAAACTCCTACCCTCAAGTATGGATAAAAGTCAATCACACAATGCAAATTAAATATACCTAACATAATTAAACATAAAGAAGAAATCATCAAGCCAGTGTAGAAGATGAATAAATGTCGAAACTATTCCTCAAATATAGCTAGATCACTATAACCAATTTAGAATTAATGACGGATATGGCTTGAACTGTTAGAAACATGAAACATAAATTTTATATGACTGCTCTTTATATACAAGCTGAAGACGCTGATAATCAACAATTTGAAGAATCTGTAAATATAATTATTGTTGCAAAACTTTCTTAAAAATTATATTTAACTAATAACTAGTTGTTAAATATCAGAATATTGTTTCTCACTCAGTATTGTATCTTTACCATATCATAAATACTATTCAAAAGGTTGACGAGCAGAAGTGGTAGATCCTTAATCTTAAAGATCGAATACAAGTTGTGCTTAGGTTGGCCTGTATCCACGAATTACGCATGAAACTGTATTGATTTACGACGGTATGGCTGTATTATAGACTAAATGTAATTGCAATATGTAGATCTGTAATAAAATAACACAAATTAAATATTCCATAATTTGTATAATATGACTCTGTCATAATAAATATTTGCATAATGTATTTCTATTTATTTTTTCTATCACACGATTGTCGCAAAATAATTTACAAGTCATTTTACGCGAAGCATGAATAATTAAAATAAAATGTTTCGTTGTAATTCAGGACCGACATAAGAAAAATATATCGAAATGTAAAATTATGTTAGTTTACGGGTATCATTTACACAAGAGCTTTTGTAAATTGCATTGGAGTTGTAATATATTTAAGCAAAATGGGCAAACACTTTTCACGTATAAACAAGATTCGTAGAATAAAAATCACAAAATGTCAGCACAAACATGTATAATGTGTATAAAGGATTATCATGTTTACTTTGTAGATAAACATTTATAATGTAAAATCAATGGTACTCAATATATCTTTTTTCTTTAATCGGACATAACAAATATGACGTATTATAATAATGTTGCCATTGACAATTTGTTCAAACTTTCAGGTTTGATATGATACCGCCACATCTAGGTTTGTTCTGGAAGGCTTAGAGAAAGCACTGCTGCAGTTCTACTGTAGGCCGATTCCGCGGAATAATTTTCAGCCCAGTGTAGTTGGCCAATAAACTGTGGCAAATTGTGAAGAGGTTGAAGAATCACCCTCAGTAAGCAGGCCCAGGCCATTTAGGACTAATCCTATACTGATCTACAAAGCACCATCTAAGCTAACTCTTCCATTTTTCATTATTGGTCATTAATTTATTGGCTAGGGTTAGAAGTCGTTAATATTTCTTTAGAAAAAATATTCTGTTTATTAGAAGGTTTGAGCGTTTTTACAGTAACAAATTCATGATGTACTTTATCAATAGCTATGACAGTATTTTTATATAGTAAGTATGACATCAGAAATTAATTTTAAAACAGCGCTTGTCCATCGTTGCCAAATGCATTCGTAAGGCGCATTGTTCTTATAAATCATTTAAAATACTCATGTAAGTGAATTGACCTTGGTTTAATTTGGCTCTGGATGAATGCTGCATAAAGTTATAATACAAAGTTTAATTTCATCATCTCAACTGATGGTCATTTCCAATAGATTCTACTCCATTAATTGTCTTACCTAAGTCGTAGGAGTGTGCACCTAAATTGACAGTCAATTAAATACACTCATAAGTAATATAGCTATGTTTATACACATCAAGTTTATTGCCTTTTGGACAAAACGTTTGAAATTATTTACACGCGGGAATCGTATTGTGAAGCTTGCGTTTTCACAAATAATGCATAAAACATATCTTAAATCTACAAATACACTTCAGTTAGAATCTTGTAAAAGCATTTCATACATAATAGTCAAGACATTTGGCGCATGAATAGTGAAGAGTTTAGCAGATTGCTGCTTTGTTGGGAAAGAAACCACGGTGAGCTTTTCTGTTTCATTCTGCAGTTGAAAGACCCTCAAACAGATATGACTAGCTCAATATTTGTTTTCCCATGTACATAAATACACTAAAAGGAACGCGAATTACAAGGTTCTGATCGTGATAGAATGTTAATACTATCACCTAAATACATGTTTGAATAAGCAAGGAGTTCAGTTGATTCATCTGTTTCGTATCAATCGATAATGCAAGATCACTTGTAAGCGCTTTAGTTTTTCAAAATGTTTATTGTGTATATTTACCTGAAATGAAATACACCAATGGTCAATTCTAAAATTCCATGTTAATGTTGAATTTGCTACTTACATTCGATGAGGTCTTTTTGAGACAATGTCTGCTAGCTTTTGGCATTTGTGTTAAAGTACTTTGGCATTTTTGTTATTGTACTTTGGCATTTATATTATTGTACTTTGGCATTTGTTGTATTGTACTTTGGTATTTGTAGTATTGTACTTTGGCATATGTGGTATTGTACTTTGGCATTTGTGGTATTGTACATTGGCAGGAAGTTATTGTACTTTGGCATTTGTGTTATTGTACATTGGAATCAAGTTATTGTACTTTGGCATCAAGTTATTGTACTTTCGCATTTGTGTTATTGTATATTGGCATAAAGTTATTGTACATTTTTACCTAATGATGTTAGTTAATAAAGCATTTCACTTTTGATTACAGATTTTTTTATCTTTTAAGAAACGGATATGTTAACGTAAAAAAATGGCAGAAAAAAAGCTTCCAGTGCTATATTGGTTAGTTCCAGGCCTTTTCCGAGGTCTTCCTCCACCAAATATTTTAGCGGCTATACATAGACTATCATGTGACGAAATACGGTTTTGAATCCACAACAAGAAAATAAAAAAATGCACTGTCCACCCATGCAATACGAAGTGAATGAGTTTTTTTTTAAAAAATTCATCGATGTACATTGCTCAAGTATAGAATTTACGTTTCTGAAACTTTTCCGTTCTTAAAATGTATTCCATCGTCATGTGGAACTGTTTCTGTTTCTATTAATTTTAAACAGATGCTAAAGGAGATTTTTCCCGATTTACATAACCCCTTGTCGTAACATAGATATGACCCGTTATATTGTCTTTATTTTAAATACGTGGCATTTCTGCTTTATCATTTTTATTTCTATGCAGAAAACATTATGTGACTTTCCTCAATGCCTATCACACAGAAATCATAGTTTGATGATGCTTCTTAATCTCTTTGTATTTTGTTGTATCAACAGAAAATGAGTGAAAGATGAATCTAATTCTTTAACTTTTGGTAGAGAAAATACTTTTGTGAAGTACAGTTAAATGGTATTTGTGTGGAGTAAATAGTAAACGAAAATATATAACATCATGAATTCGGAAATTTGTACTTTTCTTTGGTAAATTATTGAGAAAGGCTGTCATCGCCATTTCTTCGGCATGACGTAGCTCAATATTGTGCTTAAAATACCTTAAATAAACACCCAAAACAATTCAAGAAAAATGATGACACCATTTGGCTCTGACATAATCTAATGTGTCTGGTTATTGTGAAAAATATTTGGGTTCCTGGTATAATGATATAGCAAAAAATATTTACTTTAGACCAATACATATAGGCATTATGAATTAAATGCTTTGCAAACGTATTCGGGTATCGAACTATGGACTCATTTACATGAATAGGGATCAAATATCGACCCACTGATGATTTATTATTTAATTTCCATTTCTGAACAATGTTCAAAAGATTGAACAGACGGTTTTCAGGTTGCGAAAATTTATTTTTACTTATTAAAACACCGGATATGTTTTAGAACTACGTTGTTGTTGTTTAACCCACAGCGGTAATCACTTTCAACTATCTAGCATGACACCATGATGTTTTCTCCAATATGAATTTGATTAAAGCGGTACATAATCTCCCTTTATCACGGTATGTGTGGGAGAGTCTCACCATTTTATTCCCAACCTACTACTAGCAACGAAATAAATTGCCATGCATGAAACAAGAGTACGTTTCTATTTCCCTGTATTTTTAATTGGAGATTCACCCATGCATTAAACTAATCAATGAAAGAACTAATTTCTACAAGGAGGAGAGTTTCAAAGATGTGATGATAAACTTATGCAGTAAACACATAATATCTTTCAATAGTTTCGATACTGTGACCTATACTGTCACATATTGTTTTATGTGTCCCTTTGTTTTTCAGACTGCCGCACTCTTTACGAAAAAGTGGCTCAAAGTGACCTATTTGTATACATTGAGTAGCTCATCATTTGCTGATACATTATGAACAAGCCGAGCAGGAGATAAATACCTTTCAGTGAAATTTCTATATTATAAAGATTACTATATGACCAAGGTTTAGTTTCAGTAAATTTCCTATATTAAAATGACTACAATGTGACTGAGGTTTAGTTTATGTGTAATTTCTGTCTTAAAATGGCTACTATGGGATCAAGGGTTATTTTAATGAGAATTCCTGTCTTAAAATGGCTACTTTGGGATCAAGGGTTTTTTGAGAGAATGAGAATTCCTGTCTTAAATTGGCTACTATGGGATGAAAGGTTATTTTAATGAGAATTCCTTTCTTAAATTGGCTACTATGGGATCAAGGGTTATTTCAAAGGGAATTTGTGTCCTAAAATGGCTACTTTGGGATCAAGGGTTATTTTAATAAGAATTCCTTTCTTAAATTGGCTACTATGGGATCAAGGGTTATTTTAATGAAAATTCCTGTCTTAAAATGGCACCTATGGGATCAAGGGTTATTTTAATGATAATTCCTTTCTTAAATTGGCTACTATGGGATCAAGGGTTATTTTAATGAGAATTCCTGTCTTAAAATAGCTACTATGGGATCAAGGGTTATTTTAATGAGAATTCCTGTCTTAAATTGGCTACTATGGGACAAGGGTTATTTTAATGAGAATTTATGTCTTAAAATGACTACTATGGGATCAAGGGTTATTTTAATGAGAATTCCTGTCTTAAATTGGCTACTATGGGATCAAGGGTTATTTTAATGAGAATTCCTGTCTTAAATTGGCTCCTATAGGATCAAGGGTTATTTTAATGAGAATTCCGGTCTTAAATTGGCTACTATTGGATCAAGAGTTATTATAATGAGAATTCCTGTCTTAAATTGGCTCCTATGGGATCAAGGGTTATTTTAATGAGAATTCCTGTCCTAAATTGGCTATTATGGGATCAAGAGTTATTATAATGGGAATTCCTGTCTTAAATTGGCTCCTATGGGATCAAGGGTTATTTTAATGAGAATTCCTGTCCTAAATTGGCTATTATGGGATCAAGAGTTATTATAATGGGAATTCCTGTCTTAAATTGGCTCCTATGGGATCAAGGGTTATTTTAATGAGAATTCCTGTCTTAAATTGGCTACTATGGTATCAAAGGTTACTTTAATGAAAATTCCTGTCTTAAAATGGAAACAATGTAACCAATGTGTAATTTGAGTGGAATTCCTGTCTTAAAATGGGTACAATATGACCAATGTTTAATTTGAGTGGAATTCCTTTCTTCAAATGGCTATTATATGACAAAGGGTTTTTTTTAAGTTGAGCTCCTGTACAATGTGGCCAATGTTTAATTTGAGTGGAATTCCTGTCTTAAAATGGGTACAAAGTGACCAATTGTTAATTTGAGTGGAAGGCCTGTTTTAAAATGGGTACAATGTGAATAATGTTTAAGGTGAGTGGAATTCCGTTCTTAAAATGGCTACTATATGACCAAGGTTTATATTAAGTTGAGCTCCTGTACAAGGTGAACAATGTTTAATTTGAGTGGAATTTCTGTCTGAAAATGGTACAATGAGCAAAGTTCCTGTCTTAAAATGGGTAATATTTGACCGCTGTTTAATTTGAATGGAATTCCTGTCTTAAAATGGGTACAATGAGTGCAATTCCTGTCTTAAAATGGGTAATATTTGACCGCTGTTTAATTTGAATAGAAGTCCTTTCTTAAAATGGGTTCAATGAGTGGAATTCCTGTCTTAAAATGGGTACAATGTGATCATTGTTTAATTTGAGTGGAATTCCTGTCTTAAAATGGGTAATATTTGACCGCTGTTTAATTTGAATGCAGTTCCTGTCTTAAAATGGGTACATTGAGTGGAATTCATGTCTTTAAATGGGTACAATGAGCCAAATTCCTGTCTTAAAATGGGTAATATTTGACTGCTGTTTAATTGGAATGGAATTGCTGTCTTAAAATGGGTACAATGAGTGGAATTCCTGTCTAAAAATGGGAAATATTTGACCGCTGCTTAATTTGAATAGAATTCCTGTCTAAAGATGGGTTCAATGAGTGGAATTCCTGTATTAAAATGGGTGTTCAATGTGCCATTGTTTAATTTAAGTGGAATTCCTGTCTTAAAATGGGTAATATTTGACCGCTGTTTAATTTGAATGGAACTCCTGTCTTAAATTGGGTTTAATGAGTGGAATTCCTGTCTTAAAATAAGTAATATTTGACCGCTGTTCAATTTGAATAAAATGCATGTCTTAAAATGGGTACACTGAGAAAAAACTCCTGTCTTAAAATGGGTAATATTTGACCAATGTTTAATTTAATTGGAATTCCTGTCTTAAAATGGATAATATTTGACCGTTGTTCAATTTTGATGGAATTCCTGTCTTAAAATGGGTACAATGTGACCAATGTTTAATTTGAGTGGTATTCCTGTCTTAAAATTGGTACAATGTGACCAATGTTTAATTTGAATCGAATTCCTGTCTTAAAATGGGTACAATGTGACCAATTGTTAATTTGAGTGGAAGGCCTGTCTTAAAATGGGTAATATTTGACTGCTGTTTAATTGGAATGAAATTCCTGTCTTAAAATGGGTACAATGAGTGGAATTCCTGTCTTAAAATGGGTAATATTTGACCGCTACTTAATTTGAATAGAATTCCTGTCTACAAATGGGTTCAATGAGTGGAATTCCTGTCTTAAAATGGGTACAATGTGCCCATTGTTTAATTTATGTAGAATTCCTGTCTTAAAATGGGTAATATTTGACCGTTGTTTAATTTGAATGGAACTCCTGTCTTAAATTGGGTTCAATGAGTGGAATTCATATCTTTAAATGGGTACAATGAGCCAAATTCCTGTCTTAAAATGGGTAATATTTGACTGCTGTTTAATTGGAATGGAATTCCTGTCTTAAAATGGGTACAATGAGTGGAATTCCTGTCTTAAAATGGGTAATATTTGACCGCTGCTTAATTTGAATAGAATTCCTGTGTAAAGATGGGTTCAATGAGTGGAATTCCTGTATTAAAATGGGTGTTCAATGTGCCCATTGTTTAATTTAAGTGGAATTCCTGTCTTAAAATGGGTAATATTTGACCGCTGTTTAATTTGAATGGAACTCCTGTCTTAAATTGGGTTCAATAAGTGGAATTCCTGTCTTAAAATGGGTAATATGTGACCGCTGTTTAATTTGAATAGAATGCATGTCTTAAAATGGGTACAATGAGAAAAAACTCCTGTCTTAAAATGGGTAATATTTGACCAATGTTTAATTTAATTGGAATTCCTGTCTTAAAATGGATAATATTTGACCGTTGTTCAATTTGGATGGAATTCCTGTCTTAAAATGGGTACAATGTGACCAATGTTTAATTTGAGTGGTATTCCTGTCTTAAAATTGGTACAATGTGACCAATGTTTAATTTGAATCGAATTCCTGTCTTAAAATGGGTACAATGTGACCAATTGTTAATTTGAGTGGAAGGCCTGTCTTAAAATGGGTAATATTTGACTGCTGTTTAATTGGAATAAAATTCCTGTCTTAAAATGGGTACAATGAGTGGAATTCCTGTCTTAAAATGGGTACAATGTGCCCATTGTTTAATTTAAGTAGAATTCCTGTCTTAAAATGGGTAATATTTGACCGCTGTTTAATTTGAATGGAACTCCTGTTTTAAATTGGGTTCAATGAGTGGAATTCATGTCTTTAAATGGGTACAATGAGCCAAATTCCTGTCTTAAAATGGGTAATATTTGACTGCTGTTTAATTGGAATGGAATTGCTGTCTTAAAATGGGTACAATGAGTGGAATTCCTGTCTTAAAATGGGTAATATTTGACCGCTGCTTAATTTGAATAGAATTCCTGTCTAACGATGGGTTCAATGAGTGGAATTCCTGTATTAAAATGGGTGTTCAATGTGCCCATTGTTCAATTTAAGTGGAATTCCTGTCTTAAAATGGGTAATATTTGACCGCTGTTTAATTTGAATGGAACTCCTGTCTTAAGTTGGGTTTAATGAGTGGAATTCCTGTCTTAAAATGGGTAATATTTGACCGCTGTTCAATTTGAATAAAATGCATGTCTTAAAATGGGTACACTGAGAAAAAACTCAAATCTTAAAATGGGTAATATTTGACCAATGTTTAATTTAATTGGAATTCCTGTCTTAAAATGGATAATATTTGACCGTTGTTCAATTTTGATGGAATTCCTGTCTTAAAATGGGTACAATGTGACCAATGTTTAATTTGAGTGGTATTCCTGTCTTAAAATTGGTACAATGTGACCAATGTTTAATTTGAATCGAATTCCTGTCTTAAAATGGGTACAATGTGACCAATTGTTAATTTGAGTGGAAGGCCTGTCTTAAAATGGGTACAATGTGACTAATGTTTAAGTTGAGTGGAATTCCGTTCTTAAAATGGCTACTATATGACCAAGGTTTATATTAACTTGATCTCCTGTACAAGGTGAACAATGTTTTAATTTGAGTGGAATTTCTGTCTTAAAATGGGTACAATGAGCAAAGTTCCTGTCTTAAAATGGGTAATATTTGACCGCTGTTTAATTTGAATGGAACTCCTGTTTTAAATTGGGTTCAATGAGTGGAATTCATGTCTTTAAATGGGTACAATGAGCCAAATTCCTGTCTTAAAATGGGTAATATTTGACTGCTGTTTAATTGGAATGGAATTCCTGTCTTAAAATGGGTACAATGAGTGGAATTCCTGTCTTAAAATGGGTAATATTTGACCGCTGCTTAATTTGAATAGAATTCCTGTCTAACGATGGGTTCAATGAGTGGAATTCCTGTATTAAAATGGGTGTTCAATGTGCCCATTGTTTAATTTAAGTGGAATTCCTGTCTTAAAATGGGTAATATTTGACCGCTGTTTAATTTGAATGGAACTCCTGTCTTAAATTGGGTTTAATGAGTGGAATTCCTGTCTTAAAATAAGTAATATTTGACCGCTGTTCAATTTGAATAAAATGCATGTCTTAAAATGGGTACACTGAGAAAAAACTCCTGTCTTAAAATGGGTAATATTTGACCAATGTTTAATTTAATTGGAATTCCTGTCTTAAAATGGATAATATTTGACCGTTGTTCAATTTTGATGGAATTCCTGTCTTAAAATGGGTACAATGTGACCAATGTTTAATTTGAGTGGTATTCCTGTCTTAAAATTGGTACAATGTGACCAATGTTTAATTTGAATCGAATTCCTGTCTTAAAATGGGTACAATGTGACCAATTGTTAATTTGAGTGGAAGGCCTGTCTTAAAATGGGTACAATGTGACTAATGTTTAAGTTGAGTGGAATTCCGTTCTTAAAATGGCTACTATATGACCAAGGTTTATATTAACTTGATCTCCTGTACAAGGTGAACAATGTTTTAATTTGAGTGGAATTTCTGTCTTAAAATGGGTACAATGAGCAAAGTTCCTGTCTTAAAATGGGTAATATTTGACCGCTGTTTAATTTGAATGGAATTCCTGTCTTAAAATGGGTACAATGAGTGAAATTCCTGTCTTAAAATGGGTAATATTTGACTGCTGTTTAATTTGAATGGAATTCCTGCCTTAAAATGGGTACAATGAGTGGAATTCATGTCTTTAAATGGGTACAATGAGCCAAATTCCTGTCTTAAAATGGGTAATATTTGACTGCTGTTTAATTTGAATGGAGTTCCTCTCTTAAAATGGGTACAATGAGTGGAATTCCTGTCTTAAAATGGGTAATATTTGACCGCTGCTTAATTTGAATAGAATTCCTGTCTTAAAATGGCTTCAATGAGTGGAATTCCTGTCTTAAAATGGGTACAATGTGACATTGTTTAATTTAAGTGGAATTCCTGTCTTAAAATGGGTAATATTTGACCGCTGTTTAATTTGAATAGAATTCATGTCTTAAAATGTGTACAATGAGAAAAAACTCCTGTCTTAAAATGGGTAATATTTGACCAATGTTTGATTTGATTGGAATTCCTGTCTTAAAATGGATAATATTTGACCGTTGTTTAATTTGAATGGAATTCCTGTCTTAAAATGGGTACAATGTGACCAATGTTTAATTTGAGTGGTATTGCAGTCTTAAAATGGGTACAATGTGACCAATGTTTAATTTGAATCGAATTCCTGTCTTAAAATGGGGAGAATGTGACCAATGTTTAATTTGAGTAGTATTCCTGTCTCGAAATGGGCACAATGTGACCAATGTTTCATTTGAGTGGTATTCCTGTCTTAAAATGGGTACAATGTGACCAATGTTTAACTTGAATGGAATTCCTGTCTTAAAATGGGCACAATGTGACCAATGTTTAATTTGAGTAATATTCCTTTCTTAAAATGGGTACAATGTTATCAAAGGTTATTTTAAGTCAAATCACTGTCTTGTCTTAAAATGACTAATTTGTGACTAAGGTTTAGTTAAAGTGGATTTCCTGTCTTAAAATGCATACATTGTGTCAAAAGAAAAATAAAGTTTAGGATTAACTCTCTCTTTTGAGATAAAATAACGCCTTTAAATGTCCAGATTCCGTCTGTGCTTTAAATACCTAATTTGTATTACATTGTATCTCCTATATTGATCTTGATATAATAACCTTGTACAAAAAATTCAAACATCTAACGAATGAGCTATATAAACTCCGTCTTAAAGAGAGATGCTCACCTTTATCGTCAACTGACAGTATGGTCATAAACTAAGTATCAGAAAGAAGCATAGTCAGCAAGTTTTGTAAAACAAATAAATTAATTTTGAAAGTTTAAAAATGAAAATGTAATAGATAATTAAAGTATTATAAACTGGATCTAAAATAAACCTAAAAAGGTCTATTCAAGTCCACAAAAGAATTTAATGTTCCTACTGAGTTTCAGATTGTCGATTCCATTTGCCTGTCAACAATAAATAAAATTGCATTATACAGCACTTCTTCCACTAGTTCACTAGAGTACCAACATAATATACATTCCAATGCGCACTTTGTAGTAGAATTGAATAACTTGTTTTTGTATTAACTCAACTTTACAGATTTCAGAGTCAGAATCGTGTGCCACACTAAAGTTAAACCTCCCGAACAAACCAGTAGTAACATTCCGGAGACGAAAACACCGGGCAGAAGCTAACACCAATCACTAACCACGATCACCCTAGTATCCCATGTGGCGATACAAGGTTTAAAACTTCTATACACATGATAGAGACCAGCACATTTTCTAGCAGAACGATTAGGAAAAAATGAATACATGGTCCAAACGTAACGTGCAAAACAGATAATATAACATATCTCATCTTAATTAAAATCTATTGCCTTCAGTACGTCGGAGAAGCTAAAAAGTTACACAAAAGGATGAATTTTTACAGATCTGATTGGATGATATGAAACTGTACAGAGTTCAAGCTGCAGAACACTTCCCTTCCCGTGGACACACATTTGGTGATGAAACACATTGTAATTGTAGTTGCCCACAACCCCAACTGGAGTTCCGAAACCAGGAAAGAAAAGGATTGTTATATATATATATATATATATATATATATATATATATATATATATATATATATATATATATATATATATATATATATATATATATATATATAATTTTCTTATAGAGCCTATTGTGCGTATATAAATCTTGCGTTCATGGCACTTAATGCGAATTAAATTAGGTCAACTTTTTGCAATGGCTGAATCACCCAATAACGTAATGAATATAACACCACACAGACATGTCCAATAAGTAAAACACGATCTGAAGTAAGATCTTCGTGGGAGAGAACCACTCTTGAATGGATAAAATGTCAGTCAGTAAAGGAAACTGATTATTGTTGAAATCGATCTACCTAGACGGGTATATGCAATATCATATTCAACGTAATATAGCTGCCTAGGTATTTATCATCTACATTTTGTAATAAGTCAATAGTTCCCATTATCTGCCTTAAGAGATATGATTTTTGTACTGGGTTTATCGCTTGGACTAAACTTCATTTTGTTTGCAGAAAGAAAGGTTGAAAGAAAAGAAATGCAAGATTGCGTTATATGGAAATTCAGTCATCCATGAAATGTGTGATTTGGTACATGGACAAAGAAACACTTTAAAAGTTCATAATTAAAGAGTAATTTAGCTATTTTTAGTGAAACTCGAGTGTCCTGTAAAGAACTGATTAAATCATTGATTGATAAAAAAAAGCGTGATTGTATTCAAAGAGGACAGGATTAACAGCTAGAGATGTGATCAAGACACTGTATGTGTGTAGAAAATAAATACAATTAGATATACATACCTTAGCATGGATCAGATATACGTAATTCATTTGATGAAGTAAAAATGTGCCTATAATAAATACATAACTGTCATTGTTGGGAAAATTGTTTACCTTCTGGTCTTTCTTCTTTTTATACGTGCGCCTTTCTTCATATCAAATTTATTAATCTAATACATAATTATTTTTCACTCAATTTGGACACGAACAATATAAACTGCCATAATATTTTGATTAGGTGCATCTCTTGGTAGATTCAATCCCAGAATGCAAAGTGTAGATCGTTACATGACATTTTTTATAGTTTGCCATGCAATTCTTCCTAACAGCACATATTTAGGAGTCAACATCATTGGTATTCTTTATCTCTCCACTGTTCCCAACAATACACATTTCTTTATATCTTATGTGTATTTATTTTGCATTCCTTGTTTATCATGTTTTTTTTTTCGTTAAATGCTGTGAATAATTGTAGATAGGACTTGACCTTGTTCAAAATCAAGTTTATTTTATACCTGACCTGAATCACTGATTTTTAAAACCAATTCTGTACTAATACACAGCTGACTTCTTTTCTCTGAGTATGGACTAACTATTAGGATTATTATCTTTGCATGAGTCAATGACATTGTGTTTACCACGTTATTTGTTATAATTTTAGTAACAGCCTTTCTAATTATAACTAAGATGTTATTTCGCAAATATTTGGAACCTTCTAGAATGAAATTTTCCATTGGGTAATAGTTCCTTTAGAAAATGTTGTTACCTGAGAACAAATTTTCCATTGGGTAATAATTCCTTTACAAAATGTTGTTACCTGAGATCAAATTTTCCATTGTGTAATAGTTTCTTTAGAAAATGTTAATTGTGACCTGAGATTAAGAGATGGAGACTAATAGTCTTGTATTTCTAGACATTATTCATTCATTCTTGAGGCGGAATCATTGTGTTGTATTCAGTAATTCATTTTTGTCTGCTATTTATTTATTCAAATTATTTATTCACTGGAAATACAAAATGATTATAAAAATGACGTTCTTAAAAATAGAGATTTGGAGTTATTGTGTAGTTCAAGTAAGGATATATTCTTGGATTGTATTATTGTGATCTAACAAAAGATTGTTGGCACATTACTACGACACTTATCACTACAGGCACATCAACGCTTCATGCATTGTATTTATTTTGGGTTGCCATTATTTAAGTTTATTATAAACTTTAAATTAACCGACGGGCTTTTATGCATCATAAACTGCTTGGTACGCTCCAATAGTAACTGAAGATTTTCACGAAGTAAACTGCCATTTTGCAACACAGAATACATGGTCGTATATTTGTTCAACTTGATATAGTTTGAGAAATTATCTGCGCTCTATGGGCAGCAGCAGTAATGTTGTGAAATAAATTCTTGACAGAAGTATGGTTTGTACCTTTCAGATGTTTTACATATAACGCAAGGTTTCTTAAGTAAATTCACTGTACGAGTCTGTTTACTGCTGGTATTGGAATTTCATCACTGGGGGTTGGGGTGGAATGTTATTATAACTAGGACACCTCGTCATAAAGTACCTCCAGCCTCACTTGGGAATATAGTGATACTGAATGAGTAAACATTTATATCTTGTATCCAGCTTGTTGAAAATCAAAGCAAAATTCCTGGCTTATCATTGGGTAGAAAACTGATAGGTATAGAAAAAAGTATATAACGACTAGTCGAGTTGTACATAGACTGGCACCGTAAAACTTAGTTCCAATCGAATAGTCACGTTATAGCATAACCATATAACCCTTATCTGAAACGGCATCATTTTTCTGATGTAAGCATATTTGAGACCTATTTGTAATATTGGCTGTTATTCAATACTATAAATTTTAATTAGATTTTGCACACTAATTGTATTACCGCCATTGTTACTGCCCATAATTATATTTGTGTGGAGGATTGTTTTGACTGGGGTTGGGTGCTCACAATGTTTTATTTAATACTATTATAGAAGTCACACCCAGGCTCTATTTTGTTGGAAGTTTAATTTAGAGAAAGATAGCTGTAAAGCTTCGAGCCCCCAGTCAGCAATGCCGACCGTTAGATGGGTAAATATACAAAAAGGTTAAAATTCAATGAATAAGAAGTTAACAACAATTCAATAGTCAAATAACTCTAATTCCCAATTACACTCCTTCCACTGGACCCTGTAATAAGCCTACTGCAACACTTAATTAGCAGTGTGAGATTGATTTCCACCTGTCCTTGTATTTCTACTCACTGGTGTATCCTTCTCTCTCACATTTCTCTCAATTCCTTCTCCTCTCCCTCCTCGACTTTTCTCTAAATTACTTCTCATCCTCCTCCTTCTCGAATTCCTCTAGACTCCTACTTCTCCTTTACTTTCTCAAGACCCTTCTCCTCCTCCTCCTCCTCCTCCTCCACTTCTTTCCCACAACATAATCTTTTGTCGACTTCGACTGTTTCGGCGACCGGCTTGATTCCGTCTCCAACTCTTGAAGACTCGGAACCCAATGGAACCCGAAGTTCTGTGTCTCCTAAAATAGTTACATGTGAAAACATAAGGACAGTAGAATTGTTTTCCTTAGCCCTCTCATATGACGCTACACACAGCCTATCATCAGATAAGGGCCATTAAATTTCTTCGGTCAAGCATTCGTTCACATCGAGATACCCATACGTTCTTATACGGTAAAACAATCGCCATGATAACAGCACGGTATCAATTACTTTTTATACATCAATAAATTCATTCACATCAATAAATATTCCTAAACCCGTTATTCTACACAATATAACAATAATCAGACGCATTTCTTTACCTTACATTCACATAAAGTACGCAAATATTCAGATATCCGTGCTCTGATATATTCATATGTTCATATCTTACATACTCAAACCATTCACTATTCAAGCATTTATAAACTCTAACTTAACACAATAGTCTATTTCTCAAATACGCACGAAAATGAAACACTACAAATGTAATTCTGCATACTTTACGATCATAGTAATTAAGTACGCGTGCAACAATATTTTGCAGAAATCGAGCAAATAAATTACTGATCTTTTCGAAGCTTTTTTCTTCCCTTAGAATCTACCCTAAGCTTTGCCGCCAAATTAATAGTGGCTTCGTCTCGAAGTAAACCACACGGACTCATAATCCATCTATGCGAGTGCTAAATTTTCTAATACGACCCTCTCGCTGTCTGTCAACGTAGGGATGGATGAGAATATGCCCTGTTCATGCTGCGGGCTTTTCGTTGATCTTTAGGCTAATCTTTAACACCTAAGTGTGATAACTGCAAGCCTTTGTTTAAATATTGCGATCTATCGCCTGTGCCAATTCAAGATTCCGGTTTCCGGCTGGTCATGTAACATTGCCTAAGAGTTCAGCACAAGCCTACGGCAGTATTTATACATCAAACATAAGACAGATAGATAATATCTTATACATGACTTTATAGTTGGGGCTTAGCAAATATGACACCCTGCATCGTCACAATATATACGAGCATTGTCAGGAAAATGTTCACCTTACAGAAGAAATCTTCAGTTGTAGAGAGAGAGAGAGAGAGAGAGAGAGAGAGAGAGAGAGAGAGAGAGAGAGAGAGAGAGAGAGAGAGAGAGAGAGAGAGAGAGAGAGAGAGAGAGAGAGAGAGAAAGATTAACAATACATGAAATAACTTAGTTGGAGATTTTTATAATCCAGTGAGATTTTCTCCAGGGAATATTTATGTACAAACGTGGTTATTGGAATTGTAACCACATACAGCTGTTGTAATACAAGAATCTACTGCTTACCGAAATGAAATCATGTGAGCACATGCACAAGGTATATAGCATGTAATTATCACTTGAATGTGTCTCGTGTATTACGCGGCTCATTTACTGTAATTTTAGTTGCTACCGCTGATTTCTATCGATTTTGTGCAATCCAGATAATACGATCAATGGAGACGTTGTTTCGATAGACGGTATTGACTTATTCAGATTTAGGGGCCAAAGGTTTTAGACAAATGAATCTGTGGGATTAGGTGATTTTTTTGTTGGTCTTTCTGCAGACTGCGACAAGCGGACGACGCAATTTTTTTTTGTTGTCACCATTTGGCGAGATCTGTAGACTCGAAATCTCGTTACTATTTGACTGACAATAAATCATGCACCATTCATGATTGGTGAGGAAGTAATACATTGCACATTAGTGTTGAGCATTGTATACATGAATCGTATATGTGAATCTGTTCCATATATTGATCATATATGTAAATATATTGTTGTATATATCTATATTGTTTAACGTTTGCCCATGATTGTAGATTGTAACGATCATTTACAAGCATCATATTACATAGATAATATTTTTCAATGATTGTAAATTACACTTAAAAATAATGACCATTTGCAAGCTATAAAGAGGTTTGGGTCTGAATTTTAGACTCAACTTTGATTATGACTTAATAAAATTCCAGAAAATGAATGTTTTCAGCTTGGATTAAATTTCTGTCAGGTGGGTTTGTATTTCAACACAATTCGTGGGGATGCACGTGAGGGTGAAAAAATAAACATTTTTAATCCATATTTCTATCTTAATATCAGTCTTTACATGTGTTCAGTAATAATTTGAGAGGATTTGTAAATTATTTATTGGAATTACAAAGTGCACAGTGACTTTTGGACTATAATATTACTTTGGGATTATTGTGAATTGATTGAAAAACATTCTTAATATTATCACTGTGATACATCGAAACTGTGAGCACATTGGCACATTCAAAGCTACAGGTATATGGACTCATTCAAAACCTGGAATATGTTTTGAACATATACTTTTGGACTTATGCTAGAACTTTTAGGATTATTTGGTAAACAATTCATAATTATGTAAGTTCATCTTAAATTTTCATTTTATAGCTTAAAGAAGTCAACTATTTGTTGAAATTTACTAAACGTTTTGGGTTCTTCTGTCTCTATTACTTAGTTTTAGACCATTAAGTCGTAACAAGATCTATACATAGGTCATATATTAAATTTCCACTGATTGATCTTATCCTTTGACATATGAGATATTATGTGTTTATTTGTTGAAGTTCATGATTTGATAGTACCCGTTTATAAATTATCTCATTTTGTAATATACATTGCTGAAAATTTGTGCCCAAGAATATTATATAAGATTCATTAAACATGCATTTGCATTACAAATAAATGTCTCATTTAATAAATTGTATTAAGTGTTTTGCTGGATGCTATTCCGCACTATTTGATCCTGATATCAGAGGAACTGGATTAAGCACAGCACTGATGTTGGCTAACATATGTTTATACACAAGTATGATTTTGTGTGTGTATGTGTGTCTTTATTTTATTACCCTCTAATATAGAACATACGATTAATTTACATTTGATCCCCTTAACTGCCTATATCAAATAGTAGTGCACTTTGGGATTGGTGACCTGATCATGTCATCACAACACAAATTCACTGAGATGGGGAAGCAGTTTGCTTTGAAAGGGGTGTCTTTTCAGAAATTTTGTTCAGGTGAAAAGGCTCAGAAGAGGGAACAGAGATTAAAAGAGCGGATATAGAAAGGGGAGATGTTAGAAATAAAGTCTCATGAAGAAGATAAAGTAATTACGGAGCCCATGAAGGGACACACTGCATATTTTTTTTTAATCCGAGATCTCGGTTTTCTAATCAGAGATCTCGATTTATTAATGAGAGATCTCGTTTTACTAATCCGAGATCTTGATTTACTAATCCAATATCTCTGTTTACTAATCCAAGATCTCTGTTTAATAATCCGAGATCTCGATTTACTAATCCGAGATCTCAATTTATTAATCAGAGATCTCTATTTAATATATGGAGACACAAAATGACGAATTTGTCATCTGAGTGCATCGTTATGACTGGATGCGTTTATTGTGAATAAATTGTTGTAGGTCGTAAACGAAATATTCAAGCATCTGATGTAAGTTGTAACTGTAGATGTTTGTTATTAGGGCGTGTATAACATTTAAAATAAAATACTATTCCTCGCAAAGTGACAAAGCACAAAGGTAAAATATGCTATGCTGTGTCATTTAAGTCAAGCCATTATCTGTCGGTGATATAGTGGGAAAGCTCCACAGTATGCTTCTACAATATGTAAGTGCCCATGATTATTAAGTTTGTGATAATGCATTAATAATACCAGCTTGTGCGTAAAATGAGTTATATTTGTTTTGTCACGGCAGCTGCGTGTTTGTGAACTGGTCCGTCTGCACGTTCGTTGTTCTTTATAAGCTCTTGGATCCCCAATTTTGTGTTTGGACTCCAAAGGCTTGTTAATGGTATGTTGATTTTGGATTCAGGTTCGATCATAGGAGACCCTTGTTTAGGTTAAAAGATCTTAAGATTCCTTGCCTTACTTAATATAGAAAAGTCTACTCTTCAATGTCTTTGTTTTAAATTTAGAAGACTGATGCAGTGACATAGTGCTTTGAGCGTTCGCCTCGTATGCAGAACGTTACAAGTTCGAACCCATGTCGAACCATACCAAAGACTTGCAAAAATGGTATTAACAGCTGCCTCGCTAGGCGCTCAGCAAGCATTAAGAGGTTAGTATAGGGCTGGTCGGCCTGGTGTCAGGATAATGTGACTGGGTGGGACATCATGTTACATATCTGCGACATAAGTCCCCAGTGCCAGATATGATAATAAACTACCAAACAGCAGACGTCGTAGCAACATAACTGCGAAATTGTTATAGATACGTTAAAAATCCAAAAACACAAATACACAACTTAGATGATGTGTATAGGGCTTATACAATTAGGTTTTGGTTTATTATTTGACCTCCAGTAATTCCTAAAGAAGTTATGACCAGAAGATTTATTGTATCTGATTAAGAACCAAAGTTAAGTGACTGAAGAACGCTACATACTATTATGTGTGAAATGGGGTTGAAAAATTACTAATTTTAAATTAAGTTTTTCATGTTTCAGATGTACACAAGGCGTTTAAATGAGCTGTACTTCTATATGGACTTTATATATAACGAAATAATGATGGTTTTAACAATGAAGCACAATATCAAGATCTCTGTGCGTCATCTGAAACGGAAATTGCGTGAACTTGACAAGGAGGAAAGCTATTCTGATTTATATACTGTTCTTTCATTTCTTGAAAATCAGTTAACGAAATCTGGACAGATGCATGGATGCAAATGGATGAATCAAAAGTGCCTCTTAAATGGTTTGAAAGTGAAGAAAGAAGAAATTAGACTCGTGCTTAAGCTACTGGATCCACAAGGAATTGAGTTAAGACAAAGACGATGCTTACGACGCCGATAATACTTCTCAAAAAGTCCAAACTACTACTGGCACTCATATGACAAACTTAAACCTTATGGATTGTGCAAAACTGGCTGCATTTAACGGATATTCCAGGAAATTGATCTGGTAAAAGGTTGGAAGAGCTAACAGTGACACAAAAGTAATTACAAAATATTTTATTGATGCTGTTGAAGAATACGGAGGATGTCCAACGTTTATGCGTGGCGATATTGATACAGAAAACGTCCGAGATGCCGCGATGCAAAGGTTTCTTCAACGATCTGATGGACTGAATAGTGAAAGTGATAGAACTTTCATATATGGCAAAAGCACTCGGAACACCAGGACTGGGTCATGGTGTGGAATACTTAGAAAAGAGTGCTGTCAAATATGAATGGAAGAACTAAATGTACTTCAAGATAGTAGGTTATTCTCAGAGAATGCACTAGATATTAACTTCATACAATTCTGCCTTATGAGGTTATTGCTGGTACACACACACACATACATACATATATATATATATATATATATATATATATATATATATATATATATATATATATATATATATATATATATATATATATATCTATATATATATATATATATATGTGTGTGTGTGTGTGTGTGTATCTCCATTTTTTCGGAAGTGCAGATCTCCAAAATGATTATTTAAATAACCTATATGTATAATCTACTCCGCTATTACAATTAATAAATGTCGTTTTTTTTTCATAACAAATTTCGTCGGTGTAATTGCTAGGGTATTATTGGTAATCTCGTATAAGGAGGTACAATTTAAATTTTTCAAATAGATGCATATATAGCTCCAAGCCCCCAGTCAGCAATGCCGACGGTCCAGGTGGATAATATTCAAAAAATAAAATGTGAGGAATAGCAACCTAACGACAGATCTAATAAAATATTCAAACATTACAAGTAAATTTCCACAATTGCTCCACTCGTTCGACCATTTAATCTACCAATTTATTTGTCTGACCTGCAGCGTGAGTGTTTCCACTCGTTTCTGCTACTTTACTAATCTCTAATATATTTATTTTTATTTTAGAAACCTTCATATCAAATTGGTGTATAATTAAACGCAAGAAAAAAATTGATACTCCACTCTGTTGCCTTATTCTTTTATGGAATTTAAACCTATTTATTCGTTCTGGTTTTTACCTCTTCATTAAAAATTTTCGACAGCTTTTCTTTGCTCAGTTTAAAGGACTTTCAGACTTTTATACTTAATGTCTACCTGAAGGAATTCTTCTGCGTACCATTATTACCATGCCATAACAAATATGGTACCTACTTTTATTTCAGGATGAATTGGACGACGTTATAATAGTTTGGAATACACATAGAATAAGATCAAACCGAAACAAAACTTCCTCAGGTAGGCCACTGATTCTACACTTATTGCCGAATTTGGAGAGTGTATACTATCATTTGTGTGATGTTTCAGAAGAAGAGATAGAAGTGTGAGGAAGAATTCGAACTTTGTTGTCTCCCTATGGAGGAAAACAATAGGAATCTACCGAAAGCTATCACCGAGGCAATATTGTTATATTTGTGCCTACGCAACTTGCTTTTAACACAACTGTGACCGGCTTTATGCCAGATAGCAATTTCTGTACATCTAATATTGTCACAAAAACCATCTTCAATGCATATATCAAACAGTTAATAACAAAATTTTTTTTCGGGGTGACGATATAAAGGTGTTTATGTTTGCTTTCCTATCACATTAAAGTCATATCATTTATGTAAATTCTACTAATAAACAGATTCTTGTAACCAATTTTGACTGTAATATGGTCTCAAATTGCTTTGCATTTGTATTAGCTCTGTAGGCATTGATGTTAACAAAAATTAGGAGAAGAAATGTCTATGTAGATAGGTTGCCTGCTTTGCACTTTGGTTTTATTGCTCACTCCTCCCACAGCTGGTGGTCAAGAAACATGGCAAATACCTTTGTATTGAGGTCTAATGGGTGTTAAAGGAAAATTATTTTGCATTTTTGGCATTCAACTCGATGCAGTCATATTGAAATTTTTTTAGACGCTACTCCTGCTGGATGGATGGTCATATCAACACGAAAATATCTCTTCTCCAAGAGCACTCCTTACAAAGCATTGCTACTAATAAATAAAATTCGTCCTGATTTAATATCCGATAACATGGCCTCGTAGAAGCCATAAGGCCGTGTAGGCAGTGTTATTGCCACACTGTCAGAACAAATAGTAACATCGATAGATGGTTTCTCCTTTTAACACTTTATACGAAAAGTAATTGGTCTTAACTATTTTTAAAACAATGTGCAAGTCCAATAACCTGCACGATTAGCATGTCCAAAATGGCTGCATCCATAAAAAGTCTTATCATCGTTTTTCCTTAATGGATGAAATTTTCAACAAGGCAAAACATAGGAAAATACAGATTATTCTAAATGAAAATGGTGTTGATATGACACAAGCACGATCACCCATGCAGTCCCAATGAAATCTCGTAACGATAAAAATCAAAATAATAAAATGCAGCCGTCTTTCCACAGTAAGCTTAGCGGTGATAAAATAAATGGTACATGAATGCAAAAGAACGATACCCAACCAGTGTAACTAATACATGAAAAGTAAAATAAAGATTTTAAAATAAAGGCCATTCTACTTACACTCTGGTTAGAAAATATAAATCAATGAATGAATTGACTAAGTTCTTTGCACTTTTTTTTTCAAATTAAAGGTTTCCGTTATTGAAATCGGCAGGTGGGTACAAACTAACGGGTTAGTAGGCTCGGACTTTAGTCAGCTCCATACAGCTATAACACTCTTATTTCTCTAGTTGGGTTAGAATAATGACAGTGCATACCCTGAAGGGGTTTTAATCTTCATAAGTAAGTTACAACCATTTACTTATTGAACTGTGAATATAAAAAAAAACATTATTAGACAAATGGATGCTAAAAAGAAATAAGTAACCAAATCTATGTAGAAATAGTTCAATTGGATAAAAAGACTGGTTACTTATTTCTTACTCAATTGGTAACTGGTTAATTTTCCTTATTCAATCGGAATACGGAATAAGTAACCAACTTGACGTCAATATATATTTTGTACATCACATTGTATTATTTACTGTGTTCTGACTGGCTAAATACAGAATCTTTTCAGCATAGAACATTCTTTTTCATCCAACTGTGTCATGTCCTATTGAATTAATTGCACGCTTCATGGATCACTCCTTTTAGAGCGGACACTATTACTACCTCATATTGCGACATGTAATTACTAAATCTGTTATTTCCATTTTTGGATCGAGCACTGTACCGATCATACAGCTAGAGGAGAACAGAGCTATTGGTCAAATGCTGCATTAGAATAGCAGTGTTTACATAGACTTAAAACTGAGCACCTAAGAAGGAGGTTTGTTATTATCATTAGATTTGTTAGATCTTCATTTTTAGCCATATTTTCGTGTCAGAAAACATATAATCACAAAGGTCAGTACTACATAGTGGGTCCGAAGCCTCTGCATCAACACGCACAGTATGCCTAACAGGGTGGAAAACAGCAGGAATACGAGAGCGATGGACTTCAAGGCTTGGGTTACTATAAACACGGCTGCAGTTATATAAGAGCATACATTTTATTCAAAAGTTTTACTATTATGCACAACGTTTTGTGCAATAAAAGAGAGGTGATAAACAAAATCATTTGTTTTGGGGTTTCAAGAGAATTCAGAATTTCTAGATGTCATTCGTTGTTTTTAGATGTACTATGCTTTCGTACCCTCTCCTCCAACCACCATCTTCGTTGAATATGTGTGATTCTTTCTAAAAGAAGGCAAAATCGTTGCGAGATTAGATGTGAAAAACTTTAGTGTCATTTTTAATATTTCTTTTTTACTTTAGACAGCTACTTTATTAACGGAAAAGGAAGAGTAACGTTGACTGGCAGTGTAGCACGATATTGTATAAATCCATTCCTAAAGCGCTATGGTTTGTCATGCCAATATTCCATTATTCTCTAATTGTTCTTAGTTCTAGTAGATACACATAGATGTGTAAACAAGTGAACAGTAAGTATAAGTATATATCCTATTATTGGTACCGGCCTCATTTTGGTTTCTTATTGACAACGGTATTAAATCGGTAAAATGAATTTAAGAATCGTGATCTGTATTTAGATAGATTCAATAACGATAGCTAATGGCAATTATCTCACTCACAATATTACTGAATAAACTATTATTTACATACCCTCTGGGAGATTTTTCTCTGGGATATTTAATAATCTACTGCAATACAAACTTTTATTTACACACTCTTTGGGGAGGGATTTTTCTCTGTGTTAATATGTTGACAACAATAGCAACTGTGCTGAAAGCCGAAAAATACCTCTTCCAAATGCAATCAAAGACATTCTTCTCTGCAATAGCGATACATATTTGACTGATATATTTTATTCAAATTTGGGGCTGCTTCATTCCCTTCATGCTATCTTTATTCAGGTACATATTTCTGAGGATGCGTTTATTATGATCTCAATATGGTATCTGTACTTATGGAATCTGTATTTTTTTCATAGTAGTATAATAGTCATTATATAATAATCAAATTAATTGCTCAAACTCAATTCAGCGCCCACAGTTAATCAGCCTATAGGTTTAAATTAACTTTAATATTTTAAATTGCTTACGGTTCATAGATTTCGTCGCAATAGATTTGAATGTCGAAGTATGACTGAGTAATGTCTGTGTAGCTGTCGGGAATAAACCGCTCCGAAAAGCATACCTTATCTTGAATACTTTTTAGCATATCAATTTAATTGAATACTTGTTAGTACGTCACAATAATTGAATACCTATTAGCATATCAATTTAACTGAATACTTGTTAGCACGTCACAATAATTGAATATATTTTAGCATATCAATTTAATTGAATACTTTTCAGCATATCAATTACCTTTAATACTTTTTAGCATATCAGTTTCCTTGATTACATATTATCATTTCGGTTTCGTTGAATAATTTTTAGCATATAAATTTAATTGAATGCTTTTTAGCAGATCAATTTCCTTGAATACCTTTAAGCATATCGATTTAGTTGAATTCTTTATAGCATATCAATTTAATTGAATACCTTTCATCATATCAATTTAATTAAATACATTTTAGGACATTAATTTCCTTGAATATTTTTAGCATGTCAATTAATTGAATACTTTTGAGTATATCAATTTAGTTGAATACGTTTTAGCACATCAATTTCCTTGAATACGGGTAAGCATATAAATTTTCTTCAATACATTTTAGCACATCAGTTTAGTTCAATACTTTTTAGCATATCAATTTAACTAAATACATTTCAGCACGTCAATTTCCTTGAATACCTTTAGCATAGCAATTTACATGAATCATTTTTAGCCCATAAATTTCCTTGCATACTTTTTAGCATATAAGATTCCTGAAATACTTTTTAGCACATCAACTTAATTGAATCCCTTAGCAAACACATTTCCTTGAATAGATTTCAGCATATCAATTTAATTGAATACCTTTTAGTACATAAATTTAATTGAATCTTGTTTACACATTTATTTCCTTGAATATATTTTATAACATCAAATTAATTGAATACATTTTAGCGCATCAATTTAATTGAATACCTTTTAGTACATAAACTTAATTGAATCTTGTTTACACATTTATTTCCTTGAATATATTTTATAACATCAAATTAATTGAATACATTTTAGCGCATCAATTTAATTGAATACTATTTAGCACATCAATTTAACTAAATACGTTTTAGCATATCGATGTAATTAAGTACTTTTTAGCACATCACTTTCCTTGAATACTTTTTTAGCAGAGAGATTTAATTGAATACTTTTTAGTATATCAATTTAACTGAATACTTTTAGCATAGCAATTTAATTGAATACATTTTAGCAAATAACTTTCCTTGAATACCTTTTTGCAGGTCAATTTAATCGAATACATTTTAGGAATATCAATTTCCTTAAATACTTATGAACAAATTCATTTCCTAAAAATCCATAACAGAAGTCTAACTTTAAAACATATTGTGAACAATGCATACATTTTGGATTATAAACATGGAAATTATAAAAAGCTCCAATTACTAGAGGCAGATCCGCGTCTTTTGTCCTACTAATTTTAAATAACCTAATTTCCAGAGTCGACTCTATATACATGAGCGTTTTTATCTGTTATGAGATCTGGTGTCTAAGTAAGAGGAAAGAGCTACCGTAATAGGGTTTTATAGGAACAATAAAAAGACAGGCATCGACTCATGCTCATTACCATTTTTCTTTGAATTTAATTGCCACTCTCCTGTTGCCTAAGATGACAAGGTGGATTGTTCAAACTCTTTCTTTTTGTTGTTCGCCATGTCTCCAATATTAGTTCGATATCATTATTATAACATATTGAATGAACTGTAATACGTATTGGTGGGGTATGTTTAATACCAAAAAAAAGCTTCTGAGTTCAAGTTTCAGGTTGAGGACAAGTATATTTATATGAATTTGCGATTAAAATAAAAAGAATGAAAAACACCACATTCTGTGTCTAGAATAAAATATTTGAACTTTGAAACAGCTTGCATAGAAATAGTTAGAAACATTGCTTCATTCTCTACAAAGCTTGTTGGGGCGTGCTGCGGGACGGATTATTGTAAAGGACCAAATGTTTAAGTCGGTCGTTGTTTAGTTATTGTTAATTGTGGTGGAACACATGTAAGATTAATGAGATTAATGGAAATGGTCGCATTTATAGAGCCATAATATACGGACTGTTTCAGCAAAATTAATGAGTTATTGATTTAGAATTAAGGGTTTAGTTTGTTTAATCTTACCAGAACGTAGTACACGTTATGGTTTGTATGGAAGCTGATAGTTGAGACATTGAAAAGGAACCAGTTGGTAACCATTTGTTGATAGACCAGTGTTTCGATGCTTGGGAAAGCGGGAGATTTTTTTTGTAATTCTGATTGGTTACGCTGTGAAGAAGGCGTGGCTTCACAAGGAAAACTCTTCAGTTTAAATGTACAAATAGAAAATTTAAAAATTAGTCTACGCTTTGTCTTAAGAGAGAAATTTAAAAGTAAGGCTCCGAGCTGAATTTAGAAGAAATTCACTCGTAGAAAATCATCCAGAGAAAGGAATTGTCTGGGAAATTTGATAGACACGTTGGAGTGAAAGCTTGGCAAAACAAGGTATTTGTAACAATCTTATGCAATTCATTGATATTACTATGATGGTTGTAGGATTTATTTCAATGTATTTGCATGAATCATTTTTTATGCTCGTAGATTTAATTTCTTGATATAGTATATATGTGTTGAGTTCGTTTATCAGTCTGTACAGTGGTATTTTTCTTTATACACACATTGACGACTTGTTGAACTTATAGTTTGTTTATTAGTGAAAATTATGTATTTAGAATTTTGTGCCGTATTTTAGTTGAAATGCAAGAATCCGTATAAATTCCCTGACCTATATATGAGTTCATGTATGACAACTTCTTGAGTGTTGTTATAAACACAGTTGCAAGGAATTTCATCCCTTTGTGTAATTGAGATTAGCCTCGAACTAATGTCTCTGTAAGGAATGTTAGAATAGCCATTTAGTTGACCATCAATTTTATGAAAAGAGATTTTTTTATGTTCTGTCAGTAGCAATTAGAATGGATAGACGTAGAATCGGTTTAAAATTAGGACATAATTTATCTGACTTAACGAGAGGGTGGAAAGTATTGATTTATTCCCTCGGTATAATGTGACGGAAGATTTAGGTTGTTTATTTTTATTATTTTGGAGGGGCCTGAAGGGCTCTAAGGTTTACGCTCAACGTATTACGTCTTACGAATCCAAAATGGGCACAAAGTGGAAAGGAGCGAAAGGACGGAGCACCTGCAAATTTGTAAAAGATTGTCAATGTGAAGGAGACAAGGACTTACCAGCGCAAGGGAGTAAAAAGAAACAGTTACGGCGGAATTCAGACAGAAACAAGACTATCAGGTTACGAAAACTGTACAAGGCAATGATTCAATATATTCAATGTGATCTAAATGATGATGTAAATTCTATCACGTAACAGACGGGCTATTGATCTAATTATTTCTTGTATTCATACATTCGTGCAAGAAACTAAGTCAAAAGAAAGAAGTTTATCTTTCGATCGCATTGTAATTTTATTATTTTTGTTATGAACTGTATTGTTAGACATTTTGTTTAAAATTTTGTCTTTATTTGTGACGGGGGCTCGTTTTATTCTGTTCTATATACCAGCTCAGTTCCTTATCTATTCCACCCGACATTTTCTCAAATTCTATTCATATTTACTCGTCCCGGGAAAAATTACACCGTCGGAGGTCACCCTATAGGCAATGATAACCAAGCAGATAACACTCACGCCAACAAAGCTGGGAGGGGTGTAAATCGCCACAATAATATTAAATACTGTCAGTGAGAAAATTCCACTAACAGCTGGCGTGCGAAATTACATTGATACGAAATAGTATTTCAAAAATGAACCTACAATTAATTATTTGATTTGTTGGCTATTGATTATTTAGCTATTGCTCTTAGCAACAACATACATACATACATACATACATACATACATACATACATACATACATACATACATACATACATACATACATACATACATACATACATACATACATACATACATACATACATACATACATACATACACTGAAAATACCATGGCATTTAAAATGTTGGTATAAAGCAAATTGTTATAAAAATACTATAGGTGTATCAAATTGTGATCCGCCCATGGCGCATTAAAACGAATATATTTTTTCAGCTTCAGGTCTACATATCAATAATGAATTTTCACTCATTTATCATTAATAAGATATGAAAATAATGTTACAAGGTAACAATGGTATCCTTCTAAATGGATCTAATACTGTACACAATTTCATCTCAATTCTTTGGATTTTCCTTTCCCCCTATCACGCTCAAGGACAGCATACGCAGAAATATGGAGAGAGAAAACAATTTGTTTTGGATGAAAACTTACAAATGAACTTGCTACAAGTGACCTACAAGAATATGAGTAGTCGTAACAGTATTTGTATGCTTTTCTTGGGATCTATCTACAATGTTCATAATATCAGTTATACAGAGTTTCGATAGCCTATCGAAACTATAAAGTTAAATTTGCCTATTTTAATGTTCTAAAAATGGATTGTTATTAATCAAATATGAAAATGTCTCTCTCTCTCTCTCTCTCTCTCTCTCTCTCTCTCTCTCTCTCTCTCTCTCTCTCTCTCTCTCTCTCTCTCTCTCTCTCTCTCTCTCTCATAGTTGCAGAAGCAGGAAAGAATTGTTTAAGTCCTGTTGACGTGATTGGTTGCCTGTGCTGTCTGACGGCAGATACATGTGTGGCAGAAAGTTCTCGTTCATTAAAAGATCCAGAGATAGGTTTGCCACTGAAGTCTGGGATTCGGTACTTTAAACGAATTGTTTTCAGTATCAATTTACCGGTAAATGCTTCTTTAGTCAACTTTTCTGTACAAGTTTTTGAAACGAAAAAAAAAATATTGATCCCTGGCGAGAATCAGATTTAATAATGTTATGACCCCATGCTCTTAAACTAAGTAATAGAAAAGAGCACTCCATAAAAATAAAAATTTTTAAAATTCAACAAAGTATTAAATTTCTATATTATACAAGGATGAAAATTAAAATCGAACTTAAGAGTATTGTCCATTAAATACTAATAAGTTTTAAAATTTTATATTATATTAAAAGAATTTCAGTGGTGTTCCAATAATGAATGTGTGATTGTGTACTCTAGTCTCGAATTGTGCTAATGTGGCAATGATTTGGAATATGGCGATGTCTTTAGATGTATCACAATAATATAATAAAAAATGTCCTGTTTGAATTCACTACAGTTTCTTTGTAATTACGTGAAGAATAATTTGAGCAAACAAATGTACCCAAATAAAAAACTGAACACAATAATACGGTAAGACAAATTGAGGAAATGTTTCAAGTAAACAGGATTTATATTGTCCTTCTTGTGACCTTGGTTAGAATCAAGATTACATTTTTAACTGAAACTGAAATAAAAACGTTTTTTTTTTTCTACTAACAATAATCGGAAATTTTTCTATAATTGTTTAGAAATATTGGCTGTTTTATGTTGTTTACAAATTATGTCACTCCTCAGGTACACGATTACATTCATTTTGGACAAAATTCAAATACAAAATACATAGAGGTGACCCTTTTTGTTGTCGATATTATATGTACGAGGAAGTACTTCTATGATTTCTGTACATATAAATGCTAAGTGATTTTTTTCCCCCGAAAAATATTGTATAGAAATCAAATTTCAAAAGGAATTCTCACTTTAACATCAATTTCTGTGCAAATGAAAGTGGTAGGTGCAAATCGATATTTCCCCAAAATATGCTGGTGGTGAAAATGCATTTGTAAAGTAAAATTGAATGGTTATAACATGAAATTATATGCATAATAATCGTGCAAAACAACAAAATGTCTTTATTTGTATGTAATGTACCTTGTCCCGGTATGTTATTGGGAAAGGCTCTTTACTTTACTGTCCTCGGCGTGATGTAGGCAATTTTGTGTTCAAGTACCATTGAAGATCAACCATAAAATAGCAAAGATTACATTATATATCGCTCTGAAATAATCTAAAAATCTCTGATTATTTTATGAATACATGGATCTGCAAATTTAATGAAAAGGTAAAAATATTTACTTTACACTAAGGCATAAAACATGTCTGGTTCATAAATTAAAACATGTGATTATATATTTGTGCAATGTACTGTGGATTCTTTCACATGAATATAGAAAAAAAATCTCAATATATCGAGGCCTCGTATCTTCTTTTCTATCTCTGGGCAATGTTCGAAACATTTGAGAGACATTTTATTGATATGTGATTTTTTTCTCATTAATTTAAAATATCCGATATTCCTTATATTTAAGTCGTTTAACCTTCAAAGGGAAGCTTTTACCACAGTTCAGCATAATGACTTGAAATTTTCTTACCTTCCAGATTTGTTATAAATTTAAATTATCTCCGTTTATCCCAGTTCGTCTGGTGTGATGTACGCATTATTAGTCCGAACTCAGTATCGGTATGTAGCAAAACAAGAAATAATAAATTTGAAAAAGGTTGCATGAAAGACATGCAGCTATATTTCACCTATATGTGTATGTATGTATGTATGTATGTATGTATGTATGTATGTATGTATGTATGTATGTATGTATGTATGTATGTATGTATGTATGTATGTATGTATGTATGTATGTATATATGTGTGTGTGTGTGCGTGCGTGTGTGAGTGCGTGCGTGCATGCATGCATGCATGCATGCATGCATTTATGTATGTATGTATATATGTATGTATGTATGTATGTATGTATGTATGTATGTATGTATGTATGTATGTATGTATGTATGTATGTATGTATGTATGTATGTATGTATGTATGTATGTATGTATGTATGTATGTATGTATGTATGTGTGTGTGTGCGTGTGTGCGTGCGTACATGCATGCATACATGGATGCATGTATGTATGTATGTTTGTATGTATGTATGTGTGCATTATTGTATGCATGTATGCATATATGTATGCATGCATGCATGTTCATTTTTTTTGATCATTCAGTATTTGATGTTTCCACTCCGGTGACCTTAGTGGTTAGAGAATCCGTCATGGATGCTGAAGGTCATGGGTTCGTTCCATACCAAATACCAAAAAAATGTTAATATCATTTGTATGATCATTAAGTGGTAAGAATGTGTAAAGAGTGCTAAAAATGTATAGATACTTTTTAAAAAATAAGAGAAAACTCATCCTGTTTTGATGATTGCGACGAATGTCCAATCAAATGTACCATCACACATCGAAAATTTAATACATAAAATGACAATGTAGCGGGTTGTTGTAAACTTCAATTTATTTTACAATTTCATCTTTTACATGCAGTGCCTTATGCAAAGGATGGACAACAACACTGCTATCTAAAGAACAGTTTCGTCTCCTCGGACATCATTATGCTGTTTTCTGCAAATGTGTTCACCTTTTTAGTCTTTTTAACCCAAATTAGTCTAAAGTATGAAGAATGTGTAATTTTATTCCTATAACAAACAAACATTAGCAATAAAACTAATCTAGGAAGTAAAACATTACATGAGACTGATATGAATTGAATCATAAATGCATTTATGTTGTCCCTAATGCAATTTTTTAAATCGAAAACTCATATATGTAATCTGTTAAGTGGGCTGAAATTTGTTGAAAATATCTGCCTCCTGAATTGAAACAGCAATTTTCCTTTTGATTTCCACTAAGCAAATGGTCAAAAGTGTAACCAGAACATTGCATATTTACGCTTACACATTATTTCTTATTTTATTGTGCAACATAATCACCACTATTTAAAAGAAAACGAAAATAGGTGTCTCTATAGGTCAACCTTAATTTTGTGTTATCAACAATTAAAATTTCTACTTTAAAAATGTACATAAAGAGAATGGGAGAAAAATAAGAAACAGTATTAATTTTATTTCCAAATTTCTACTTTTATGTTTCCAAATTATGAAATCAATCCAAAATAAAGAATTATCTCTTCTGGTACTCTTATGATAGGTAATAGGGTACAAACTTTTGAGCGTCTGTGTTAAGAATGGAAATTCTGTACAGAATGCCATTTAAGGCCTGCTTCGCTGGTAATGCAAAATCTTAGCACAACTAGTTTATAAAGAACAACAGACCGATTCATCAACAATATACTTTTGAATTGTGTTATTACAACAGACAATTAAAACGATTATTTATTTTGATGGGTGTCAATACAGTAAACCATTTCAACGACAATTTACTTTTCATATGTTTTACTATAAACTAGACAGGTCAATGCACATAACAGAACACATGACTATATGTGCAATATTGTTTAGTAAACTGAGCTGGAGGTCTCTACAAACCAAGAGACCATTTTGCCAAAGCAATTACATTCGCTAAATATATCTACCTGAAGTACTGATGAAAAAATAAGTTTTTAATATGTTTAGCTGCTAACAATAATAATGAAAGTTTACACAATTTGTTTTGAATCGACCATCCCAAATAAACCCTTTTTCGTCCATAGTGTATTTTTCCCGGACAATATAAAACCCGTGTCTGACTAAAAAAGCAAATCCACGGAGCCAATAATCTTAATTTATCTGAAGCATGCTGCAAATATTGATTTTATTTTTTTAAACATTACATTTTTTTCTTCAAATTTGACATTAGCGCAACCGAAGTTTGACAATGATCTTTCGTAAAATCAGAAAGATTTAGATAACAACGACGTGGCGTATGTTAGGATCTGTTGGAACAAGTAAATCAAATCTTACTAAACTCTCTATTGGATGTGAATGTATTATACTGTGGTTTCTAGACTCTACTTGATTCACTAGTTGGACAGAAATTAACCACGAAGTCTGCTCAGAGAACACCTTGTCCCAGCGAAGACTAAACTGACTGATTATATTTTCCTGGATACTTATATTTGGTGTAATCTTCAATCTGCATATCCTTCACACCAAAACTTTTAATCAGTATATTAGATATGTCCATGGCACATCATACCAAGATAAAACAATGGTCTTTTCACCAATATCCGCTCAAATCTTCCAGTTTGACCTATTTAATTCTGGGAAACTTCCAAATTTGAGTCAGGGTACAAAAATTGTTTTGTAGCAATAGTATGACTGAAAACACTTGCTCTCTACACTTACTTTACTTTGCCACCTCTCTATTTAATAGTGGGTTGTCATGTATATGTGCCACTGTGATCTTGTTAATGTTATGCTGACATCGTGATACCCGACTTGTGTACAGTTGCATGTGTCACCGTAACCTTGCAGCATTTTGGCAGCATGATATAATTGTGTGACGAACAATGAACCGTGAAATGCCCCACCTTATTTAAATTCTCAATCATCACCCCGATGTTCTAGGACCGATCTCAGATTTCCCCTTCTTGCCTTTGGTGTAACTTTATTCAAAATATATTTACAAATATTCATTGGGAGATCCACAAAATCATGTTATGATATTTTAGCCCTTTTTCGATTTGTTTGTGTGCAACGGAATGCAGTTTAAATAATACAATATCATATAATAAACTTATGATACGGTTTCTACTTAAAGGGTGGCGTGCATGCTGATAAATCGTGAATATTCGATTGAACACTAATGTAGTATAGGCCTGTCAACATCAGTCAGGTCATTCCTCCCCAAATAAATATCAGGTGTCTGCACATGGGATATTAATGTCCTGTCGGTTCGGACTGTCATCCGGGACGTTCGGCCGATGCTCAGTGGAGTTCTGATGCTCCTGTAGCTGGGTGGTGGTGACACAAACCGATCATTCTCGTATGTCTCTATATTGGGGTTGTGATAGTGCAAGGCGTCCATACGGGGTTTTTCGTGGAATACTTCACGTTCCTTCTTGTAATACATATTTCTATTTATATCTAAAGCCCTGTCTTTGTCTCTGTTGTATTCATTGTAATATCTGAGATTCTTCACTTCGTCCATCTTGGATTTTTCTGGAGCAGGCCTAACGGAAGCTATGTCAGAATCTGGAAGCCCATAACGACGAATGTCTGCAAACATAAGGATCCCAGCAAGGAAGGTAAGCAGAAAGGCAACAACGGTCAGCCCAAAGGAATAGTTGACGTAATGGCTTGTTGGTATATTGGTCACGTGGAGTATCATTCCGATCACAGAGAACGTCACTGAAAAATAAACATTTATGCAATCATTTTAAGTAGCTTATAAATTTAGATTTTGGTTTAACATGCCACTCCTGCTAAAATTCGTATAATAGTAGCATTAAACGTTAATGGCGTGCAAATTATCGCAAAGAATGCTATCATAAATATTTTCATAAAATACTGTTTCTATCTGTGTCTGCTTCTGTACAATGTTGATATATATTTACTTCAATTTGTATATTAAGAAACATTTCACAAAGCTCTGGCATGAGCCATATGCAACATAAAATCCAATCATTGCTTTGCAAATTAACATTTTTGACGCAAACCTGTTGCACCTTTTGTTATGTATGTATGTATGTATGTATGTATGTATGTATGTATGTATGTATGTATGTATGTATGTATGTATGTATGTATGTATGTATGTATGTATGTATGTATGTATGTATGTACGCACGCACGCACGCACGCACGCACGCACGCACGCACGCACGCACGCATGTATGTATGTATGTGTGTGTGTATGTATGTATGTATGTATGTATGTATGTATGTATGTATGTATGTATGTATGTATGTATGTATGTATGTATGTATGTATGTATGTATGCATGTATGTGTGTGTGTGCTTGCGTGCGTGCGTGTGTGTGTGCGTGTGATCCATATTTACTGTAAACAGAGTACATTTGCGGTTAGTCGTATCTAAGTCTATCGCACAAGAAAGCGAAAGATAAATTAGCGTGTATTGTGTCATACCAGTATATGATAATAAAGAAGTAGGAGACAACTTCTGGTAACATACCGAATTAGAAACGGGTATCTATGGATATTATGAAGATAAATGTTCAGGCCGCCTGATGGAGTAGGTACAGCCGGTGCAACAAGGCCGTACAACTTTTTCGTCCAAACGTTATATTTTGGAAAGATCTACTAATTGGTAAAATCGATTTTTTATGGGTTATTTTTTTTTTGCTGCACAATTTTTCATACCAGACAGTTCTGCATTTATACGTGATTTTCGAATGATTATTAAGACTGGTTACTGTATTAAGAAAAAGTGGTAGCTGCTCATAGTGGGTATATCTAGAATAATTAAAAGCAATGTTGCACACCAGAACAACAGGTAATTATTATATTTACAAACAATGCAACTGAATTTGAACGTTCATTACCAGAGGCGTAACTATGATATTTTGCGCCTTGGGACGAACTACAAAATTGGCGCCCCAGCCCCCTCCCCGTTTAATCACATTTTTCTATTTTACTTATTATAATGTAACGTTGTAAGCATCATTTTGGCGCCCTGTACCTTGGCGCCCGGGGACATATGTACCCCCTGCCCCACCCTAGCTACGCCTCTGTTCATTACTTAATTCCTATTTGATTGCCATGCTATAACTGATCAAATAATTCTTTAGGTATAATCTTGCAGTCTTTGTCATAAGCTTTTAATTTTTAAAATAAATCGACCGCTTCTCCTGTGTAATATTTATTAGCAGATTTTATTTTTTTTTTTAAAAAAATATATTAGCTGATATAATTTATTTTCAATATAGTGTTTATTTTCAGTAACCGTCTTTACCATTGATGACGTTCTGTCTATATTAATATGTAGGAATTGTAGGTTGATGTTGTGACGAATTCTTGTAAATAGTATTCAAACGAATAAAAAAAACTACAACCTTCCAAATTTAGTTATAACAATATAAAGTCAGCATTATACTTGCTTCACAGATGACAGAGCTTGCAATACAATTTTCTCGATGTTGAAATTATTTTGAAACTCAGTATTTACTGACAGATGGACCGTAATATGAGTAGAAAGTATGGTCATGAATTTAACAAATGTGTCCCCAGGTGTCCGATGCAATCAGCATTTTGAGAACTTTAGACTGATTTCAGTTTCAGACACAAAAAAAATCACATGACTGAACATCTAACTCATATTTTGCAAGACATTTAGCACATGGAATGAAACATTTATTGAGTTCTGACTGGCAATATGCAAAAATTATATTCAACACAGTATATTCTTATTAATCCACTTTTTTAGTGATTTAATGTATTATTAGTGTAAGGACAGAAACTGTTTCACCTTGACCCCAATATACTAGTCCTGCCTTGGGTGATATTCCAACATTCCGATATTATTATTTCTTTTTTCGGTTTGGGCACTGTACCTATTACACACATCTAAGGAAGAACTGCTCCATTGAAATAAAACAGTATTGTACTAGAAGCATTAACATCGACCTAGAATATAACGATCTATTGAATATCAAAGATGAAAGTTTCAGATTGTCGGCAGATTTGCTATATCTTTATTATCATATATGTTTCCTACCTGTCAGAAAACAAAGAATCACAACGGTGAGCGCCATACAAAGGGTCCGAAGCCTTCGTATCATGACGTATAATAGGATGAAAAGGGTGGAAAACACTAGGAATACCAGTGCGATGCTCTCCAGGGCTTGGGTTGCCACAAACTCGGCTGCAATCATTAAAGAGCATACATTATATTCAGTAATTTTATTACTATATACAACATTTAATAGACAAAACTATCAAGAGAAATGGTAGAAGTTATAACTTGTTCAACGGCCAGATTGAATCGAACACGGACCACCAATTTCATACAGTTATATATATATATATATATATATATATATATATATATATATATATATATATATATATATATATATATATATATACCACATGCTTTATAAATAACATAATAACATGTCGTTTAAAGTGTTGGTATAAAGCAATTTGATATACCAATATTACTGGTATATCAAATTGTGATCCGCCCATGGCGCAATAATACACATATATCAACATTCTAGCGACCTTCTACAGCTGATTCTAAATCAGCAATGAATATACACAAAATAATCATTAGTACCGTATGAAAATAGCGATGAAAATTATTAATAATCTTTTTTTAAATGAATATAATATGGTACACATTTCATCACAATCCTTTTTGCTCTCTGTTGCCCACCCTCTCTCAGGCATAACGGACAAACTACGCAGAAATGTGGAGTGACAGTGGAAAGGAATTTAGGTTGGATTATAACCTTGAAGTAGAAAATACAGCAAGTAACCTACAAGAATATGGTTCGTCGTAACGATACGTGTGCACTTTTCTCGGGATTTATCTACAGTAGTTGCAAACCAAGACGACATCATACATTAAATTCATTTCTTACGTGGTACACTGTCTGTGATGCATGTAATGTTTTCTTCTAAAAATCGATTATTTTTACTTTTATTAAATATGAAAATCTCTCTCTCTCACGATTGAATGATGGTAAAAGTTAAGTCAAACCAACCAAAGGATGTGTGTGTGTGTGTGTGTGTGTGTGTGTGTGTGTGTGAGAGAGAGAGAGAGAGAGAGAGAGAGAGAGAGAGAGAGAGAGAGAGAGAGAGAGAGAGAGAGAGAGAGAGAGAGAGAGTTTGTTTACTCTCGGTGATACTTTTACTAGAGCAAAACAATGACATAGATCAACTGTAAATATATTAAAATATTATATTACCTCTTGTTGGTTAGTAATTCCGCCTAGTTTCTAGCCTACAATAATTTCCATGTGCCGGTACGTGAATGTCAGCGTTCATGTGAATGGGACAGCTAACCATGTGTTTTTTTAGTGCTCTACATTTGTTTTTGAAACCATCTTTCATGTTTATATCACAAATGTGTATTATATTGATTTGATCAATGTGAAGAAAAATATAAACTAAAAAAAGAAAACAACCAACTTATCAATACCCAAAGTTAATTGAGAATAACCACAAAAGGCATAGAACTACATTTTGTAGCGGACACACTCAGGGATTTGCTCAGTTCATTTATTCGGTCAATACACAGCTGTCTTTTGTAAATCTTAACTCCATTCAAAGGGCAAATATGTTTATTTGTATGTGATATAAATAAGATATACGTACGCTGATTCAGTGATATATCACGCGTTGTATAAATTTTCAATTGAAAGGGAACTCCGCAAGCATCGTTTACTTTTAATGAAAAAATTCAATATCTGTGCGCTTTTGAAATTGTGATGAGTCTGAATAAATTGAATATACAGCAGGATAAAATGGAGAGGCAAAAGATGTTATGATATATTTGGTTACATAATAATACTTAGTATGATTTTTTGGTTACATATTAATACTTAGCATAATATATTTGGTTGCATATTAATACTTAGCATACTATATTTGGTTACATATTAATACTTAGTATGATTTATTTGGTTACATATTAATACTTAGCATGATTTATTTGGTTACATATTAATACTTAGTATGATTTATTTGGTTACATATTAATACTTAGTATGATTTATTTGGTTACATATTAATACTTAGTATGATATATTTGGTTACATATTAATAATCAGTATGATATATATGGTTACATATTAATAATTAGCATGATATATTTGGTTACATATTAATACTTAGAATGATTTATTTGGTTACATAATAATACTTAGTATGATTTATTTAGTTACATATTAATACTTAGCATGATATATTTGGTTACATATTTAACCTCAGATATGTGTAGCTGCGCTGATTAGAACTTTTTTCCATTATAACATTTTGGCCACAGGCGGGAGATATACAAGACAATTCAAAAGTCGTCTGTATGTAAATGACTGATTTCAGATACACGTTGACTTGGACATCATCTTAGACCCCGGCACCTACCCCATCCCCACACATTTGTTTTAAGTACTGCATGATTTTGTATTTTAATGTTTAAGAGTAATTCTTTCTAAAACAAACTCACTAACTGACAACAGTTCGAGACTAAGATTCGGCAAATGTCGATATGTGTGAAAGCTTGCCAGTGGCTTCTCGTGGGTCGGTGGTTCTTTCCGCGAATTTCCCGGTTTCTTCCTCCACCATTAATACTGGCTGCCATGTATAGCCTATCGTGTGCTGAAAAATGGCGTTAAGCCCCAGAATAATAACAACAACAACAACAATAAATGTTCGCAGTTTATTTTAAACGTAATATGTGTTTGCTGTTTTGAACATCTTTTCTACTATTTTTCTATTCATTTCAAAATCACGATGATTTGTCATGACAAGTGACCGTTGTTCAATTATTATTTTTAGCTTCGATCACTCATACAGGCTTGTGAGTAAGTGGCTGCTAAATACAAAATTATACATTTTTTGGTACCGGTCAAATTTGTAATTCTTATTGACAAGGGTATTATATCGGTACAATAAATTCAATATACGTGATGTGGAATCAGATAAATTCACAGAAGAATACCAATTGCAATAATTCCACCAAAATAGTTTCTGTATTTGCACTCCATTTAGTGTTCTTTATTTATTTAAAACATCGACTGCAATCCATATTTGTGTAGAGAACTGAGTACTACCACTTACAGGTGGGATCAAAGAAGTTTTTCCTTAGAACCTTTTAATTAATCATGAATTGAATATCGTAATCAATTTTTAAGATAGTTTCAATTTTTTATGAACTTTTTTGACGGGGTATATCTGAAGTTGCTGTTAGCATGTGGGAGAGGATGATATCACAATAGAGAAATGCTATAAAAATGTGAGAGAAAGAAACCACTAGATATTAAATCCAAAATGTCGAAGACAACAGATCCTTTATTTATAGTCTTGCATCCAGGTATTAGTCTCAAAACCCAGCTCGCTTACAAACCTTACATATGAGTGATAATTAACATAAAATTTTAAATAAATATTAATAACAGGCAGAGTTTCAATAAAAAACACAAAGCAAAATCAGAACTTATACATATTTTCTTCATTTCTGTATTTGTATTTTGTCTATCATATGAATTATGCAGACTTGATGTAGACGCCATATTGCGCGACGTATGATAAGAAGGACAATTTTACTAATAAACGAAAGTCGACTAGTGTGCAGAAATTTTGAATTACTCCAGGGTAGAATTTAGATGAGAACCCTTTTAAACTCCATTGGATTGTTTTAGAGAAATGGGTAGATATTTTTATGAGAAATAAAGGTTGTCATAATAATTTACAAAATGCCAGGACAAATAAACATAATTGAGCAGCATGTCTACTTCGTTAATATACATTTATTTTATAATATCTATGGTCCAATTTCTTATTTTCTATATTGGAAATGACAAGTGATTTTATATTATTCCAATGTAGATATCTAACAACTGTTCTACCTTACCAGTTTGGTAGGATGCTGGCACGTTTAGGTTTGTCTTGCAAGGATTAGAGTAGGCATTACTGCTACAGTTCTCCATCTTCCAGAGTCCAATTCCAGCAGCATAACTTTCAGCCACAGTGTAGATGGATAGCCAGTACACCGTAGCATATCCAGTGAGGTGGAGGGGTAGGGCAATTAAAAGAAGCAAGCAGGCCACTTTCACCCATCCAGACGCTGAACCACAACACGCCATGTTGATTGGCTTGACAGTTTTTCAGACTGGTCAAGACGTTCTTGGTCAGAGATAGAAGTCGATAATATCTTTTCTAAAAGAATATTAATCACGTTTTTGTAAGAATTACAATGAAATCAGCACAAGATTGATATAAAAAAATATTCATTTAAAATCCGAGATTTTAATTTTTTTCCCTTCGTATTTTTATGTCGTCTTGTTCTTTTGCCACCTTTTAAAATACTTCTGCAAGTGCATTGAAAGTGTTTGGCACTGGTTTTGGCTGGAGATTACACCATGTTTCTTCAAGGCTAAATTTCAAACTCTCAGCTGAGAAGCCATTCAAAGGGACTTTTACTCCGGTAAATGCGCCTTGTGCCCGCATTGGTAGCCAATCAAATGCCATCTCAAGTAAGATATTTATCTTCATACAATTAGAGTTCATTGCTGTTTTTGACAACACATTGGGAATTCTTTACATTACTGGATCGTATTGTGGCGCTTAACAAAGCTCTTCATTATAAACAAAATTGCATACAGTATATTCTAAAGTCAACAATATTAAACTGGTTCACCCTTCTATGAGACATATTAATAGGCCATCGCTTCATCAATAATGATTAGATTAACACAAAACTGCTAGGTCTGAAGAAAACAAAAGACAGTGAATTTTTCTGATTTTGCTCTGGAGAGAAGCAAAACGAAAACGTAGAATGACCTGGTTGACTCATTGCTTGTTTTCCATATAAGTAAGTATATAGAAGAGAAATGCGAATTCTTATGACATAATAACGCTTAAATATGACGATTTTCATATGAAGCAGACCATCTTTCTTCACATAATGCTTCACGCATTTAAAAATGCAACATTAAATTCAGTTTAGATTTTTATATTTGAGAAATAAAAGTTATACAACACACAACACATTCATCTTTATTTAACAACCTCCTATGCAAAGCCACTTGTTCTTGTACCATTTTAGTCTCTCCATGATGTTTATTGTGTATATTTACCTTAAATATAATTCACAAATGGTTGTTTCTAAATCCCATTTTTGTTCTTAAAATTTATTATATATATATATATATATATATATATATATATATATATATATATATATATATATATATATATATATATATATATATACGTTGAATATTTAGAATTAATTATATATATATATACGTTGAATATTTAGAATTAATTAATTAATTATATATATATATATATATATATATATATATATATATATATATATATATATATATATGGAGAGAGAGAGAGAGAGAGAGAGAGAGAGAGAGAGAGAGAGAGAGAGAGAGAGAGAGAGAGAGAGAGAGAGAGAGAGAGACTACAGACGGTCCTTGACATCCGCCATGCAATTATAATTATTATCGTATAATTATAAGTGTAAGATTTATTTAAATTCACTTATGTACATTACTAGAAAATGAAATTTTCATTTCTTAAAACGTTTCCTTTCTTTAAACGTTTTCTAATTTTTTGGGATGATATTTATTTTAAATTTTGAAACACATTAAAAAATTCTTTCCGTTTTACATAAACTGATTATCATTATATAGAGCTGACCACTTTTGTTGTAGATCTTTTGATTTTGATATTTGTAAACAAATATTAATGACTTTTGCAGAAACTATCGACAAAGAAGTCACTTTTTATGAAGCTGACGATAACTTTTCTGTACATAACAAGTGGCGAGTGAAAACCAATATAATCTCCGCATAACCAGTGGCGGGTGAAAATTAATATACCCCTCCCCCCGTTTTCTTTTTTTTCTTTTGGTAGTGGAAATAGTTTCTAAATACAATTAAATTGCTTTGTTTTATACCTCTATACATAGTAAACACTGTGTTGAACAATAAAAACATCTTGATTTCCTGATATTTGCCGAGGCCCGGTATGTCGTTCGTAACGGCACTTCGATTCGATTACTCAAGTAAGATGTAGGCAATAATGTGCTCAAAGTACCGTTAAAGACTAACTAACCTAAACAAACAAGACGTTTATCACCTCTGAAGTAATCCAAAATTTATGGCTATTGTCAGGAATATTTGGGTATATCCATAGAACGAAGATAAAAATATTTACTTTTAATTTAGATATCAAAACATATTTCTTGGTTATAATTTAAACATTTGAAATTTGTATTCGTGTACGGTACTGTGGACTTTTTTACATGAATACAGATGTATGTCGACATATTTAATATGCCTGATTTCATTGTCAACTCAAAGAAATGCTCGAAAGAATGGAGTGACTGTTGAGTTGGGGTTTTCTTAGCTTATTTATATACACCATACCATTTAGATCTAAGTATTTTAACCTCCCGCAATCCACGATGGAACATAATACTTAGAAATCTTATCCATTTCCAATTTAAGTAATAATGTAGGTTATCTCCGTTCTTATTGAAAAATTTACGTAATTTCATTTCCAAACATGAATTATTTTAAAGCGGAACATATACACTTGAATCAGTTTTCATGAAGACATTCACTTTAGTATTTTTCTCCATCCATTTGTTTGGAGATTTCAGTTTGTATCAACTCTTTAAAACAAGAAAATAGGTGAAAGGATGCATTCTTCAAAGTTTGGACCAGATTTTGCAGGCAAACACAGACAGAATGGTATTAAGATCAATTTTCTTTCACATTGCAGCCAGTTTTGATAGAGCACGTCCGGCTGACAAAGCTTTGATATCAGAGGCCTCGATCATACGAGAAGAAAAAGAAGATGTAATACGTTTGAATCATTTGAAATCTTGTCTTGAAATGTTTATTATGTGAACAAGGTGGAATTCAGGTGGAAGACCTGTCTTAATATGACTACCATGTGATCAAGGGTAATTTTATGGGGGAATTCTTGTCTTCAAACGACTACCATGTGATCAAGGATTATTTTAAGTGGAATTCATGTCTTCAAATTATTAAATGACGAGGTCTTTCTCTAAGTAGATTTTTTGTTCCAAAAATTACTACTACGTGGTGAATGTTTAGTTTAAGAGCAATTTTTGTCTGTTGCTACTATGCGACCAAGGTTTAGTTTAAATGGAATGTCCCAAAAATTACTATTACGTGGTGAATGTTTAGTTTAAGAGCAATTTTTGTCTGTTGCTACTATGTGACCAAGGTTTAGTTTTAATGGAATGTTTTGATATGGCTACTCTGGCATTTTTCCTTTTGTTTCATATTTTCGCTAATAAATAATCCATATTACACTATGTGACATTGATCACCATTTCTGGCATGATGATGGGAAGATTTATAGTGCTGGCACTGTGTCTCAGTATATGCCACAGAGTGTTTGCACGAAGGAACTAATTAATGAATTAACCCACGACCACATTAATAACCAGATTTGTAATGCAATAAATGCATGATAAATGAATTAATAAATAGACTAGTCACGGAAACATAATTGAATAAAAAAGAGCTTAGAATGGAACGGAAATGAACAAAGTTGTGAACATTTGCAGATAAATTTAAGGTTATGTCTTTGAAAAAACTTATGAGTTTTCAAATGTTTATTGCTTCAAATGCCGAACTATAAAGACAGTGAGATTAGTTGTATATTTTATCAAGATGAATGATATAAGAATATTTTATACAACCTCCCAGCGACTACAGGATGAGCGATGTGACTCAGTCTCAAAGAGCGAATATCTCTTCATCGTCTCATGGCTGTGTTGTGTAAGTCACTCAGCTGTGTTATGCAGTGAGCATTGTATCCTACACCTACACTTTTGATTTTGATTATATATATATATATATATATATATATATATATATATATATATATATATATATATATATATATATATATATATATATATATATATGTATATATATCAGTTCACATAGACTATGAAAAAAGCAACGTGTTGTGCTTATTATAAGACTTAGACAAGATCACTATGAGAAGAATACAAAACAGTAAGGATGCTATCATTTTCAAATATATCTTATTAAATAGACTTAATTAAACAATTGAAGTACTGAATACAAATGTACACTAAAGGCATATTCATTCTCGTCCATTTGATATATTACCAAATGACTCTCAATAACCTGTTGTTTTTGTACAAGTTATTAAATGCGTAAGGTCTTTCAACAATACTATCTCACACATAATATGCAAGTTAGTTTTAAACAAATATTGATTTGACAGTTTACGATTTTCGATGGATAGTTCAAACTAAATGTAAATAATATGGAACATTTATTTTCCCGTTGAGATTTTATGACATTTAATATTTTTTTTTAATTAGGATTGCTCGATTCAACATTGTAAAAGTAACATTTACTTTGGCCTACAAATATTGATGGCAACAATATCTTATGCATATTTTTTTGTACTGTTTGTTGTCTTTATGTCTCAATGATCATGTGTTATGTTCATCTGTATTTTGTGTTGACGTTGTCCAAGATCATGTTATTAGTGTACCTCACCAGTGACATTTATTTTGTAAACAATATAATACATAGCTAACATTGTGGATTAAACATTCAGAACTTTATTGGTAGTAAACATGTTTACTTCCACCTGAGTAAAACATTCTTAAATCTACCCTTAAATACAAAAGAGTGTCAAATATGTATTCATACAAAAGAATATGTAGTCATACAAAAGTGTGTCGAATAGGTAGGCATACAAAAGAGTATCAAATACACAGGCATACAAAAGTGTGTCAAATACGCAGGCATACAAAAAAGTGTCGAATATGTAGACATACAAAAGAGTGTCAAATAAGTAGCCATACAAAATAGTGTCGAATACGTATTCATACAAAAGAATATGTAGTCATACAAAAGTGTGTCGAATACGAAGGCATACAAAAAAGTGTCGAATATGTAGACATACAAAAGAGTGTCAAATAAGTAGCTATACCAAATAGTGTCGAATACGTAGATATAGTGTACCATACATCTGTTAGTACTGAAATGAATATCATCATCAAGAATGATCTAATCAATATCCATAGTTTACTATTGCACATTATTCACATATTATGACTATTATCATTATGCAACTATATTTTTGTCAGAGTGATATCGTCTCGTTCTTCAGTTTCATAAAATATAAAAGTATTGATCTGGGAGCCGGATGTTCAATGGTGTAAGCTTTTACAGGTCATTGGCATATCGCCTTTGTATGTGTGGGTTCGAGTCTGGGATTTAACAAAATGGGCAAGTAAGAAAGCTTTTCAGTATCCTTCCGTGCATCAGTTGTTCTTCCAGGGATTTTTTCATGTTCTTCCTCCACCAAATATACTGTCAGCAAGTTTCTTTCCATCTATATTACATCATTCATTCATTTTTTTTGCAATGACTGTGCCGAGTAACTATTAATTAAAATGCAAATATTATTATTTGTTTCTGTTTTGTGTTTAAGAAAATCCCTTGTTTCTGTTTAGTGTTAAAATATATTTTGTACAACCTCTGAATCCGTTTTAGTTCATGGTCATTTAAGATGTTCCTTTAAAGTGGTGGTGGGTGGGTGGAATAAGAAAACATAATCTTCAGTATATTTATTTGTCCAGCGGAACTTCACCTTACGCTCTATAAAACATCCGATAAGCTGATTGACTTATGAAGTGTAAAACCTAACACATAACCAACGATAAGCTGACTGGCAGATGAAGCGTAAGATAAGCTGGCTGACAAATGAAGCGTAAACCTTAACACAAAATCAATGAAAGGTCATTGACAGATGAAGCGTAAACCCTAACTCATAATCAATAGGCTGATTGACTTATGAAGCGTAAGCCCTAACACATAACCAATGATAAGTTTCTTGACTGAAGAAGCGTAAACCTTAATATTGTAATAAAATTAAGGAGAAGTGCATTTAGTTTAAGCAATTTGAAATTTGGTGCAGTGTGAAATATTCCTTAGCACGAAATAATTAGTCAATTATTAGGAGTAAACGTCACGGAGAGAAAGTGTTAGTGAGTTTTTGAGATGCCTTGTCCAATGATTAGCGAACACAGACCCAATTTGCATGATTGTCCCTGGTAGCGATATAGCACTTTATAAAAACTTTTGGTGTGAATTGGTGTTGTGACTGCAACGGCAGTATTTATGGTAGTAAACCGGTAAATTACACAATGGGATAAATGAGAAAGGACTCGGAAGATACTGTTTATGTTGCCATAGTGGCAAATGTGATGTAGGTTTACTGGTGACATGTGCCTTGAAACGGTAGATCGACTGGCATCAGATGGGCGGTTAAAATAGTCCCCCGTGTTATGGATAGTTGTACAGTTTCTAAGGTGTGAATTACATGCGGAACGGAAAGTTAATATAGAGAAACTGTGGGGATGTGCGGTTGATGGCTAATTTGCAAGTTGTAAATAATGTGGTCTTGTATTGATTATTGTTAAATTTATATATAGAATGGACACGTCGGGCTTTCTAACTTACAACTGAAGTTGTATAGAAGTCTTTGGAAATATGGGGTAATCTTATGACTTCTAGCGGGATTCGAGCCCAGTGTTTTGACACCGCTCGGTCAAGCAAAAGACCCCTGGCTTGTAACAATACATAACCAATGAGAAGCTGATTGACAGATGAAGCGTAAGCCCCAACACATAACCAAAGATAAGAAGAGACGTAAGCCTTAACACATAACCAATAATAAGCTGATTGACAGATGAAGCGTAAGCTCTAACACATAACCAATGACAAGCTGACTGACAGATGAAGCGTAAGCCCTAATACATAACCAATGATAAGCTGATTGACAGATTAAGCGTAAGCCCTAACCCATAGCCAATGATAAGCTGATTGACAGAACAGAAGAGGCGTAAGCCCTAACACATATCCAATGAAAAGCTGACTGAGAGATGAAGCATAATCCCAAACACATAATCAATGATAGGTTACTTAATGAGATTAATTAGACTGTTATTCAGTGTGCCAGGAGACGTACCAAGACAATTATATGACACTTGCTTTCATATGCTAGACCAGTCCCATCAAATAATTAAGAAACGCTGTCTGTCTCTTTTAGCGAATGAATGGATTCGGCCGGTAACCGAGACTTACGTGGAGGTAATAATTTTAAATATAACTGTATATATTTGTTTTTACATTGAGTAATGAATGCCATTGAATTTTCTAATTTAAAAATGTCTCGTGTTTTGCTCTAAAACAATAAAGGATTTTCACAAAGTCGATAATAAGTTTTCAACATAAAATGTATGGCTTTTCGCTCTATCTTGATTTTTCTGATTGCAGTTGAAGAAATGTTGTGAAATTTAATGTAAATTATGTGAACTCAATCAATGAATGTTTTTGCTTTTTAATAACCTGTAAGTTACAATTACTTTCACCGCACGCATTATCATTTACTTATTGTATATAAGAGTGACACTAAGTCTCTTTCCACTTATCTCTTATGTGATGAGTGAATGCGGTCGATGTAACAAATTTTGTATTTTTTATTTTACATGTTTATTTACATGTTTAACGTTTATCATTCTCCTTTTTATTTCTTGTAGAGAAAGCACTCTTAAGTTTCAACATTCATCGTTTAATACTCTGAATCAATACCCAAACAGTCCCTAAGTTTCTATCACAAGTCCAAAAATAAAGAGTACACCGAATGAATTTCAATAGTCTCGAATGTGTTGATTCAACAATTGTCTTGAATACACTGATGTACGTGTAATTTCGAATGTCTTGTTGTACTACAATGATATAATTCAGCATATCGTTGGATGAGTTAAGGACAAACTGTCAACACGTTTTCTTCAAAAACATTCATGGTAGTATGAAAGGATACGTCTCTTGAAATCAAATTAAAAAATCTTATTTATCTCGTATAACCAAGACAAACTCATATATATATATATATATATATATATATATATATATATATATATATATATATATATATATATATATATATATATATATATATATATATATATATATATATATATATATATATATAAATCTTGCAGTATCATCATTGCCAATGATCTGATTTTGATCTCCAATGATCTACATACAGCGTATGTGTAAGGGAGAAATGGATATCAGCATATTCCAGGCTTTGCAATACCAACTAAACCTGGGTATGTCAAATTAGACATAGAAAACTAAGATAAAACCCAAAGGGCGCAAAAATCCTTAAAAGCGAGTATTTGATAGGACCTTTACCTTTCTTTCTAATGCACGATACAAATCTCTTTTTAATTTGATTTACTGCACATTATTTATCTTCCCAGTCATAACCACTTTTTCATTTGACCTAAACCACTTTAACTATCACAAAATTCATAAATCAACGAGATATTTTACTAGACCAACACCACCTTATTTCTTTTCGAATAATAACTGCTATTTCACTGAACCTACTCTGTTTGAATTAGTAACCAGTAGCCATTTCAGAATAACTAACTGTTCTTCAATTATTATTCAGGTACGTTATTGAATATTTTTTTTTCGGAGAATTACCTTATGTGTAACACATTTCCTTTTCACCGACTGTCACTTATTTCCAATAAACTGGACAATCAGCGATCGAACATAGGATATATAATGAGAATGTAAACGGTCTGTTGTGCATTTCAATTTATTTTTAACTTTATGTCTTTCATAATGCTTTATACGAATGATAAATAAAACAGTCTTATGAAGGAAAACGTATCATTGGACAGTCTTATGAAGGAAAACGTATCATTGGACAGCATTATGAAGGAAAACGTATCATTGGACAGCATTATGAAGGAAACGTATCATTGGACAACATTATGCAGTTATCTGCAAACAACATTCATCATTTTATTTGTTTTTCGCTGCGAGTAAATCTTCAAAGAAACAAATATAATTTTATTCAGAAATGCATATAATAAATATTTACAAGCCATAATGAAAGCAATCAGGGAATCAAAAATATAACATAAAGCAGATATGAATGGACACATTATAACAAGCAAATATAAGTAGAAACATAGAAGTCAATACCCCTGACATAAATATTTTATAAAGAAAAACCCAGAGTATCAAATCTGTAAAGTGTTTGTGAAGAAAGTTAAATAAAACATTTTGTTTTAAAACATAACACAACTTCCCCCTTTGGGACCTCTTTATAAATTATTGAATCGTTAAACAAGAACATTGCATATTTACTTCTTCGTTTGTTGTGTATACCATTACCTAGAAAAACTAAAAATGATGTTTATAAAAGACAATCTTCATCATATGCTATTGCAATAATACAATTTTTACTTTAGACAGGTATTTACAGAAAAAGACAGTGAAGTATTCAGTGTTTGCAAGTTATGAAATCAGTACAATGTAAAGACATATTGCACGCTTATAATGAGAAAAGAAACTTGATATGTGCTTAGAATTAACCAACAATAAATTTTATAGAATGTTATATGTCGTCTGCTTAACTGTCGACATTACATAATCCAGAACAGTAGATTAATACAAGGACAATTTACTTGTCATGGTTTTTAATGTAATTGGTAAAGGTGACAGCACAAATCACAACGTTTATATAAATAAGCTGCATGTGTTAATCAGCAAAGAACATAATTTGACCAATCTTCTATAATCGCTGGATATATCCTGCTCCAAGATATATGAAAATACCATAATTTTTATATCATCCATAATTTTATCTGCAAATTATTATAATGAAATATCCACAATTTGTTTATTGAGTTGACACCTTGCCCCGCTGCCCTATAGACCTTGCGAACTGTGCGATGCATTTTGTGCAGACAATGTGCAATATGTATCTGCCTTAACAAGTATATTCAAGAAAAAAAAATAAGATTAATTTATTTGAAGCAATTTGCAAATAATTGTCGGTTCGCATTTTTTTCAAAGTCGGTATTGCTAATTTTTTTCTTTAGCAAACCCAGGGCTATTTCGTAAACAGTCTCGTTACATATTATAAATATGTGGGAACCAGTTGAATAATGAAATGTGATATGCTTCTAATTACTCAAAGTTATTGGAATAGGTGCACTAGATGCACAGAAATTAAGCATTTATCCACTCAGAAAACTAGTTGGACTGAAGTGAATCATTTTATTTATTGCGGACACGTAGATTTAATTTAATTTGTATTCCTCACTCCGTCCAAAAACTCAGTTTTAACCCTTATTGCGACAGGGTAAGCTCTTTTTAGATCTTAACCATGTACAACGGTGTTCTTTTCTCAACAATACACCGAGATCTTACAGTTTTAACACTATCACTTTGGAGAACCACACACTTGTCAGAAAACCCTACGTTGTGGTATAATATATTATTGTTTACACTCAATGTTGTTTTTCGGGGCGCGGGTGTTAAGGAAACTCGATTTACGCAAATGTAAATGTGAACCAATCATTTCTACTATATTTACATACGTTATCCAGGTTTTTGACAGGACACAAATTGTTTTATAGCGAAACATAGACAATAAATGCACCTCCTCACTACACTTTAACACCCTCAAATTAATTATGGGTTATCTATAAATATGCTTATGTGCCAATATGACCTTGACACCGTAATGTTGACATCATTATCCACCTTTGTACAATTATAGATGCCATTGCAACGTTGACACAAAATTTGGCATCGTAATACCCTACCTGTGTATATTTGTAACATCGCCACCGCAATTTTAACATCGTGATAACCCACCTGGTTTAAATGTTGTATTGTCTGCCAGATGTTACGTCCCTGTTCGGATTCCCGCCTTATTTTGCTTGTCACTGGCGATTTGTCTTTGATCAGAATATTTTCACCACTATCCATTGAGAGGGCTACATAGTCATATCATATCATTTATTCAATGTTTGATTCTAAGTTTGGCAAGGGACTATAGTTTTAAGAATGTAGCATACGATAAAATTCGTCTGATAATGTATACACTTTAAGAATTTTATTAAGCATGTCAGATTGGCAGTTGTACATCACTTTATCAGTCGGTCAGGCATTCACCACTTTGCCAGATTATCAAATAAACACCATTTTGCCAGACGGTCGATTTTTCGCCAGATCCAATATCATCCATGTCTATCAACATAGAGGTTATTTCTTCCCATGCAGTGGTTATGTACGCGGGATGCTAATGTTCTTGCTGTTCTGATTGTCGTCCTTGTCATTCAGCTGGCGCTTAGAGTGTTCTTGTAGCTGATTGGTGGCGGCACAAACCAATCATTCTCGTACGTCTCTATATTAGTGTTGCTATAGTCCAAGATGTATGTGCATTTATTTTTGCCGAATGCCTCACGCTTCTCCTCCTACAGTACCTGTAACTATTCCCATCTCTCTCCGTGTCCGTATCCCTGTCTCTGTTGTATTCATTATAAAATATGGGATTCTACACTTCGTCCATCTTAAACTCTCCTGGAGCAGGTCTAATGGAAACGACACCAGAATCTGGAATCATATAAAGTCTAATGTCTGCAAACATAAGCACTCTTATAAGGTCGGTAAAAATAAAGCGATAATGGCAAGGCCACAAGAATGGTTGACGTAATGATTTGCTGATATATTAGTAGCGTAGAGTACTATTCCAGTCATGGAGATTGTCAATTTCAATATATATATATATATATATATATATATATATATATATATATATATATATATATATATATATATATATGTTTAAGGGATAAATTTAATTAATTTAATTATGTGATTAATATTCTGGAATATGCATAATATGGCAAACAACAGAAATGTAAGTGTTTCTATTTTGGTCTGATTCTATTGTGAATCATATTTAATTTGTATTATGTATTTGACCTTTATCCATACCTGACTAATATCTTTTGTATAAGCAATATATTGCTTAGCTAATTATTGTCTATCATTGTAGATTTTATATTAACATCATTATTACTTGGAAGTAAACATGTATATATGGCGTTTTGGCCTTGGGGGTTTCAAGAAGGGACTTTACTTCTTGCTTAAGTATTTAATGAAAAATTTTATTTAGATGACAGAGTATTTCCAGAAAATGATAATTGATACATAGGTCAGATAGATAGGTATATAAATTTGTTTAATTCAGAATTACTCATTCCATATCTTAACGGATGTCTCAGTGGAATCAATTGATTGTATGTATCTGTTAATATTTTTGAAATATCAATTATTCTTTGAAATTACAAAGTGCTTATTAATAATACTTTAGGATTAAATCAATATTTTGGAACTATTGTGAAGAGATATTATGGATTATATCATTTTGATCCATCAAGACTGTTCAACACTTTTCCATGCTATTTTTACATCTGCACTCTTAAGACTGGAATTCGATCGAAACGCTACTGGAATTCATTCTGAATACAGTATACTTTTTGCTAGTGATAGACCTTTTAAGACCATTTAGATTTATTTCACAATACTGTAATTTAATTTAAAATTTTTATATTGTATTCTAGAGGGAATTAAATTATTTGTTGATTTTTGCAAAATATATTCGGTTTTGCTCTTTTCTGAGTCTTAGGTTAAGACCATATCGGCGTGACACTATTGATTTCTATAATCGCAACATGTTTCAGTATATTAACCACATCGTTTTATTTCTAAATAAAACAGTGGCAAATGTCTGCAACACTCTCAAGCAATATTCAAAAGTAAAGAACAAGTACTTGCATTGTAAACTTATAATGACACTTTTGATGCAGAAGCTTTCACCTATGTATCTTTTTGCGTCATAATATGTTACTTGTATATGAAATGGGTTCATTACAAACATTAAATAAATTGCTAAACCAAGGGAATATTGTATCAACGTTGTTACAGGTTAACGTTGATATTCAGCTGCGTCATGATCTGTCGCAGTGTGTGCATGAGTGTGTTCGAATGCTTCCATTTCATAGATAACTTGGTATATTATGGGACAGAAGCTAGGTCAACCTCATAGGAAAGTGAATGATTGGAAACAAGAGACTGTTCTATCTGGGGTAGCATTGGATACAAATGTTTTCAATGGATCAATTTGGTCATTATGACTGAGAATTTATGAATGAGTAAATTGTTACTTAATCACTCACATAGTTAACATAAAGTCATTTTGGACCTCTTTACTTTTAGATTGATTCGCTACAAATTGCACATCGATAAACATCAAAGCATGATCAATTAATCTTCTAACAAATCCGCTACCGTGTCCTGGTGGTAAGAGCGTCCACCTCGGATGTGTAGGATCGTGGGTTCGATCCCCGTTCGAGCAATACCAAAGAGTTACAAAGATGGCACTGACAACTGTCTTGCTTGGCGATCAGCATTAAGAGATAAGTTTCAGTACTGGTCGGCCTGGTGTCAGGATAATGTGAATGGGTGGGACATCATGCTACATGTCTGCGGCATGATGCCCCAGTGCTAGACATCACTACAAACTGCCACACTGCAGACATCGCAGCTATATGCCTGAATAATTATTAAAGCTATGATAAAAGGCATAATCAAATCACATCTTTTAATAAAGGATATGATACCTGTCAAAAAAGTATAACTATATTTATACTTGTTAAAACGTCTGATGCATCCGGATCAACACGTACACTTAGCTGAACAGGGTAGAAAATACCACAAATACTAGAGCAGTAGTCCCAAAGGCTTGGGTCGCTACAAACATAGCTGAAGTCGTTGATGATTTCACTCAATGATCTTGACTTTATAAATATTATTTAATGGAATAATGGTGAAGACACTTTATAAACGTAATTTGTTTTGGATAGAGAGACTGATATTCAGCAGTGATATGTATTCTCTTCAGTACGATGCCATTTGAACGCAATTTTCTACAAGTTTGGAGAATGAAACGAGAACCAAACATGGAAAAGCTACCCATGGCACATCATCAGCATAATTGCGTTTTTCAAATTACATTTTGTTTTCTTCCTCGTGATGAGAAAGGATTAATACAATATTCCGGCCATTATATAGAAAAACAAAAATAACCTTGAAAAACTGTAGCGAAATAATGAAAGATATTACTTTTTGCTTGGTTCAGAAAATTATTTTTTATTTCATTATTGTCATATATTTATAGTTTTGTAATTTTTTTGTCACACGGGAGTGGTATGCAAGACAGTTTCAAAATATGCGTACATGTAATTTGTTCATTTTAGGAGCACATTATCTCCCCAACACAAAAATTCCTCCCCGAAGAAATTCTTTTCTATCCTACATTATTTAGCATTTATTTATTAGGTGTTCTCTGCTTTCAAATGGGCCAAAGTGGCTGAGAACTAACTGAGAAAGAATAGTAGATTTGTTGAAACTAATCGATTTGTTTACTTTTAACAGCTGTTCTATTGATTGCAAATGAGATTGGCATCTAATAAATTGGCAGTTCAGCCCGATATTGAACAATCCATGTTTAATGCTATACGATTTGTCAAAGCAATGGTTTATTGTAAGAAGACAAATCATTTGTATTTTCACACTTTTCTTATTGAAAATGAAACGCAAACTAAATTGAAGAAGTTCTGAGCTCTGTTCAAGTGTAATCATTAGCAACAGGAATTCGTACTTCCATCAATCAGTAATGCCCAAAATACATTTTTTACATACATATTTGGGTCGAACTATTTCTCTTTGGCATATCTTATACATTTCTTCAACTTTCTATCTTTATTTCACACCATATACTGTGAAGGCTTGTATTTTCTATTTTAAAGTTAATGTCAAGGCAAGTTTTGCAGTATCTCATGCAAGGTGTTAAATAAATGTTAATTGCTTTAAAATCTTTTGATTAAACAACATTGTATTAACATTGCATTAAACTCGACTACTCTAACGCATCTGGGTTCTTTCCAAAAAAAAAAACATAAATAAAAATGATCCAAAGATGAGATAATTGTACAAAAATTCAATCCCTTTTCCAGAAAACAAGGAGTACAGCAAATTTTTTATCTTTTCTTAATTCGAAGTCACCTTCCAGTACTAAATCAAGAGGTACGCAATGAATATGTTAATAAATAATATGTTTGTATTAGTTAAGGGGTAATAGAAAAATCACGCTCATCATCTTTATCGTCCTAACCACAAGTACATATCGGAGAGTTAACTGAATTCACGCTGTATAGGTCGGATTTGAAAGGAATATTTGAGCATCTAAGTTTAGTATGTTGGCTGTTACGGTGACGCTTGATAATTTCATAATACGGCCTTGGTACGTCAGTTGACTTTGATAAATGTTTCGCAAAGATTGAACGCTTAGGATCCTTCTGGTGTCTTCATAAGCTTCTAAAAGACCCATGTTATACGGTAGAAATACGTATGCAATGAAATGTCTCATATCTCGTGTACGGAAGAATAGTAAGGTACTCGAGTATTTGTAATAAAATACAACATGTATATTTTGTTATTTTTCCTCCCATTTGCAAGAGTTTACAACACGTTTCTCCATAAACAGACTCTCTAGAGCAGGAGAACAAATAAGCTGCTTTCCCTTATCCGTCCGAATCTTCAGTAGATAAGTAATTCTATAATGGGAAACATATTCTAGAACTTAACGAATGAATGGTAAATATATATATATATATATATATATATATATATATATATATATATATATATATATATATATATATATATATATATATATATATATATATATATAGATGCAATAAACTGACGACGAACAGTACGAAACTAGTAACTAACTAGCCTAAGCGCTTTCGACTCTTAATGAGTCTTTTTCAAAGGCAAATACAAAACATAGTTACGACAAACAAATAAACAAATAAAATGTGTTTATTTGTTTGTCGTAACTATGTTTTGTATTTGCCTTTGAAAAAGACTCATTAAGAGTCGAAAGCGCTTAGGCTAGTTAGTTACTAGTTTCGTACTGTTCGTCGTCAGTTTATTGCATCTATTTTAATTAATCCCTGACAGACGTGATCCCTTGGTGGATCCAGTACGCTTGAGAGGGTTGTTATTCGCCATATGATTTGTATTCTTTATATATATATATATATATATATATATATATATATATATATATATATATATATATATATATATATATATATATATATATATATATATATATATATATATATATAGCTTGGGGAATCTGTCTTTCAAAAGTCTAAATAGTTCGCAAACTCAATATTTAGATCTGTCCTGAATACTAATATTATTATGATTAGCATAGAGGAAGATGTTATTCCTAACTTTCTTTGACTAATAACAGGAAGTAAAAACATGCTGTCAAAAGAGAACATCGGATAGGAAACGTCGGTCGTCCTGTGTGCAATCAATGCAAATGTCTGTTTTCGAAGTGTTAAAAAGTAACAAGCATGTCGTTTGCATTACGCTTGTGTACTATTATTATTCATCAACATTTGTACGTGTAAAGAAGCATGTTGTTTGCATTACGTTTGTGTACTATTAGTATTCATCAACCTTTGTACGTGTAAAGAAGCATGTTGTTTGCATTACGTTTGTGTACTATTAGTATTCATCAACCTTTGTACGTGTAAAGAAGCATGTTGTTTGCATTACGTTTGTGTACTATTAGTATTCATCAACCTTTGTACGTGTAAATGTTCTGCAGGAGACGTCGCAAGAGAAGAATAACCAGCAAATAGCATATAAAGCAAGTTGAAGTCGTCTGTGATATCGTTCACATAAAATTGTCATACTAACAGCCAAATGTGTGAACTATACACCATGTTTACAGACAAGTAATTTGCATTAAATTTCATATTTTAAAGAATAGTCAAGATTATACACTAAAACCTCTGTCAGTATCATTATATATATGGATGCAGAGTTATATGATTAATCAATAAAATTCCAGATACTGATATGTTGCAGTTGCCTAATTTATTCAATAGAATATTGGTCATATGCATATTTGTCCTAATATATGAATGCTGTTTATATGTTGTCCTAATATAGGAATACTGTTTATATGTTGTCATAATATAGGAATACTGTTTATATGTTGTCATAATATAGGAATACTGTTTATATGTTGTCCTAATATAGAAATACTGTTTATATGTTGTCCTAATATAGAAATACTGATCATATGTTGTCCTAATATAGGAATACTGCTTATATGTTGTCATAATATAGGAATACTGTTTATATGTTCTAATATAGGAATACTGTTTATATGTTGTCCTAATATAGGAATACTGTTTATATGTTGTCCTAATATAGGAATACTGCTTATATGTTGTCCTAATATAGGAATACTGTTTATATGTTCTAATATAGGAATACTGTTTATTTGTTGTCCTAATATAGGAACACTGTTTATATGTTGTCCTAATATATGAATACTGTTTATATGTTGTTCTAATATAGGAATAATGTTTATATGTTGTTATAATATAGGAATACTGTTTATATGTTGTCCTAATATACTGTTTATATGTTGTCCTAATATAGGAATACTGTTTATTTGTTGTCCTAATATAAGAATACTGTTTATATGCCGTCGTAATATAGGAATACTGTTTATATGTTCTAATATAGGAATGCTGTTTATATGTTGTCCTAATATATGAATACTGTTTATATTTTGTTCTAATATAGGAATACTGTTTATATGTTGTCCTAATATATGAATATTGTTTATATGTTGTTCTAATATAGGAATAATGTTTATATGTTGTTATAATATAGGAATACTGTTTATATGTTGTCCTAATATATGTTGTCCTAATATAGGAATACTGTTTATATGTTGTCCTAATATAGGAATGCTGTTTATATACACAAAACATATCATTACAGAAAACAATAATTACTGCCGATTTAATTTAATTCACTATTCACTAAAATATTAAAATGTTTCTTAACTTAAATGAGATCAATCACGATCCAGATTAAATGTTATTATTAAGGTGCCAACATGTATACAAAATGCAGATCAAATGATATCTTTATGCTGACAATATGGATGCAGTATGCAGATCAAATGATATCATTATGCTGATAATATGGATGCAGTATGCATATCAAATGATATCTTTATGCTGACAATATGGATGCAGTATGCAGATAAAATATTATTATGCTGACAATATGGATTCAGTATGCAAATAAATGATATCTTTATGCTGACAATATGGATGCAGTATGCAGATCAAATGATATTATTATGCTGGCAATATGAATGCAGTATACAGAGCAAATGATATCATTTGCTGACAATATGGAAGTAATGTGCGGATCAAATGATTTCAGTATGGTGTCAATATGTATTCAGTATGCAGATCAAATGAAATTATGCTGGCAATATGGATGCAATATGCAGATCAAAGGACATGAATATGGTGTCAATATGTATGCAATGTGCTAGATCAATTATGTTTTCATTCAAGTTGCCCGATATTGATAAGTATTCATATGCCAGCGAAACCTTATTAATCGAATATTGGCTGCATCTAAAAGGTTTATTACGAGATCTAATTTAAATCCATATAGCGTATCAGTTAGGTATTTGTGCAACATTTATTCGAACAAAGGCTCCATGATTATTAACATAAACAAACACGCCACCCCACGTGATTCATCTCAGCAAGAAAGGGTGTTGACAATTTATATTTTCAAAAGCATTATTATAGTTGATTAGTCAAGCGGTACCGCTTTTATTGCAGGAATATGAACTAGCCCAGGTTCTACTGCGATGATATAAATTTTTATTTAATAAATTTTAACCATTAATTTGACATACGATGACATTCCTATTATCACAAATTCTTATGACAAGGTGTGTGAGGTTGGTGGTTAGGCTTTGTTAATTGTCTAAAGTTCATAAGAAGGTAATGATTTACATTTATATGTAAAGCAGAAAATTATCAAATAATTTGTGGAATAGACTGTGGAATAGATTAGAACATATATGAAAATATTATTATCCTGACAGTTGCTGGCTAATACTCAGACAAAAATATGCTTTTAAGAGCTGCTAAACCATCTGTAGTACATTGCAAGTGTATTGTGTCTCATCCGATGATATATTGGTTCTTACCAAGCTAGGTTTCAGTTCTTTCTCTTATGCTATAGCTGACGGACTGATGTCACCCACAACCGATATGCTTATGTCCTCACGTTGGTTCTGCACTAATCATCTTCAGTACTAATTTAGACACGAATCCCTGATGTAAATATATGTGCAACTTCATAAAATGACTTTTTAAAGAATGTTATGACGTTGACCTGTCAGTGTGCTGTAGAGGGTCATTAAATTAAAAATATTTGGAAACTTCATTGCACAGAAATCCCCTAGCTTCAATGAATTCCAACATTTTTCAAGTTATTCAATGGCATTGAAAGCAATTAACATACTCATTGTATTCACCGAAACTTCTAAACCACTTGTCTACATAAAATTTGACTTCTCCAAGACATGAATAAAATCTTCAAAACGTCTGGAAAATATACAAAAATTAATGGCAAGTTATGAGAAATTATAACTAATAACAAAATGTACCTCTGACGCACACAATTTACCTTTCAAGACTGTGTGTGTCTGTCACAGAATTTTGTTTGTGAAAATATATATGTATTATATATAATCGAAAATGGAAATGGGTTCCTTGTCGCATACATCATTTCCCTGAGGTATATATTTTAATACATTGAGATATAGAAATATTGTGACATATTCATTCACTATTGCATTACAAAGTGCCATCAGTGTGAAACCAGTTTTACACTGGGTTCTCGTGTCGTAGATGTGATCACCACTATTGCAGTAATAGTAAAAATTCTCTCTGAATTGTCACAATACATATGAATATTGTCAGGAAGATATTTACTCTATGAACAAATCTGTTGTTGATTTATATGAAAATGCCAATTGTATTCTTTCTTTCTATCCGTTCTATGTGACGGAAGTGTTTTAAATATCGAATGTTTGGAGATTTATTCTAAATTTTCTAGAATGTCTGACCAAACCTGCAATGACGTATTGCTATCAGATGAAATAAGTCTTTTCCAATTTAGGCATTTGTATAGGTGAACTCACAAGCTTAATTCATTATATATCGTATCCATTAAATGAAGATCGTTAGAGTGTGCATGATTTAGTGCGATTATTTGCGTTAGAGAATATTTATTTATAAACTAATCTTGTAAAGTTGTTCTAATGAAAAAATTGAATGATTAACGAAGCCTACTCATGTGTTTGCATGCGTAACGTTATCATTGCATTCACACTTGAACATGTAACATTTACTATAGGGTTTAGTCATTATAATTGTAGCTAACACATGGAGTCGAATTCAGGGATTTTGTGAACCACGCACTAAGGTCAATTTTATATTTTGGTTCGCAGAAAGGTCTTGCTTTACTCTGTGTGAAGTGTTTAAGTTTCAGGACCGACGGGCATGCTGGATAAAAGGTTCTCGAGGGATACGTCTGCATTTTTGGACCAATGGGCCAGCTGGATCAGAAAGTTCTCGAGGGATACGTATGCATTCTTGGACCAACGGGCTTGCTGGATAGAAGGTTCTCGAGGGATACGTCGGCATTCTTGGACCAACGGGCCTGCTGGACTAGAAGTTTCTCGAATGATACGTCGGCATTCTTGGACCAATGGGCCTGCTGGGTCAGAAAGTTCTCGAGGGATACGTCGGCATTCTTGGACCAACGGGCTTGCTGAACTAGAAGGTTCTCGAATTATACGTCGGCATTCTTGGACCAACGGGCTTGCTGGACTAGAAGTTTCTCGAATGATACGTCGGCATTCTTCGACCAACTGGCCTGCTGGATTAGAAGGTTCTCGAGGGATACGTCGGCATTCTTGGACCTTGATGTGAAAAAAGAAAATGAAATATGCATAATTAATGAAAAACGGGTCTGAATAACATACATACGGGCAGATATATATATCCGTAATGGAGAATGGATGGTAGTTTCATAAGTGGCATTGCCACTGTGTAGGTATTGTAATAAATTTAGAGTATGCACAATTGTTTATAACTCTCCATTTTAAGGATTTATTATTATGTGATTGCTTTTTTGATTATGAGAAGTCGGTGCTGGTGAGATAGTCATCAAGGTATCAGAACATTTCCCCACCCCCACGGACATTTTCCCCCAGATCCCCAGACCCACCAACATTCACCTCTCCCAGGAATTTCTTACCTGGACTTTCCCCTTATCAGATAGGACTTCCCACTCAGTCATCCCCATTATCTTTGTACAAATTTATTTATATATAGTAAAATTTAGCTTTAATGATTACTCGCATTCCGCATAATCATTAGTGCGCAGGTATGACTGTTGTCACCTGAAATAAATGCATTATTAAATGTAAAATATCTACTTTGCTGACCCAACCTCCTTTTCTCTCTCTCTTTCTTTTTTTTCTCTCTCTCTCTCTTTCTCTGTCTGTCTGTCTGTCTCTCTCTCTCTCTCTCACACACACACATACACACACAATCATGGATCTTAAGGGTAACTTGACACCACATTTGAACTGTGAACATAAATTCACACCTATTTGTAAGCATTGTTAGTTATAACAAATATGGGCATTCTCTATTTGTCAATCTTTCAATTAATTGTTGTTGTTTCAGTTTCAGTACAGTACTCAGGAGTGATGTTGACATAAGCGGATTATGATGTAACAACCAAAGAAGTGTTCGAGAATTGCAAACAGTCATAACATCGACAATAATGACATCATAGAATACTTAAAAGCAACTTTTTTGCACCATTAAACAATACATTTCTAATATATGAAAATGTTAAATTTGTTTAACATTACTGAGATTTATTTCAAATAAACTTTTTCTTTTAACATAATATAAGTTTTTATATTTTATTGGCAAAATGTCATATTAAATGAATTAAGTTTTAAGATCATGGTGGGGAAACATTTGATCTGATGGGAGGGGTTGTCCAGAGGGGAAATATCCGGCCGGGGTAGGGAAATGTCGGGGTAGAGGGGAGTTCAGGGGGGAAATGTCCGGGGTGGGTGACATGTCATAGACCCAGTCCTCAGACCGAATGAGTAGATAGTTACTCAGAGCAAACGTGATGGAATTAACTGTTGTTTTTGACATTGTTTATTTTTTATAGTAAATTCAGATCAGAGCCGCATGAGTGTCCCTGGCTGGAGTTTACGAGTGGCTATTTAAACTTAATTGTATGAATTCATTGTGTGACTCCATGGGCAGTATTTATGATTGTGTATTGGTACAATGTGTCGCGAATGGCATATAGATAGTCTAATTCGGCCAACTTAGGCCAAATTTAAAACAAGTTATACCAACTCGAAAGAAGATTCGGCCCAACTTTTTTCTTCAAACAACAAGTAGATACTATGTAATATATATATATATATATATATATATATATATATATATATATATATATATATATATATATATATATTTATATATATATATATATATATATATATATGTGTGTGTGTGTGTGTGTGTGTGTGTGTGTCTTTTAACTCTGAATAGTATTCGTTCTACAAGTATATCGACTTGTAGTCTGATGTGAAATCAAATACTGCTTAAAACACATAATAGTGTAATAATTATAGTATAATTTGAAAGGAGATCGTATGCCCAATTATTCTACCTTTGACACGGACCGTTTATTTAATTATTAATATTAATTATAATAGTAAAATATATTTTGGTCGAACTACCGCTCGGAAAATATTAAAACTTGATTAAATAAATTACATGAAACTAATTGCATATCATTACAATTCGAAGAGTATAAGTCGGGTTGTTTCTCAGGTAACATATAATATACTAGATTTTTCTTTGTTGAGTATGCTGAGTGAAAAGACAATGTAAGAAGATCTGTGAACACTATGAAAAGATTACGGAACAAAACCGTCGGACGATAACAATCAAATTTCGAGGATTCTTTTTACTCTTTTGTGGTTTGCTTGAATGAATAATCTTAGTAATTACTTGGTATTCAAAAATTAAAAGCGAGAAACTATCGCACGAAAATCATAAGGACAAATCATACTTTTGACAAGTGGACTAGGTTTTTAATATTTTTGTCTCATTATATCTTTGAATACATCTGTCAGTTTATCTATGTGTCAGTACGCATGTCTTTGATTTATGCGCTCAATTTAACTTGCTGAAAAAGCAAATATTCAACGATCCACTGGTAGTTGAATAAAGGAAGCAACTGCTATATAAGATATGAAGGAGCATGTAGAAAAAAAATATTAAAATTGTATTAGTAATTGAATTTACACATTGCAAGAGGCCTTCTAAATTGCAATGGAGTTTGATAAAGTAAACGGAATGGACGGGTATTTTACATTCTTAAATATGGTAGGCGTAATACAGCACAAAATGCCAGGAACAATTAATAGAACTGACTGCACAAACACACACACAGATATACTGTTATATTTAAAATTTTTAGAACTTGGAACATCTTTCTCTTTTCTTACAGGATAAGAGGAAAGATGACATATATTTACAATGTAGTTAATGGACACATGTTCAGCAGCAGAGAGGCTGAACCCTACAACTTTTTAGAGACCTCTTTTTGTGAAATCTAAGGGTTCCTACGAAGGCTGAGAAAAAGAAGTATTTACCTTAAAAACAAAACTTCTCAAATTGACCAAATTTTTGCTCGATTTATTCACAATCTGGTCACTACGCATATGTCATTCAGTCTCTCTGCTGCTATAAATTAAAAATCAAGGACCAATCATTTTACATAAACCCACACGATACCTTGATCTTGGATTATGTAGGTTTATCGTTATAAATCCAAACGGAACAGCTACTAAAACAATACCATTTAACACAAGATTTTGTATCCGGACATCTTCAGTGTCTCCACCAGGAATCTCAACATCAACATTTTGTTGTCTAGTATCATCTGGGCGATAACAAAATAGTACAGGTAACGTTGGAAATATTTTCCTTATGTAACGTAATTAATTTCTTTTGCAATTCATCACGAACTTTTTTCTAATGGCAGCTATCAAATCAGCAGGTTTCCATAAGGTCTAAAAATCATTCATGGATGTTTCTGGAATTACCTCACGCATTGTATTTTATCTAGTTCGTGTCGTATTAATCTTTTAAAATCTTTCAGCGACTCATAAACAGCTCTATGGTCATCAGATATTTCTTTGTAGTAATCTACAAATGTTTTCAGCTACTCATGTGGAGACTGCCCAACAAAGGATGGCGGTTGACCATGATCGCCACACATAATCACAGCAGTATTCTTTAGTAACAGCCAATCAATAAATATTTGTAATACCTCCAGGGACACCGTGCATATTTCGTCCCATATAATTATTTTAGGTATATATTTTTCACCCATTCGTGAGGGGTCCATGTATCTCCACACCAAATAAAGAAACTATGATATGTACACGATTTATATCTCGTTGCTTTATTTCACTTGCGAGTTTGTGCTTTGGTGTCAAGACAATCATATCTAAATTCATATATAAGTTAATCGTGCGGATTGTTTTACCTGAACCTCCACACTCATAAAGATAAACAGTCCTATGTCTAGATACAGGATCATGCACGGATGGCGCAAATGAATTTGATACTTAATTATGATTTCTGTAATATATCTCCGCAATTTCAACATCGGCAGATTCACAATAACTAAGTATATTTTCTTGTTTTATCCTCCATGTTAACCATTACCGAGGTTTAAAAAATCTTTATATTTTTGTGTACAAAACATGAATCCGTAGCAACTCTAACAGCGTAACGAGGAAATCTGTTTATAATAGATTTATCGAGAGATAAGCTAGCATCGAAGATCTTAGATGAGTAAACTGCGGTGACTTGCCATCAGTGTAGCTCACAATGGCACCTATTTTTGTTTCATCTGATAAATAAGCATTACATCGGCTTATAAATGTGTTTTTCTCCATCGAAGCAGCAATTATGAAATCGAGTTCAGCATCGTCCATAATCAATCTTGTACACGCTAGTTTTTGATCATGTGATCCTCCTAGGGTAAACTTACCGACTATTTTTCTGCCGTGATCTTTTACAAGTTTCTCATTGTGTTTAGCATCAAATATATCAGGTTCTGGCAACCAAACTTGCTTTTGCACGCGATATGATATAATAGCTTCATTTACTTTCAACGATACTAAAATTTCAGCATCAAGCATATATCTTAATAGAAATATGGGACCCCAACGTCGCTCTGAAAAATGTTTTCCAAACCAGGCATAAACAATTGGATGAAGATCCGAGTGTAACTCAAACGACTCTATGCGGGCGAATCCGGTTAGCTCAAAATCTGGTAGTGGTCCATTTATTGCAACCCTGGTTATGTCATGTGAAGAATGTCCAAATCTTTTAAGGTATTTAGAACACTCTCCATATCCAAGAAAACTCCCAGGATAACACGCTACCATATCAACTGAGATGACGTCGTTGTAATTATATTTAGTATTCCACAATCCATCGTGCCCGTATTCGATACAACTTCTCATGACATCTTCAAGAAATTTCGATCCTGAGCGAAATGAGCAGCAACCGATGGTACGGTTAAACAATTACTTAGTAATTGTCTAACTTTGACATCGTCAGAAGTATATTTCAGCGCAAGGTTTTCCAGTTCCTCATGGAGAGATTCTGTACGATAAATATTGCCGTTAGACCATACAAACTGATCATAATATATATATATATATATATATATATATATATATATATATATATATATATATATATATATATATATATATCACACTAACGGATGAGAAGAAAAAACAACACAAATATACTATCCACAATAATGGATGAGATGAAAAAAATATAATAACCTTAATACTGGATGAGAATTAAAATCACACATATACTATCCACACTAACGGATGAGAAAAAAAAAACAATATACTATCCACACCAACGAAATGAGCAAGCATATGACACAAAAATATATCTACACCAACGAAACCAGTAAGCATTAAAGCACCATATACTATTCACACCAACAAAACGAGCAAGCCTAAAACACAAATATACTATCCACACCAATAAACGCGCATGCAAACACACAACCACACACACACACACACATCTGGAAAGGAGTGAGTGTTTATAGTTACACTTCACTACCTTCATACGAATAGTAATATTGATTTATATCTCTTCTAGAACTCTGGTTAGCTCTGAGAAGGGCTGTTATTTCTTGAACTCCAATTACACCTGTCTAATGCTGGCATCTTCCAGGGCGGGCAACACACACGCATTGCCGATTGAGAGAGCAGACGGGGCTTGAGCGGCTTCACTCTCCCAGTCCTCCGTTTGTGGAATAGTGAAGACTTTTGCCTTTTGTCTTCGGTACCAGACACGGGGATGAATAGCTGGCCTCATTTTCTGCGGCACTGGCAGTTGTGGTGGTGGTGGTTCTGCTTCTGCTGCTGGTGATGTCCCCAGCTCAGGTATCACCTCACTTAATTTTCATGGAGAGGTGAGGCAGGATCCCTCGTTTCTTTTCTTTCTCCTCTTTCTTCTTTTCCTCAATTCTTTATTTTTCTTCAATAGATTTCCTGGTCAGCTCGTCCAGGAGTCGCTTGGCATACTCCAGGTGCATTTGGAGTTCAAGCAATTTAGCTATTTTGTTATTCATATTTGATGTGAACTGGTTCACAATGCTAGTCAGACTGACGTGCGTTTGCTTTTATTTCCTTGGAGCACGGTCGTGATGGAAAACATCCCATAACACTTAAATTGTACCATTCCATGAAACGCGCTTTTTTAAAACAGCACTCACGTTGACGTTTTACTTTTTATTGACTTAAAAACACAGACATATACGACTTAGACAAGACAGATAAACGAAGTGTTTATAGACACACTTATATTTTTTATTAAAATTTTAAACGTTTTGGCAAATGGAATGAGTATATCTTTTCGAGAGCATACGGTAGCCCTCAAAATGGATGTGTTTGTTGACAGAGAGTAATTGCAATCTTTTCTTTTACTAAGATTCCGACCCTGTCCGGCAGCTGGCTTTCCTATACGATAGGGTCTGATTTTGTGAAAAGAGAAAGAAATTTCTTTGGTGTCTATTCAACAATCCACAAATCCTCTGTCTGGCTCTTGCTGATATTGTTGCTGCTGCCGTTGCTTCTGCTGCTTTTCTCTTTACTTCTGAAGTCTGTATTTCTCAGTCCATTCTCCTTTTTCCTTCTTAATTTCTTCTCTAAAATCATCTTATATGAGGCCTTGGGCTATGGAGAGCATCCTGACATTGTCAATTTCTTCAGGCCTATGTATCAGGCTTAGTCTGACACAATGTATTTGAGCGTAAGCTTCGTTGAGTTTAGCAAGTCTGGAAGATATCTTCATAAGTTGACGAGTCAATAGTGGATGATCAGACTGAAGACGCACCCGCTTTGTTTTGTACAATCGCGAACGTGATAGAAAACGGCCCTATTGGTTTTTCTGTTGGAACGTGAAGATAGTAGATGTCATGGTGAGGGATAGAGAGAAAGTCAAAGAGCATATATTCACAGCGTTTGTTTGTTTGTTTTATCTTTTCTGTATAAAAAACAGACTACAGACACGTCTTTTTCCCAAAACACAACATGTTTTGTTTAAGTAAAATGAACATAATTAACAAGAAACAAACAACAATCATATCCAACAAATAAATTATTTTTGACAAGGTTGACAACGTTGTGAAATCATGTGAGATTTCTATTGATGAAAGTCATGAGGCCATTGATGTACACTACGTTTTCTAGCTAAAGACAAAAAATAACCGTAACGGTCACAAAACCATCGATCTACTTTTACATCGTTTCTAGAAGAGTCACGATCCAAATAAGTTACTAAATGTTCTAAAGAATTCCCAGACTGCTTTGATGAAGAAAATACACACGATATTGTTCACACGATATTGTTCACACACCATGTAATCGTTGCCTTGTGACTTTACATTATTGAATCGTGTCTTCTAGGCATTTCTTCTCATAAAGTCAATGATATCGTCTTCCAAAGGAGGTAATCCATACGAATCAAAATACTCCACACAATTTTCTTGAGGAAAGTACACGTCTACACAGTGAGTTACTAGAAGATGAAATAAGCTTGATGTTCTTGAGGTTTGCGATGAGGGAGTTTATCTTTAGTACACAGAAAAGGATTCCAAGGTTTTGTTTTTTCGTTTGTTTGTTGTTGGGCTTAACGCCATTTTTCAGCACACGATAGGCTATTCATGGCGGTCAGTATTAATGGTGGAGGAAGAAACCAGGAAATAACCAGAAAGAACCACCGACCCACGAGAAGCTACTGGCAAGCTTTCTCACATATCCACATTCGCTGAATCCTAGACTCTAACACACGCAGACAGAGGTGAGATGGCAGTGATCCGTAAAGGAAAGCGCTTTAGACCACTCGGCCACTCGGGACCCCACGGATTCCAAGGTAATAAAGTTCCCACGTTACCATTTTTCTGGTTGTTTTGCTTCTATTGTTTTTACAGGTAATGATAATTCATCAATTCAGATTTGACTTTTTGCTGGAAAAGGTCTGAAAAATAACCGTTTTCTTCGCCTTGTTTCCCAACTCTGGCCTTAGAGAGATTCAATGCGACAGATTTCTTGGGTAGTCAATGGAGGACTGCAATGATCACGCATGCCTTTATACCACTCATGCAACACGGTTTCTTCTGAGATGAGACTCCAAACGTCTAGATACTCGTCCAAATTTTCTTTTTGGTTAATCATAAAACACGTACGGTGTTCAATTTGACCGGGATGATCGTTTTGACATCCATAACAATCTTCATTTACCAGTTCCATAATTTTATCCGCTAAGTGTTTAACAAAACACGACACTAAATGTTGTTCTTGTTCTGGCATCCGAACTTGACTACCTCGTCCTCCTTGTCTTGGTCTGAAAGTTCGGTTTGCACATATCCTCCCATTCCATAGATTCTTCACATTCAAAGAAGGATAAGTGTCTTCCGTAGTGTTTAGTAGTCTACAATGACTGCTCTCAAACTGTTGATTTCTATGGTTTTATCGAATTCAGCATACAAGATGACGTTCACCAGGTAGAGCATCTGCAAACTAAAGTTCCACACAGAGCATCTGCAAACTAAAGTTCCACACGCAGTTGACCAGATTGTATAGGGTGGAAATGTCCCTCGTCACTGCCTTGGTCTGGAGAGAAACCAAAGGCCCACAAAGTGTAACCTCCGACATAATATTCGTGCGAAATACCGTGGCTGGTATTGGTTCCTAGTTGTCCGGTAGCTTCGTACAGGGACAAGTACTATCTCAAGTAATTGTTCTGGGCAAAGTTTGTTTCATAGTATCTGGTACACAAAGTCTTGCCATCGCGACTGACTTAAATCTTGAAGACGTCATAGTGGTTAAACTGGAAAGAATTGGCAGTGACGGCTTCGTTGAGGGCTGCATTGCTGATGATACCAACAATTAAACGTTTGGATAACTTCCCTTGGAATAAATAATCTTAGATCTTTCGATCTTTGGTCGAAGTCCACTAGCAATAATGAATGTTTTCACTTCTACATGTCGTATCTGTTACTTAGCGGCCGTTCTGTTCAAGGTACGAATAATGTCATTTCCCGTTTTAGGTAACACTTCTACGCGACGTATTTCTGGCTTCTTGGATGATGGTTTTGTACTCGTTGACATGAGCCATGAAATGGAGAGAAACACTGCTGTGATAGTAACAAGCGAAAATCAACTCCGTTTAGTCAAATCTTGTCTTGCAACCACATGTCCAAATACAAACTATCCATCAGTTCTAAACTACGACCTTGCGGAAGATTTTTTCGTTGATCGTTAAAACCCAGATTGTGAGGATCGTCATCGGTTGTCAGGGCTGTGTTGTTAAACGTAATCTCACTAGCAGTGTCAGGTTTCCATACCACGCAAGCATCCAGATGAGTGTTCTTGGCCTCTTTTCCGTATGTCAAAATATTTTCAAGATACGCTAGGTAAGTGTGAGTATCTATACTTCTGCTGACCAGTTTGTTATTCAACTACAAATCCACTTCAATAAACAATGAATGCATGAAATTATTGACGGGAGCTACTCTGGCATCGACTCCCGTAGTGGTATTGTCTGTTTTCATCACTTTCAGTTTTAGATACAAGTAACTGCTATTCAAGTCAATGTAGTCTTCGGGTTGTCCTTTGATTTCGAACTTGATGGGAGCTGAACCCGTCAAAGAGGAGACGGGATGAAATTCGACCTATTGAGATTCTTGCATCGTCATGATGGTGCATGGCATGGCAAACAAATCCAGTTCCGACTTGTAACAAGCACAAGACTCTAGGAGCATCATTTTTGCTCACTGTAATTTTTTAATAATCAAAAACTTCTAAGTCTCAGACAGTTTTTCTTTACTTAGTCTTACTAGCTTTGAGAGTGTGAAGTCCTCTGAAGGGGGAGTTTTCGTCATCTTTTTTTGCCTTGTCCTTGCTGTTGTGTCAGGGTAGCAGAAATGTCTGACATATCAGCGAGCGTGGAATTTATAGGCATTTCTCGCCGACCCAAAATGTCTTTGCCTGTTTGAAGAAAAATATTTTTTCCTGCTCTTAAGAAAGCTTCTTTGGGGTTTTGTTTGCCAAAGGTGACATTTTGAAGAAATTCTTTTCCATGTGTCAACGCAGCATCTTTCAGGGCGTGCGATCCTCGTATCACCATTGGTTTCAACACGGGAAACACTGTACGAAAGGCCGATTTGAGCATATCACCTAAACCATGTCCTCGTTGACGAGCGACTTCTTGGTACATATGATGCATGAGTGAAAAGGTTTAGAGTACTCGTTTTCGAAAATGGAATCTCACGGTGACTTTCCCTTGGATTAATGGAATATTTTGTCCCAGATCTCCTTATAGCAATAATAGTGAAGATGTAAAAGTTCGCGGTGAACGTGATAGGTGTTTCCACCTTTTCGTCAGCAGCCGTGGAAGATTCCACTTTGAAAGGAATGACACGCAGTAACGATACAGAGGTATGTCCCACAATGTTGTACTCCACTACATCGTAGTACACAAGGATCAAATTCAGTACTTGGTTAATTTCTACAGGGTATCGAAAATATTTGGCCCAATCCACGTTGCCAGTCACGGCATGCAATTCCTTTTTAACCTTGATTAATCCAGGGTCTCCACCCAACATACAATATAGAACAAAATGTAACGGTCAATACTTTGTCCTCCTGAAATTTGATCATTATGCGACGAGCTATTTTGTGGTACTCGATTGTGAATATTTATCTAGCTCTCTCCAAGGCTTTACCAAACATGAAATTGATCATTTCAGCAGGATGTTCACCAAATGTTGACCACTAAAATAATAACCAGCAGGAATTTTCAAATGATAAGTGGTTGGTTGGTTTTCGGAGTATTTTGTTTCCATAAAGTCAACTACAGCACGGCGTTCGTCCATGGATTTTTGCAGTTCTGGATCATAAACTTCTATGGACAAAGTGTTTTGAGTTTCGACTATGTTTTTGATTTGCGTGGGTTGAATCATTTCCATTAGAGCCACTTCCAATTGGGCTTCGTTATTTAATTGAAAAGCCTGAGTTAATATGGCCATGAAACAGCACAAAGTGTTATTGGGAAACACCTCCATAGAACTGTCACTGAGTAATGTTAAGTAAAATTGATTGTTCATATTTCAACAGTTGTAGTGTCCGAGGACCCACTAGAAGTCAGAGGAGTGTTCAAAAGAGAATGGTTAGGGTGAATATTGGAACCCACGTTGGATATAAGACTCCCGTTGTTGTTTCCGTTAGAGGAATATTTCAGGGACGGATTGGGAAGAAGAAAGCCATTGCAACTGCTCATTAAAAAGGTCCACAATTCTTTGTCTCCTTGTTACAAACTCAAATTGGCAATGGATGCACTGATGACACAATACGCAACAAAGATTTGGCAAAAAAAAGACGATTTGTGTTTTAGGCACACGTTCCCCACACCACATCCACAAGGGATGCTTTTGTAGATCTTGCAGAGAAGAACTGGGGGAAGGAGCGGTCACTGTAGGAACTGAGATTGTGTTGAAGTTCATGATGGTCACTTCATTTTATAGTCGATGATTTCAGAAGCGTCAATCCATGAGTAAAATCTTGACAGATATACTTTCCAATGTACTTTGACTTCTTTGACACGGTGTTTTCCCACTATTCGTGTTCTTCGATCGAGAAAGCTTTTTTGGTCACACGTTGTAACTCGGGTAAGTGAAATGTTCCTTTTAACACTTCCCCGTTCATGTCTTCCAATTTATAGACGGGCGGATAACGACCACGCACTAGTTCAATGGCAAGAAAAAATAGGTTGTAAAATTGGGTAAGTAACCTCTATCGAAAGTACGTTCAGTTTGCCAATGCGTACACAATGTTTTGTGGCTAACATGCCGCCTTTCTTCGGGACATCGATTGACAGGGATGTACCAAACAGGCATTCGAAGACGGTCATGTCGTTGTCGGGAGTCACATTTTTTTTTTGGGGGGGGACGTTCAATGCTCTGATGCTAAGATTGGTTGTACGATTAAACGAGGTGGGGTAAGATGTATATGTACTTAAAAGTGTGTTGATGTGTAAAATATTTCCACATGCGTTCTTTCAAGGTGCGTTGAAAGCGTTCCATGATGCTGAATTTGGTTTCGGGATTCTCAGTGGTAACAAATGAATGTCACGTTTCTTCAATTCTTCTTAGAAAGCTTGGTTTAGAAATATACCTTCATCGGTTTGCCATCGAAGAGGGTTACGACCAAGTGGCTTGTTCATGAGACCATCGTTGCACTTGAGGTAAACGGACACGTTTCAGGCTTTTTTTGGCAGCACGATACAATCTATAAACTCCTCCGTAACCGGCAGGATGGGATGGATCGTAATAAATGCTGGCTAGGACTTTCTCCATTTTTAATAAGTGATCAAATCTTCGCTGATGATAATCTTAATGGAGTGAGATGTTGACCTGGAAATGGCTTTACGTGTCTGATGTGCTACAGGAGTTGATGTGGAAGGTAGCTTTGCTAATGATGTGGGCGGTTGTGGTAATGGAATGGTTTTGGTCTTCTTGTCTTTTTCACTTTTGGTTTCCCTTCTTTTGTTTTCACTTTTGTCGAAGGAGGAGTGGACATCATTTTTTAACCCAAGCTTTAAGTTCTCGTTGAGGTGTAGGGGAAGGGGTTAATAAGGAAGAAAAATCTAATTAGAAGGAAAGCTGCTGACGGTGTTTAAAAGACTTCTCGTACGTCTTCTTCTTTAGTCATCCGTTTGGCTGCTTCTGTCTGGACCACTGAGGGTAGCGGTGGTGATGAACTTTGCATTAAGGTATTCAAATCTTTTAGACTAGGTAGAGCTGTTCAGTCCAAAGAGTTGCTGTTGTTGCAAAAATTGACTGTACATTTGTAATTTGTCCATCAACGATTGCAACTGGGACATCTCGGTCACATGAGTATTAAAAAGCTATTGCGGAGTCCTTTGTTCTTGCCAACGATGATATTCCATCCATTGTTTGTAAGGCACTAAAGCCAGACGTCGTCCATCCATTAGATTTCAAGGATCACGTGTAAGATCTTTTGACGCCGGTGATCACCTTTTATTTTTTCCCCAGGATATTTCCAAATGTTCCCAATACTCCTTTCAGCAATGGGTGTCCTATTGTTGCCATCAAGGGTCCTAACAGGGGTAAAATGGAAATTCCTCCATGTAGCACCAACATCTTTTTGTTTTGACGAATAGGGATTTCCTTTTGGATCATTAGGTAAAAAATGTGTCGATGCTTGACTAAGAATTTTTTTTCTAATGTGTAGACAAAGGTCTCGTGCCTTTCAAACTATTCAGACAACATTCGCACACAGTATAGATGACGTCTTTGGAGGCGGTTTGAATGAGTTTTTCGCATGGGTGGAGGAACTTTGGACAGGAAAGACAACATGTCCCATGTTTGACTAAAAAAGGAGGCAGCCCTTCCGTTTCTTTCCTTCGGTGGTAGAAGAGGAATGTATTTTCTTGGGTGACATCAATGCTTGTTGGTTAGCAACTTGACATACCAAACAAAATACACTAACTTTGATGACTAGGGTTCACGGTCTTTAATCCTGTCGTGGGGGAACTATCGCTCTGTCATAAAGGAGACCATGTGTTTTCAAAATCACCAAAGTATCCTCCTCTTTGGTAACTCCACTTTGTCGTTAGATGAGTCTGTCTTTTCTGGGGGGTGACATCTATGTTTGGCGAAGTGTTTTTTTTTTGGATGACGTAACTGTCATTTACTTGTTCCTTTCTGGATAGGAGAATGACGATGATGTGACATTTTTGGTGCACAACAGACACTGAAGTCCATGACTTGACATGTGTCTTTTTATTTTATTGTTTATTTTGGTGATTGTGCTTTGACTTTGTTCACAAAGTCATTTGCTAACTTTTCCATTTGAAACAAACGGCCAATACAAAGAGCTCCAAAGAATCCGCCATTTTGGTCGCTTCTCCTTTTCTTTGAACGAGTTTGTCTTTACAGAGAGTGTCATCGACGTAAAAACACTGATATTAAACATTGACCTTAGTTCATTTTATAACGGAATGCGTTGCCACTGATTGTCTTTACGTCGTATCAACTTGATGACAGGTAACACACGTCGTGGAGGAGTTCCCAAGGGACTAAATCGAGCCAGTTCTTGCTTGGACAAATCCAGTAAACTTTATAACACGCCCGATATTTCTTGGGTATCACTGCTGGATGAGATGTTTTTGGAGACGCTCTCTTGTAGGTAGAAACTCATTTATGTGAACATTTCTTTTCTGAAGCTTTGACTTGGTCTTGGCACTGTTGCTTTTTTACTTTTTCTTTTTCTGAGGCTGGGACCCAGTCTTGACATCGTTGCCCTTTTTCTTCTGGGTAATTCGAGGAGTGGCTACTTTTTTGGGGACAATCTTGGGAGCATTAGGATCCCATTTTAAGAGGGAATGAATAATGACACCTCCTAGTGAACCACTATCTCCAGGTTTTAAAATGATTTGGTTTTTGATTCGAATGTCAATGCTTGGATCGTCCAATTGCGTTAAAACAACTTTGTTTTTCTCAAAACATCGTTTAGTATGATGTGGATTTGTTTGCGACTAATACCGTACAAGGCACGAATCAATTTGACGGGAAGATGAGACTGAAGGGAGTCATGTTGACGCTGTGTGAAACAGAGTCCATGAGACCAAGGTTTTTATAGAATTTTTTCTTTGATGGTCAAGTCAACGATGGGGTCGTGTAGACGACAGGTCCTCCGTCTTGGAAACAGTGGTAAAAGAGATGGGTACGAAATCGCAAATAATATGGTGTAGTGGGTTTTAAACCCACGAGTAAATAGGTGTATGGGGATTAAGTGGCATCTTCGTACGCATGAGGTAGCCAAGGTGTTCATAACTGTTTGGCTCAGACAAGCACTTGCGATTTATCTCTAGGACTTTTATACAAAAGAGACGCCGTGTGCATTAAGACTGATAATACGATGGGGTTTTACATTATTCAAACATATTTCTGGTGATGTAAATAACACTGGCATTACGATGATGCCCTTTGCGTGTAAACCACAGTTTAATTTCTTCTTCGTCTTCTACTAACATGTTATCAAAGATGACCAAATAATTTTGACTGGGGTCAGATGCGATTCCGTCGTCTTTTACAGGAATGCCTGCCACAAAGATAATTGATTCACCTTGACTTTCTTGTAGAAGGCTATACGCTGATTGTCACTTTTTGCAACACCACACGATGCGCTAAGGTGGACGATGGATCAAATGATGTTTATGTTCGATAAAACGTTTTACAAATTCGGTTTTGCCTGAACCGCTAGGTCTAGTAATGTGCATGTTAAAAGGATGTCAAAGATACAATGCCTCCCAACTAACACGATCTAAATGTTCGTCAATTACTTTGAAAGTGGAGGAAGAGGGAGCAGACTCAGTAGAGGTAGCCATAGTAGTGTCAGGAATATAATCTTTTATGACATGAAGACAGACAAGACAAGATTTTTTATACTTTTTCAGGACTCGTTTATTGCAAACTTTAAAATGAAATAATACGAAAGACAAATACATAATAGCAAAATGCTTAAGTACATGGATAAAAGACACCAAAACAACCATAGTGGAATGTAAACAAGTTTCTACTTTACATTTTTGTCATCCAAACGTAGTGTCCTAGCGACAGTGTGTAATGTTCTAAAATTCTGTAAACTCCTTGAAACTGTCTCACAAGGGTTCTCCTGAAATGGTCTTCTGGGGATGTCAATGTCAGTCCTGTCCCGAAGAAAGTGTTTTTCCTGGGTGACAGACTGTTCTTCTTCTGGTACTGTCACTAACACAGGTTCAAAAGTGACTTTTTTTACGGAATATTTTAATGTTTTAGAATTACAAATTTCGAGCATAATCGGCCACTCCTTTAGTCCAAGCCCAACATTTCCAGTCACGTATATCTGTCCAGTGAGGGTGTAAGTTACAAGCTACACGCTCAACCTCAAACCCATCTTCAGTACCTAACATTTGACGAACCTTGTTTTCCCGTAAAGATCGAGAAGTATCCAGATGAAAGCACAAAGCTTTGAGGAGAATAAGTCTCTCGTGGACATTTAAAGGGACCACTTTTATGTTTTATCGTGTGGTAGGTACTGTTCATAAAGAGTCCACAAAGCATCGGACGGTAAACGAAATTCCGGAAAACATGTCATCAAGACACACACCACACGTAGACTCCAATTCAATGGACACAGTTTTTGAAATAGACAATCGTAATCCTCCACTGTTTGAATATTGTCATTAATCTCCTTCCAGGGAATGTGTTGTATCACCAATGATAAAGGTCTTGGCTAGGTAGAACGTTTTAATAGTCTCTTTTTACGGCAGCTATAAAGGTAATTTCTGCACAAAAGTGGTCGTATTCCGTCGATGTATCCAAATTTTCTAGTTGCTAACAGACACATGACTAGTCGATCAAAGGTTTCCTCTTCCACTAAGTATACATTCTGTACAATATTTTGGTAACTATCTGACTCTTCTGGAATTCGATTCAGTAAGTGTAACTGGTAGTAGATATAATCAATGTCAACAATACAATCCACACCATCCTTTTTGCTCATGATTAGTTGATCGATGTCTGACCACTTGAACACTTTCTTCAGAATCAATCGTCTTATAGCATTGAGGTATCAGTGGTTCAAACATCGGTGGCGTAACGGATGAAATTCTACTTTGTGTTTGATTTGCATTTCACCAACTCTCGGTAAATGCGTTCTCTACTCCACTGCTAAGCCACGAATGTTCTCTTGTAAAGTATCCATGACCATGTATCGGTCAAACACTTCTAATAGAGTGAACTTAATGAACGTAGTGCGTTATTTCAGTCCACTGCCATTCAGGTTAAAAGACAAGAATGTCAATAAAATCTTCCAATGTAAATGGTCTAAAGCGAAAACAAAAAGAAAAAACATATCATTGATCTAGAGACATCGAACTTGTTGGTTGACTTTTTTCACTTACCTTCTGAGAAGTTCTCGACACAAATGTTCCACAGTCACAAATTAAGATTTGGCTCTGGCAAATCCCTGCCAAATGTTCTTGTAGCCCTTCTCTTGCAATTCCAGTGGAAGATTATTTTTATATCGGGTTTAAATACTTGTGTAGGGGTGGTACAACGTTTGACTCCTAACATGTCACTACTTTCTTACACGACATGGTTGGACCCACATCAATGATGAGGTCCCACTAAAGGTAGGTATTGACAACCTTGAGACCATTGAGCATGTTCCAGGCAAGCGGAATCTTTATGTTCCCACTCGTGAAGTGACACGTCACAACTGAAGCACTTGGCTTTATCCCCTTCGCCCAAATAGAAAAATCTGGTTCTGGCTAATTCTTCGGGGGTAGGTCCTCCCAGATATATTAGCCACTTTCCTAGGTATTTTTGCAATCGACTTTCATAGTCACATTATTCTGGCAAACACACAGGGAACGAATATTCGCTTTGTATAAGTTAAATTCGATATGGGTGTGGTGAAATATCTTATCCACATCGATGTGTTCATTCAGCAATTGTGGGTGATATGCGGAAAAAGTGATAATATTTGCGCACTTACGGATTCAGTGAACACACGTCCAAGTATTTGATTTCTTCTCCTTTCTCCTCGTCAGCTTGGTACATCAAACAGGTGGCATTCGTCATCCTCCGTACATACTGTCCCTTGGGTTTAGAGGGTCCACAAGCTTGGAACTTTCCACGATGCGTTTAAACTCGGGATCGGTTTTCAATCGCTGATCGTACTCGTGTTCCCACATTTCTGTCACTTTGTATCATTGCTCTTCCAACTTCAAACGACGTTGACAAGTAGCCTGGTACAACTCTACCATGGTGCGTTGTAAAAACTGGTTTTTAGTGTCAAATTGAGGATAACAGGTGTGACATTCATAAAAAAAACACCAGTTAAAATCGTACACGATCTTGGGGTTTTCTAAGTTCACGTTATACACCGAATGCCTTCCGATGGCTTTCTCGCCTCTTCCGTTGCGGGCATGTTGAATGCATTTCTCTTCCTTGTCACAAAAGTAATATAACCTGCATAGCACTTTGAGTATTGCCATTTGAAAAAATTGTTTTTTTTTAAGAACTGATGACAGCTAGTGTGTTTTCGGGCATGAATCGTTGGCGGTACACTAAGGAACACGCTTTGGCAATGGTACAGGCTTTTTTTCAGAGGATCGATCCCTCCGTGTTCCATGAACAATTATCGAAATGTTCCACAGCAATTCCGTAAAATGTCCACGTCGAAACGACAACATTTTAACATTTCTTCCTGAAAGTCGAAAGCGTCCGATGCGTGACTCTGGTACCATTCGTAGAAAGCTCTCCATACGGGAGACTTCAAATTGTCGTGATGAAGGGAAAGTCTCAAGCGATCGTTTTCTTTGGCTTGACATTGTAGTTGGTTAAAAAAGAGAATTCCACACATCGGTGATGAACCCTTCTGATTTCTACAGTGGCACATTGGACTTGAAATCTTTAAACGTCACCGTGAACGTGCAGCCTGGGGTTCTAAATTTTATGAAGGAACGTTTGTCGGTCTCTTGAATGTGATAGTATTTGATAGGGATTACTGGTAGTGACGGACATTGACCGGGTGTATACTCTCTGAGTATAGATTCTAGTTCATTTCATCTTCAGAATCACTGGCATGAATTTGAGCCAAGACTTCAGTTATTGTATGAGGAAATAAATTACGTTTCTCATTCTTACTTTTTTCTCCTTTATTTTCAAAATTATGCGATCGTTTCATCTTCATTGCAGAAGGTCATATTCATGCCAGACTAGTGCATATATAAAGGGCAATTGTCTTTCCTCAGTATTCATTTTACTCTCAAGATAACCAGTACGATGGAAGAAACCACAGATATAATTTCTGATTAGAGCTTTGAGAGGTGTCATACGAAAGTTTTCTCCAGACAGTCCGACGGATTACTCTTCCTCCTTACGAGATAAAAGTCACGATACTTGCTAATATCTGTAAGAATAAAGGGCATTGGGCTACAGAATGTCCAGACCGTCGAAAACCCAGTTTCGTGTCAAAAGAGACAAAAGTCGATATACGTATTAACATTTTCAAGAGAGAAGACATTGGTATTCAGAGTTCCCTAAGAACAACAGGAGCTAGACGTGGAGGAAGAAGAGGAAAAGGAAAACCTGTGAAAGTGAAAAAAATTCAAAAAACAGTAAGAGTGAACCAAACAAAAAAAGAAACAGAAGAACTCTATGAACTTTTTAGAAAGAGTGTTGTTCTGTGTTGTGAATTGAATTGTAAATATTTGTGCCAGAATAGACCAGGCTATGGTTAAAAAGGGAATTAGACTTTTCATTGATTCTGTCAAAAATGAATATTAACTCTTTTCGAAAGAAATGATTGGCCCTGAAAAGGACCTTTGGGTATTTGTTTTTTTCTGAGAACAAACTCAGGAACGAGAAGCAATTTCCTTAAACTACCTTAAGCCTTTGCCACTGCCAAGGCCTACTTGTGGACTTGCTCCTGTCAATGATTGAGTATAAATGACTAGAGGTGGTATCTCTGATATAGTCACAAGGTTAGGCTGTTTGGTTCGAGAAGGTATTTTTTTCTTGGGTCGTAATAAAGAAGTATGATATATTTTTTTCAGACTTCTTAACTTAGATAAAATGTCCAAGAGTATCGTGACCATTTGACTTTCACTGTTTTCCTTCTCTCCTAGACTTTGTTTCTTTTTAACTGCTTCTTCTTCTTCCTTTCGATACCTTCTCGCCTCTTATTCTTCTCGCTGTTACTGTTCAAGGAGAAATGCTTGTTCTGCCTTTTTTCTATTGCTGTAAAAATTTCTTTACTTCTTCTTTCTGTCTTTGTCTAAAATCGTCGAAGCATGTTCCTTTCAGCAAAGCCTCCCCCTTTCTGTCTATTTTCTTCCAATGACTTTCCTTGCCAAAAGAAGTTGTAGCTAGCTGGCTTTCCTGATGTTACCGGTGTCTGCCATGTCACATAATGAGGTTAAAATAACTTGGTTTTGCCTTTAATCTATTTTTCACCTTATTCGTTGTACATGCGTACCTCTGATACCTGGGATGAATCACTAGCCACCAGGTAAAGTGATTTTGAAATTACATGCAGTCGGAGAGCCACGGAAAAGCATGGATTACGTGCACATGTGACCATGACTATTTATCACTCCTATGGACCTAAGCTTGAAACATTGTGAATTGAAACACAAGTCATTTGGATTTTGTCAGTGGTAGGCAAACTTTCTACCATCGTCTCAGGCCATAGGGGTAAGTGTCAAAGTTTCGTTTTATTTGATTTGTAAACCATTTCTCAGTTTTGTGTTTTGTCAGGTGATAAAGTTCCGTTTTTACAGTGCTTGTTCTTATTACCCTTTTAGTAACAAATAGTTTTTTATTGTAGCCTTTTTGGATACTAGTGACCTCTTTTGGATACTAGTGACCTTTTTGGATTCTATTGTACCATGTTGGATACTATTGTAGACTGTTGGATATCCCGTGTTACCTCTGACTGGCAAGTTTTGCACTGTAAGCATAGTAATTATACAAGACAAATCGCTATCTCCCATTAACTCTAGATATATTTGACAAGTGAAGTTTACTAGTCTAGCAGAAACGCGATCTTTCCATCGATTTAATCTCATCCTTCAGCTTTGGCCTAAAATATATTCACATCTCTGGCTGAACAATCTAAGAAATATATTTACATTATTTGCTACCTGGGTACACCAAACATTGCCAAATCCAAATGTAAAAACCTTTTAACATTGTTAGGCCAGTAATCGCAGTTTACATCCCATGTTAATTGTAAATCATAACATTTTTTAGGATACAGGTCTTCTGACATTTTAGAATTCTTAGCCAATGTTTCAAAATAGTTTATATATTATACACTGCATAATAATTCTTTATAATTCGTTATATACGAATGCATTTGGAGTAGACTGAGATATATCAAGAATATATTTACAAAATGACAAATGAGCTTTTATAATATCATTGGCATGGTAAAACCCCTAAACCTCAGCGTCAAACAGACAGAGCAATCCAATTACGGGTGATCTGCCAAATTTTGAAAGCCATGTTTTCATTATATGCATAGCCGTCAGCGCCTGCAATGACAGAGTTTTCTGGCACATATACCAAATGTTTGTTTAAAAAATATGCATTCTAGATACTTATAATATGATTATGACTTTACCTCTGTATGACCATAAAACCACTTTTGTTTATTCCATATTCACTTTTAATTTCCACTTTAGGCAATATGTATGCAGCCAATTGAGCATGTTTTTCAAATAGTTGGTAGTGTCGACCAAGACAATGAAATCATCTTCATACAACAATGAAAATAGTTCTAAGTTTTCTACCGATAATCCCTATTTCCTGCAGCTGAAAAGGTTTTCACATCGTTCAAAAGCAAAGATCTGTTTAATCGCCTTTACCATGCTGCATCATGATAAAGGCGATTAAACAGATCCTTGGCGCACGCCCAAAAGCAATGAAACACATCCGTAATAAGAGTGTTGACTTAACACGTGAGTTTACATCATTGTAAATTGCCCTAACAATAACAAACATTTTTTCAAACTAATATTTTCACTAAATATATTTTGGTACAGTATACGTCTCTATCTTATTAAAAGCCATTTCATAGTTAATAAATACTGCATAGATTCTAACCGTACGTTTTCTTAAATGTTTTCAAATTAATGTGTATAATAGTAGAATATTCCGTTCAAACTCCTGCTTACTATTCACCCAGTCATTCGTTTTCTTCCACCCATTTGCATATCCTTTAATTTCTTAATTCAGTTAGTAAACTAATTCCTCTGTAATCTGAAGGTTCATTTGAGTCCCTTTTTTCAAAATTGGGATTATGACAGCCGTTGACTAATATTCTTGATAATATCCATCATTGATCAGTTTATTAAATGACAAATTTTAATATTGGTGCTATTTTGTTGCCCATACATACAAAGAAGTCGTTGGATAAAGCATGTATTACACCAGGTTTGTCAAATTTCAGTTTTCTCAATGCTAGTGGTAACTCCTCTTCAGTAATTGTTCTGTCTAAAGTCTCATTAATTAGTCGAATGTTTTCAGTTTCTTATATCTGGTCAAAAAAACTGGAAACAAATAGTAATTCAGAAAGATATTCATACCATGTCGTAGAAGTGATACTGCTGTGCATACCGGTACTTATTTTTTCAAGACGCCAGAAACGTTTTGTATTTATAGCGCATAATACAATTCAGAGGCTTTATTTTTATAATTCATATTACGTTTGCTTTGCTTCTTGTAAGAGATTTATACATATTTCTATAATATTTGTAGTCTTCAAGTGATTAGCTTGTACCTTTTAATTTGAACTGTCTTAGATACTTTAAGGCTTTGCTTTTTATTGTATTTCATATCATGGATGATATTTAAGAATTATTCTTGGGGATGTCACAGATAGGGTTTACTTTCAATTGATTGTCTGCATTGCTGCATCATGATAAATATCAGTAATTGTTTCTACGCATTCATTAGGTTTGTTAATGTTTATATTATTTTACATTTATCCATATTTTGAGATAATAGATCTCTGCAATTTTAGATAAAATATAGACCTTATTCCTTCTTCCATATCTATTTATTTCGCTACTGCTAGAGACACTTAAAGCCTTATCCTCTAGTTTACCCATGTTGACAAGAGAAATGCGATGGTCATATGTACCGATTCCAATCTGTAATCTATGTCAAAGGATGATATTGTTTTAAAACAAATACATTGACTAAAACTTAATATATAGCTGAGGCAGAGTTGCCATAGACACATGTAAACTTTCTTATTCCTTTATCTGATCCACGTCTACCATTGGCGATTCTCAATTCAGTCATTTGGCAATAGTGATTTATCTCCCTTACATCTTGATTAACCTGATTATTCATTACTTCGTCTTCTGTATAATTCAATTATTGAAGTAGGTCAATAACGCTAACATGTTTGATAAAATTTGGCTCCGTGCCAGTATAGGCATTAAAATAATTTGCAATTACTCTTTTATAGTCAGCATATTTCAGTTTTAGGTGAGCTAATTCATTTTCTACTACTGCAAATGCATATTTTTCAAAATGAATAGAGCTGATAAATAAACAAATACACAAAACGGTTGAAACCAAAAATTATTTTCATTTTGGTATGCTAGCCTTATAATAAAGAGCTATCCAAATAATATTTTTGAGACATTTTTTTTTCCTCTTGTGATTGTGATTTACATGTACGATATTAAATTTTCTGTAACCGTTAATACGAAACTGATCGATAGCTACTGTACACATTTCAACAAAGCCTATTATATCAAATTTTTAACGTAGTGAATAAAATCAGACCTCTTTTCTGTAGAATGTACCTCTCTTAAGCAAGATATAAAACCATACTTAACAATCTAGCACAGAAGTAGAAACAATCTCCTAATACACATTTTAAAGGTCACGGCAGGAATCCTTTCTTTTGTCTACAAGAACAGCATCATTTCTAACCTCATCAAATACGTACGTATAGCCGTCTATTATTAGATTGTCATAATTTTGAAACATTTTTTTTTCTTTGTTCTATGGATTTTTTTTTTCAATGTCGGGTGGAGGTTGGCGCGAGCTTTTTGTCCTCTGAGTGGAAAATCTTCACATATACACTTACGTTAACTGGTCTGCTAGCTGCCACTGTATCTTCATTCTCAGACATGAACCTCGTGGCTGCTTCAGCAGCTTATTTTCTTATTTATTTATGTCGTCTCAACACTTTCTATAAAGACAATCGCGGGTTTTGGGTTTTCTTTTGATATCGGTCTATGAGCTTTCTCAACGTCTATCCTCTCTGAATCTAAATCATGTGATCCGTCATATAAACTTTAATGGATTTTTTTTATCCTTCCACTTTTCTTAAAGGATTTCAGTCGCACCATGCAACAGTTGATTCTCTCTCGAAATGATAATAATAATAATAATAATAATAATAATAATAATAATAATAATAATAATAATAATAATAATAATAATAACAATAATAATGATGATGATGATGATGATGATAATAATAATAATAATAATAATAATAATAATAATAACAATAATAATGATGATGATGATGATAATAATAATAATAATAATAATAATAATAATAATAATAATAATAATAATAATAATAATAATAATAATAATAATAATAATAAATTTAAATCTCTTACGGCTTGTATCATGAAAGCCAACTTAATATGATCACTTCATATTTCGTAGTATATGTGATCTAGTTCTACTGACCACCTAAACATTTGATGTTACATCTTTATATAGTACGACATAAACTTCTCTGAATTCGCTAATTAAAATCCCGGGTTTCATTCCTTACCTATGTACATCTTGCAAACTTCTAGTATTATACAGCTTTGAGTAGTTTGTTGTTTCTTGTTTTCTTTCTTGGTGATATTTACTTGTTCTGTATCTAAAACATGGAACAAAGACACAATTTTTTAAAGAATTACTTTCCTTCCAAACCTCATTAGCATATTCTAGTAGTAGCTCAAATGTGATTTTGAAAGTTATGTTCATTGTTGTATTCAATGTGTAGATGAATTCTAAGCAAACATAAAAGCTTAAAGATCCTTAAAAAAGACTGCCTAGTTTTCATCCCCACCGCTCACCTCCCTTCATTTAGGTGTATGGAATTAATGCTTTCAATTATCGATGAATAACCCAAATTATTTAGCTAAGCTGGCGTGGTTGTTCATTTTGTTATGCTACATGTAACATGATGAAACGGGATGGGGTGTGGTTGGGGGTTGGGTGGGTAGAGATCTAGCACTCCACACAATGATCTAAATGAGATCTTTACGTATATTGCTTCTAACAACGAAACCGGGTGGGGTGAGATCTAACCATTTAACACAATGACCTGAATGAGATGTTTATATACACTGCTTGTAACAGGATGAAACTTGATGTGTGGAGGAGATCAAGCACTTTGCCCAATGGATTGAATGAGATATTTATTATTATGCTTGTAACTGGGTCAAATGGGGTGGAATGAGATCTAGAACAAAACACAATGACCGTAATGAGATGTCTTGATACTAAAATTAATGACACCCTACTCATGCTCCATAAACGCTAACAATTTCTACTGGCACTTGTACAGTATGTTTTGCTATTATATATGCGGGGGAAAAGAGTCCCAACAATCTAAGCGTCTATTAAACAAATTCAAAATCAGTTTTATTGCAAAATGCTACGAAAGCGGACATTATGCAGAAGAATAAATGAAATTATAATTACTCAAACGGCAAGAGTGATTACAATGGCAGATTGACCATAAATGAACGTGTACTTAACATTTCACACCTGAATATACAGATACATTTCAGTCATCGCTATTTTGTCTTTTATATTAATAAAACTGGAATCTTATCTAACATGTTACAAACAAGATTGTCATTTATAATGGAGATTGGTTTTCAGGAAAGGTATTCGTTTTACTGCCGAATGTGATCATTATGAATTAATCACAGTGAATATATACTAAGATGAATATGTCATTATTTAGTACAAAACTGGTCGACTTCAATAAAGAATTTCACTAATCATTTTATCGGTGTATTATTCGTTCAGCATGATGGGCACTTTATAACTGACTATGAAGCACTTTTTAAAGACGTTTTACGTGTCAAACTAGCTTCTTTAGATGCAAATAGCAATTGTGAAGCAGTATCATACAGCCTATTTGCCCCACAAGGGCAATTTATTTATACTATTACACCACACGTATTTGTCCCTTTTCTCAACGTGTGTGTCATTTTAAGTTACATATTGATTTCTTTTCAGAACATATATAGTCACATTAATCAATATTAGATCTGGAATTGACAATCATCTTTGATTATAGTTCTTACCACATTGATCCTGGCATCTCGCTCTTTGGAAGGTTTGCTGAGAATGAAATTAGCACTATCGCCTATTCGAATGACCTTAAGGAGACATTATGTAATCGGTATCTCGTCACCACTGTAATATACTAATTGATAGGACAAGTCCAACTGCAAACTGCACAGACCCAGATATGACGTCTGCGCCGTTTGTTAGGAGTAATCAGTAGAACAGAAAACGTCAACACCAATTTTCTGGCACATTATGCAACGACAGATCAGGATCCTGATAGTTTGCACTTGGACATGAAAGCCATTACAAACGGTATTAATTGCATTTACATATCTAATTATTGCATTTACATATTGCGAAATGCTAACTTGAACCGTTCACCCAGAGAAGTATAGAGTTGATAATATTCTCTCAAAGATGCTCAAAACAAATATATTTCTACACCGCCCGCTTTAAAGTAAATATATTTGACACCAACCACCCACTTCAAAATAAATATATTTATTACCTCACAGACCCCTCTTATTTCAGAATATAGAAATTTATATTCAAATACGATGAGGATTCTGGCTGAGCAGACTTTTTTTCAGCATAGAGGGTTGATAATGTTCTCTCAAAGATACTCAAATAGAGGGTTGGGCAGATGATGTAATGACATTTATTGATAACATGGTCGAATACGAATATTTCTAAATAATAAAACAAACAATAAGAGCGGGATGACATTCGATCTACCATTCCACGAGTTATATTAGACAAACCTAATAAGGTTCCAAGAGTCTCTACCCCAAAAGCGTAGTTTCTAAAGGCTTGTTTTTTTAATGTAAGCCTTTTAAGTGGCCAACGAGACTCTCTAACCCTCCCGAAGAATTCATAATTATCATTAACCGAAATTTTACAAACTCAGAGGGCTGAATGTCTTGTGATCAGGAACCTAATGAGAGTTATTTTAGTCTAGTGATATTTCTTTTGAAATGGCTCTTATGTGGGGTACCCCTTTAGTGAAGTCAAAGGTCATGATCTCACATCATCCCGCTGTTTATTTTTGGACGGCACAAACACATCACACAAACTTATCCTAACTTATCCAAACGAGACAGGAGAACTTTATATGTCCAACAAATGAGTTAGAGAAATTAAAACAGATTTTATTAGATATAAAGCTCATCGTTTTGTTTATGAAATTTTAAACGGAATAATACCTAATAGTTTAGTTATCGACCATATCAATGAAATTAAAACTGATAATCGTCTGGAAAATTTAGATTTGGTTACGCCGAAAGAAAATAATCGACGTGGAGCTGGTTCGTATGGTTCTTATTTTCGAAATCCTACTAAACAAATAATTTCAATAAATATCAAATCTTTTGACGAAATTAAATTTAAAAGAATTTATACTGCGGCAAATATCATGAAATCGATTCAGCTAGAGTAAAAGATGTTGCCAACAGCAGAAGAAGATCAGCATTTTCGATGATGACATTTAACAGATTTAGTTTCAAATACGATAATTAATGATAGTTTCTATATCATTCTGAGGGAGACATTTGTGACTAAATTATATGATAACATCGCGATTTAATTGTATTGTCATCATCGCATTTGTATCAAGCTTTATTGTATTCGATGCAGTTAGCAAACGTTTATCAGATTCCCCTAATGCTATCATAACGTCAACAAAATAAAAACTATGTCTCAGCAAACCATTTCGAACTGCTTCGGCTAATTCTTTCTTGTTTTGTATATTAACTCAACGATATTTTATTTCTCCGAACATACTATAAATACATTAGATAAAATATTATGATAACAATGAGCTTTATGGGGAGATTTATGCCCGGAATGATTTTGTTCCAGTTCCTAATGTTACATTAAAAATTATCACTGTCGATAGATTTGCTTGTTATACTGAAAATGATATTGTGTATGACTACGACGATGAGGAAGATCAAGTTGTTATTAGCAGGAAAAACTTGAGCAGAACAACAACTAGGCAATATGATGTTAAGTACTATATTGCCAAAAATATAAAAAAAAATTTAGTGTTGTTGAGCATCAACTATTTTGGCAATTTATAAGGCCCTTTATAAAAGTAAAAAATACTGGGACAACAAATAAATATAAATTACGATTTTATTTTTTTGTTAAAATATTTAATTTAATAACAGTTGATGATGCGAGAAAATTACATATAATTTCTTTATGTAAACTTTATGTAAGCTAGTAAATTGTAAGTCATTATTAAAAAATACGAGAAAATTTATAATATTTTTTGATCGGCTAAGTTGATACCTAACAATTAAATTTATCACTATATCCGCGCCATTTAACTAAACGTTTGTTGCCACGCATTTTAATAACTTTTTTCAATAACAAATACATCTTGTTATTTTTTCTGAAGTTCTTGTCCGTAAA
>JAEAOA010001688.1:460000-717500 GCA_016746295.1 Potamilus streckersoni
TTTTTCCGTAACAGTTGTGAATACCAGTTTTCATCACAAGTTCGTTACACAGTGGAACATATTTTTATCATCTCGAGCAATCATTTGTCAGCTGTTTTTTTTAATCTAATGAAGAATAGTTTGGAGCTCAGAAAGATGCGTGGAAGATTGGTCTGACCATTTGTTGACGGCTGATCAAAACAGACTAAAGTTCGAGTCGCCTGATATGTGTGTGTGTGTCTATATGTGTGTATGTGTAAAAGACACTGTAAAGGAAGTGTATAAATGCTTTCCCTGAGGTGGAACTCCTAATGTATGTGGATTTACAAGGTCCTCCTAATGTAGGTAATGCTTGTGTGTGTGTGTGTGTGTGTGTGTGTGTGTGTGTGTGTGTGTGTGTGTGTACTGATTTCACCTGCCATTTGTTTGCCTCCAAATTGTTGTGGAACGTTATGAAACGATACCAAACAATTTGTCCGACTACCAGTAGCCAATCTATCCGTCTGCTCCATGACAAAGCATCGGCGTCTGACATACTTTCAGACAACTTAATCACATCTTTTCATTCCGATCAAACAAACAAACATTGATCTAAATAATTTTTGACTGAACTCCCTTATGAGAGATTCTGCGAGTGTTAGAAGAATTTAATTGAGGTTTCAAGTGCAGTTTTCCAATGTATGAACAAATTATCGAAATTTGAATAGAAAGGCAGCATGTGATTGGTTAATCCTGCTGAAAAAGATTTGTTGGGTCCATGGGAATTACTTTGACGGTTGCACTATTGTAACATTTACTACGGTGGCGCTCTACAGTTTCGTATTTAGCATAGGGTTAGAATTTTAAAGAAAAAGAATTTTCCTTTGTTTGCTCACTAGTTATATTGTCTATTTTAAGACTTTGTATATCTTAGGTATTGTATTTATTTTGGTGTATGATTGATGGGTGTAATATGGGTTATAGAGTATATGGCTTGGCCTTATTCCAGATGTGCACCTTTCAAAAACGTGCTATCTCCACTTGCTCATTTTCCCTTCCCGAACTTCAGAGGTAAATTGTAAAAAAAGAGCCGATAATATTTTTTTACATTTTATGTATTAGGTAATTCATTTATTGCACTTTAAGAAGCTGGTATTTTCTAGGTTGGCAAAATTGATTTTCCTTATTTTAATAGCTGCCAAGGCTAGTGTACTTTAGACAAATTCGGGTTGATTTTTGGAGCACAAAGGAGCAGTCACTTTAGTTAGCAGTGTGCTAAGATAATTTAAAATTTCAAAAAGTACAATATCTTAAGAAATTTTAGCCACATTACATGAAAGTAATATATAGGTATGTCAACATTCTCTCCACTGTGCATGTAATAAATGCAAACGCATTCACCTTACATACATCACTCTCTCAAAAGTACAGGATAACTGGTGAGTGCCACCTAAGAAAGATTTATTGGGTGCATGGGAAGTACTTTGAAAAATGTACTCATGCACTGTTCCATGATAAAGAGTTTTGCTCTGCAATAGCACAATGATATTCAGAATATTGTAAATGATCCTCGTAAGTTGTCTCTTTTATTATCGCATGTGTTGCAAGTTTTTGTTCAATATAATTTTGTCCGCACAGATGACCTATGTTATTCGGCACAGTTTCATTACAGGGAGTGTATGTGAATGCTGTTTGGATGAACCGAAAAGAGCAGCTCCTTAGATGGTGACAAAGAAACAGTGATCAGGGAAACAGTTACATTCTTTACAACAATGAACAAGAGAGTTAGAGAATTTCAGTGGCCTGAAGAAAAAAAAACTGCTCGCCCACCAGTGTGAATTTCATTCACTGCTAATAGCTCCGTTGTTAACTATAATCTCTGTTCAAATGTCACGAGCTGTAGACGATCTCTAGTAATCGTAGTCAGAAATCATATAGGACCAAGGAATCCATTTGTGTCATAAAGTTAAGCACATTCGATAAAAGTCTTTCCTTTTTTAATGTTCATACTCTTGAGATAACTATTGGTCATCAAGTGTCGGAATTGGTCATAGAGAAATTTGAATGAGATTTCTTAGGAACGATTACGGGATGCACGTTGATAATATTGTTTAACTGATCGAGGAAAGAAGTCACAATCATCTACTTTACATCGTAACGGTAACGTTCATTGTTGTATTTCCTGCCTTGTGGTGAACTTCTCTGTATCTGTTTTGTGTATCCTACGACACATGTTTTAGTTTTTGATTATATAATAGCCCAATATGTCAAATTCAAATCACAATTATATTGTAAAACCCTGATACTTGTAGTACATATGAGTATTAAAAAGACAACGTATAATATATTTAATTCTAATTTTCTTACATCAAGGCTGTGTAGTGGAATGTATTTAAAATTGATATACTAGATTAGCATGATCGAGATAAAATATTATCTTCAGGACCAGCCAGGTGAACGTAGTCTGATATAAATGGTGTGGCCAGTTTTGATCTACAGATGCTGTCCTAACATAAAAACCCCTGCATCGTCATTCGCTACAGTCTGCCAGGTTCGGTCTACATATGCTATTTTAACACGAACAATCCCTGCATTGACTAAACTATAGTCTGCCAGGTTTTGTAATTCCTCTATTATCTATATTGTTATTAACGGATTCATAGAGACAACCGCATGTACAATTCAATGTTGATAATAAACACTATTTTAATTAGAATGTGCAATGAAACAGCGCGTTAGTTATTTGCAATACAATATATCAAGACCTCTCTCTCCAACCCATACTTGGCATATTCCACGTGCGAGATCCATCTTACTGTATCATAGCATGACCTTATGGATGTTTTTAATCACAGCTTGGGAAAATGAAATGTTAGTATAATCAGTTACCAATTAGTCTTTAAATGAAGTATACCCCCATAAAAGTAAGAATCCGTAACCTATGTCTTTTCTTTGTCATTTGCCAATGACTTCAAAGCGGCATGCGCTTAACGTGGCAAGGTAAATATTTACAAAAGTTAACTCAGACAAACACAAACACAAACGTCAGTAACGTGTACACCTATCGAAAATGAGCTGACCTCACAAGCGAACAGTTTTGCCAGAACTGTATTTCTGCATAACACTTAGTTATTCTATATCAGGTACCGGTAATTGGACCTTTATGTGCCTATATACGTTTGTCTTGGCACAATTATCCAGCTGAAACAAAGTATTAGTGAGTGGTAAATATTAATAAGTAATTCTGGCCATTTGTCATTTTTGCCACGATTTCATTGTCATTCTAAAAAATTAAATTCATTCTGTACGTCTTGTTGAACACAGTGGCTGGGTAGACAATGAGAACATATGTTAACAGTATATCTATTTGACTGATATCCAATAAAGTGTAAGTTTCTCCTGGCGCACTACACTTCATAACAACCACATCATTCATGATGCTTTTCCAATGTTTCATTTAAATGTGAAATAGCAGTTATGTTTGGGTATCAAAAACGGTGATCAAAGTTTCTTTTGCTGTAGTAAATGAAATCTATATCAAAATATCATAATTTAGTTTGTTTCAATTCTCTGCATATTGATTATTTTGGTCCAATGATATTTTGTGTAGGAGGAATATATATATATATATATATATATATATATATATATATATATATATATATATATATATATATATATATATATATATATATATATAATCACGCTGATACCACAACACATGGAGGGATTATGACTGAGAGATGTACTATAAAAACAATTTTGAAATAACTCGTATAGTTTTCCAAACAGCGAATCATTCATTCTATTTATTACATTGCTTATTAACATGTTTATGATTTCGAAGATCATGTTTACGTTGCTTAGTGTTCAATAAATGTAATCAAGATTACCATCGGATTCGGTTGGGTTATCCTTTTCACTGCACATGTAAATTCCTGTCAGGTTATCGTTTTCATTGCATCTGTCAATTCTTGTCAGGCTCTCCTTTTCATTGCACATGTAAATTCCTGTCAGGTTATCGTTTTCATTGCATCTGTCAATTCTTGTCAGGCTCTCCTTTTCATTGCACATGGAAATTCCTCCAGCATTTATCCAGGCATTGTTTTTAAAGCCACCATTTCATCACGTGAATCATTTGATGTTGTTTGTGATGTTTAGTATTATGTTTCTAACATTCTACTGCCATCAGGGTTTGGTGCTTTTTCTCCACGTACCAAAACTAGCATTATCTGAAAGGTCTAAACGTAATTCATTCATTAGTTTGAAATACGGTTTTATAGAAAAAAGAATAAATTTAAAGAAAACCAAAGTAAATATACAGCTTACATGCATTATCCTTGTCTATTTTGTTTCCTGCAGGTGAATGCGTTGATACAATACATGTGAATACATTGTTTCCACTACATGCAATTTACTTCTCAGATCAAGCCATATTCTGTATTAGTCCATGTTTCATTTGCTATAAATTATATTGATGAGGCCCGTGTGCTTTTGTTTTCTTCTTTTTATGTATATATCTTAGGACAAATTATGCTTGGTGATTCTTTTACAGTAATTCATTATCATTTACATTACCTCAATAAAACATCATTTATGTTAGTTTCTCTGTCTCTCTTACACAGTATAAAGACTTGTTTTGAATGTATTCGTGGCAAATCTATATTGATATATACGATATATCTGTCACGTCAATGACTATTTCGTGGTACAAAAAGAATGTCCTATCCGTGTCTGTCATTAATGGATTGAGTAATTTAATATTAAGCATTTGTTTTGGGCTGCAAGTAACCAATTTCTAACTCGTAGTCATAGTTCCTCATTTATATCACTCGCTAGTTAATCAACAAGCTGCCTGTGTAGACGAAACAAATGACAGCATCTCATTGCTACTATAACAACTATTCACCAAATATCTCACATCCAACCAACAGGTACCAATAAATGGTCAAAACGCAAACGGTTCCTACTACCTAGACGAACATACTGCATGTATAGTGTCATATACTCTTACTGAATGCCAAACAATTTTCTACACAAACCGTTGCACTATGTGAACTTCCTCCTGCTGAAAAGCATCTGTTATCGCATTCAATCTAACATTCACAAGTAGCCCCAAATCTACGATAAAAAAATCTGCCACTGCTGCATTAAACAGCGTTCAAAACACAGCGTCGTATCAAGACCATGCCAGTCTACACTGCCGCCTACGTTGTATAAAGCCACGCAACTATGGCAGCTAATAAGCTTCCTCACGACGGTAAACTCTTCTGCCTGCATCCAAAAAATGAAAATTCATGATGTCACTCCTCAAGATATTTCCAAAAGATAGCCTTGCCGGCACGTGGCTATCCAATATGAACCATTCGGTTATATTGCGGCCTAAACAAGAAACCTTACCCCTCAGAATACACTCATAAAAACTATGAAATTGATGATTACATATAATCAATGATATGCAGTACTATAACAAACAAACCAATTCTAAACATGACATTGCAATGGTATATAAATTACTGCTGCAAATTATTTCTAGTGTACTTTTAACACCTTTTCAGTTATTCCCCAACAAACAATGATCTTTACAAGCTAATTCCTATATAAATACATACCGATAACCATAGACAATTATTACAGACCCTATGCTGATATCCGACAGTAATCAAGGTACACTGGATAAAGATATTTGCCTCTAGCTGGTGAAAAATGCAGGTTTACTCTGCTTTGTATGACGAAACCTTGGTTAGAAAGATTGCGCCTCCTACATGGAAACGCATCTCTACCAAAACCAAAATTTGCTGAGTATATCAGTGTCCATACTAAATGCCGAAAAATCAATCGTCTCTGCCTGCCAGGCCATGACAGCTGACACTGCACCTCATCTACGTCACCACTACGAAAATTGTGCTACATGGATAGAAAACCGTTACTAGCATCTAATCATTATTAACTTAAAAATCACATTTATCTTATACAGCTAAATCCAACGTCAGAATATTTACGCAAAATCAATCCATGCAAATGATTTCAATCGGTCATATAAAATTCAGTATTGAGAGCTTCTCCTCTTAAAGCGGACATAACACAAAGTTTATAATTTATTTAACTCTTGTGCCAAGGAACTAACTAAAACGTGCATCTGTAAGTTAATACTGCACATGTTTACCCCCCCCAAAAAAAAATACAAAGAAACAAGAGAGACCTTTGCTTTTAAATACGGATATTAAAAATCAAATTACATGATTAAAAATGTACACCAACCGCAGTGCACGAAACTCTCTTTACTATTGGTGTGTATTTTGCCATTTACCTAGATATTCAATAGCCACCTGGATACAGAAGCTGCCAGTTTTGAATTTATTTTGATATTTCTATAATCGGTCAGTAAAGACAACAACCAGAAATGAAGAAACGTAAGAATGCGTAAGGAACCTGCGGTTGAAATTCGAGCAAAAGCCTTGCTCTAGCCTCGATGTGCCTCCCTAAGCTTCCTAAGCTCTCCTGATTTGTAATATGACCAGATATTGAATCGGTCAACAACTCCTCGGTACTCTCATTACTGCCATTCTAATTGTCATTACTTTAAGACATATGACGTTTCCTCCGCCTGACACAAGCTTAGCTCTTCGAGCTGTAATAGGTATAGCGACATGTCCTCTTCTATGTTATCGCCAATGACATGACATTTTATGGCTGGTGGTAAAGTTTGTATAGAATAGTTTCAAGCGACGGAAGTGAAAACTCTTGAGTCGTCTTATGATCATATTTTGCGGCATTCGTTATTTTCTTAACGATGCGCCACAATTTTATCTACTTGACCAGCACCTAAGATGTTTTCTCCTTATCTCTGAGTATGGTGTAACCACGCAAGGACATCATCACCAAAGTCTTACCGCGAACATTAAAAAATAGGTGCCTTCTTACGCCACATACCAGTGCCTAATTTCTCTCAAACTTGCTCTTTTTCTGCGCACATTGCCTGTCTATATTCTGGCACGGTTGAGACATATTCTTCAACAAACGATCCGTAGGAGAGATTTACTTCTACATACAGAATCAGCTTCTTCAGGGTGAACTTAGAAAAAAGCGTGTTTTCAGATACACGAATATCATCTTCGTAAGTGGAAGCTACTGGTGCCAGGTTTGTGCTTAATCTTCAACGTGTATCGCTGACAACTGCCACAAAATTCTGTTGATTCGATCCACCATCTCATTGCTTTACGGTTGTGTCGTCTTAACTCCTAACACAACAAAGAGCTCTTTAAATATGAGTTTCATACTCTCAAGCTTGGCTAAACAACATCACGCGAGGCAGACCAGTACATATCAAATTGTCAAGCGACGCTCATGCAAACATAATGGTCATAATAACAGTCAAAGGTGCCACTTCAAACATATTGCTGAAATAATTTGTAATCACAAGACTGTGTGCATTTCCCGCCAATGTTTTAATAAGAGGTCCTGAAATGTCAAGGTAGAAGAGCTCTTTTCTTTATCAGCCATTATGCCCATAGCTTCGCTCAACACATTTGCTTGAGGTTGATTTGATGAGTGAAAATGGAGGATAGCACAAATACTCTCGAATATCATCATTCATTTCAGACTAGAAGTAGAATTGGCGTCCTATACTTAGGATTTTGCCGAGTTCAAAATGTTCCCAAACGGCTCAGACATGACATTTCTTAAAGACTTCTCGACATGAAAGTTTCTGAATTCCGAAGTCTGGTAACACCAAAGTCATTGGAGTCCAATTTCATTCCAGCGCTTATATATTCACTGTGATGGATAGGCACAACTAAACTGGCTGCAAGATTAACATTACTATTTCTATTAACATATTGATAAGGCAAAGTTCCTTTTTGATTTCACCTTGCAAGAGTATTAATAATATAATCTAAATCACTTACTTTCTTTTCAGCTGTGTAAAGGCAATAGTAAATAGCCTAAAAAGGATTTTGATGCATGGGCATGTGAGTCAGAAATTTATCACCAGGCTAAAACTCCTTTCCCTTGTATTGTTTTCATACTTTAATTTCATGTTAAACTGAGTAGAGTTTAGATTTAATTAGTTCTTGCTACTTCAGTTATATTTATCAACTTAAAAAAAGAAACATAATTAAGAAGATTAATTTACGTATCTTCATGTGAAAGAAGTTTTCTTTTATCAGCATAAATGGCTCAAGGACAGCGTGTCCAACAACCAGGTCAAATGGACCAAATCGCAAACATTCTTGGACTGATTCCCTGACAGCAAACAAGAGTAAATTAAATCCTTCGTCCCAGTCTTTCCCGTATCGAAACAATATGAACGAATCCTATTTTTTAAAGCTGATGAAATCTTTCTAAAGTTCTTTTCATTCAAGGTGACACGCAGAAGACTTGTGTTGCTGGATATCTGATTCATTCATAACTTGCTGGTAATTCCAATCCTAAACATTGCCCTATATCAGACTGGAAAGCCAAATTGAGTTAAACAAACGTTATCAAATCTTTGACTATAATTTTATTTTTAATATTATTTCAATGATTCCAGATCTTGTCATAAATCTTATTGATCCCAATTTCACAAAAGTTTATAAGACCTAGTAATATCCATTGGATAGCTCACTGACCACTCGTCAAGATTTTCTAATGAAAACCCCACTTTTAACAAAGTAACAAACATATACATGTACTTGAAACATTGTTCTGCAAGAGCATACAACATAGAGAATTATATTTAAATAATTGCACGAGCATGAGCAAGACTTTAGAGTTTTGCACTTCTGGTTTGTATGTACATTACCAAATAAACAGAATCAATCTTTCCGTCAGCCCTCACTTTAAAAGACAAGAAGAAAACTACATAGTTAAGTGGTAAATTGTGTGTCGCTATTCAACGAGGGGCTATTAATTTGTTTCCAATCATCATAAAAGGATTGTTCGTCTTTTGATGTCAAAGATTTCAAGATACACTTATATGCAATATTTGTGCGAATGAAATTTCTTTATGGGTAACAATGTGAAATAGAAGTGTAAATAATCACCGTGTCGGTATGAGCCTAATTTGTGTATATATATATATATATATATATATATATATATATATATATATATATATATATATATATATATATATATATATATATATATAATATAGGACAGCAATTTGCTGGCTTTATTAATATGAGCACAGTAATACAACGCACAATAGATACTTGTAGCCTTTGTATTTGTTTGAAATAGATAATAGCTTGAGATTTTGAAATTAGTCAAATACTGTTTGAAGCAGCTCAGCATCGTTGTTCAAAATGATAACATACCACGTGGCTATGTAAAAAGGCCAAACTTTCTAACAAAAACGTGTTGTATATCATTTTCAAAAGAATACTGTGAGGCACTTGACACGGACCAGGAGATTACTTGGCCAGACTTAAAATTCTGAGGGTCCAATCAAGATGGTATGTTGTGGGTCAGCCTCGGCATGGGCTAAAGTAGCTTGTATGATGCTGGTAATAGCTCTACCGCTCCACATCGCTGGATATGCCACGGTATACTGGCTGACTGTCTACACTGTGAACGAAAATTATGTCGCGGGTATTGGCCTCTGGAAAATGGAGAACTGTAGTAGCAATGCCTATTCAAGCCCTTGCAAGACAAACATAGACGTTCCGGGATCCTACCAAAATGGTAAGGGAAAGCAATTTTCCGAAAACTACATAATTATAATTTATCATTGAAAAATACATAATTATAATTTATCATTGAAATAATACTTAGTTCGATACCTAGGCATGGTACTTTGATGCATCCAATTATTCGTTCTTTTGTTATTTAATATGACCTTATTTAAAAGTAACACATATATTTCAGTTCCTTTGACAATATATGAAATCCAGTGCAGTTCATGAAAGCTCATACAATGCAGAATCCTACTCGTCATGTTCTATTTCAATTACGTCATTTGAAGAAGTTGCTTATTAATTTCATGCTAATCCTGTGATAAATTAAGTAAACAATAAAAACTAATTGAAGTATTTTAGAAAACCATGACTTTTTGTCTGTTTGCTTTTGCCTCTCCGCATCGCATGAACATAACTTTGCAACGCATAATAACGCATGATAGTTATATGACGCAACAATAATTACAAATAATGGAATAGTAACGTTAAAAAAAAAGAAATGCTTTGCAATAGTAATTTTGTAGTTATCGAAACTTCCGATATGCCGTATGAGTCGTCTAAAATGTAATATATGAAAGAGTTTTGTAGTTTCCTTTGTCATTTTGTTCTTTTCTTAAATTATAACTTTGAGCACAAATCTTTTTGTTTTCAAAGATAGATCGACTGATGGATGGATGGGTGGAGAGAGAGAGAGAGAGAGAGAGAGAGAGAGAGAGAGAGAGAGAGAGAGAGAGAGAGAGAGAGAGAGAGAGAGAGATGTGATTGAATTTATGCTAATGGTTCTTAACAACGTTTAGTTCAAAAACCTGAAATGACTTGACAAGAAATAAAAATCACGGCACATAACCATTACAGATATTAACTGTTTATGGAATTTCAAAATTTGAAAATAACACAGCTTACAGCAGTTAAATCCACACCGAGCTTGAGCACAAACAAAATAGAAATGGATATATTGATTAAGAGAGTGATATAAATTTAAAAGAAAAACATTAGCAATATTGTTTAAATTTGAAAATGCAACAGTAACTCTGATTAATTAATAGATATCAGCCTTACCATTCACAGACTAATTCTTAATTATCAGCAGTACAATCCACAAATTCATAGATATCAATATGTTACAATTCACGGACTAATTCATATATATTAGTCATACAATTCACAGACTAATTTATAGATATTAGTCATATAATTCTCAAACTAATTCGTAGATAGCAACCATATAATTCAGACTAATTCAAATATCAGCCATAAAATAGAATTCTCAGAATAATTCACAGATATAACCCTGCCATACTCTTTGATCTGTACAAAGATTGAAAATATTTAGCGTAGAAATGCTTTAATTCGCTAATCTTTTTAGAATTTGTCTATGTGGTATGTTGTTTTCACGAATAATATTCAATGAAACGAAAATAGGATTTTAAAAATAGAAAGTAAACGAAAATATACTGAATGAAAACAAGCCCTTGATCAAATATTCAGAAGTTTGAAGATTATAAGTGACTAAACCACGCTAACAGTTTCTATACATCAAAGAAAAACAGTTTTCCCTTCTAAAATGCGTAGGTAATTTTAAATATCGCCTCTCGTCAAGGCATTTAAAAAATTAATTTTGAATCATTCTCTGGCTTCTATATACGTAGATGTCTAATAGTTTGATATCTAATGATTGAATATATGCATTATTACCGCAGGTAAACCCAGCCTTCTGGTAAAATGATATTGCAATGTATCTAGAAGCTTGCTTTGACATTTATTCTTCTTGTTCTCAGCATCTATTTGCCTGTCGATCTCTTTTGTTATTCTAATATTGTATGTGTAATTGTATAGAATTCTGAACTTATGCAGTTGTTTAAACTCCAATATTGCACTATAGACTTCGAATAAGATGCCATTCGAACACTTGCAATGTTTATTCAAATCATATTATACATTTTTTTACTTGTTACAAGACTGAGATTGTGCTCGTTATGTTCTTTTATGTAAAAACAATTAGTTGTTTTCAATAGGTTGCGCATGCTTACTCTTTTTTCCTGAGAGATCAACTTCTTACTTTCGCATCATAGTCTTACATTGTGATAGTGTTTTACATCGATCCAATTCAGGAATTGCAAACAACATCTACTCTGAAATTGAATGGTGTCCCAGATATACACCAGAAAGTGTACAGGGATATGACAATCAATCGAAGACGTTAGATTCAAAAACCTTTGTACTCCCAACCCTGTTTGTTACAAATACCGCATACACAAATAGCATACGGAGCTGATGCTAAACTAGACCCCGCTAATACAAAGATCTGAGTAAAATTACGATGACAAAAAGATAACAGCTAAATTTGACAGAAATGTTGCTTCTCATGATTGCAAACTATGAAATATATTGTGGAGGAAACTAAAACCTTTGATATTACTACACGAGGTATTGATCTAATTTCAAGACACGTTTTATTGTAACCATGGTTTAAAATGTAAGAGAGAAAAATATATGCTCCCAAAGGTTATGTAAATAACTGGATATTGGAATCTAGCGTTAGTAATCTAAGTTCTATTACTAATATTGAATGCAGTTTAAACCAAGGTCACCTCTCTTGAATTTATTTAGCCAGAATAATAGCATCGTCAATATTAGCTGACAGTCAGTAATATAATATACTGGTTGCTTGTTTGCAAGTCATTATTTATCTTAGCAAGTAGCATAACAAAGGGGCCCCATGCTTCACAAGTAATGATGGATTCAACATGAATTTAAATACGTATATGGATTCACTACTAACTCATTACATCTGTATCTTTCGTTCAATCAGTAAGCACAAAACAGGCGAGAATGCGCATTGGATTTAGCTATAAATCACAAAAGTTCCTTCTTGCTAGAAATTGAGTATGCAAAATAAGTTATATAGTAGATCTGATACGGAACAATTATTCGGATATATATATATATATATATATATATATATATATATATATATATATATATATATATATATATATATATATATATATTGTGAATAACAGCCATTTCAAGCCCACTGGATCCAACAAAGGATCACGTGTGTCGGGGTCGGGGATCCATTGAGATGGTTGCAATAAACTAACGACGAACTGTGCAAAACTAATATCTAACTAGCCTGAGCCCTTTCGGCTCTTAAAAACAAAGAAGACTAGAAATATAAAGATAGACTTGTTGCGGATACTGAGAAATATTTGTATTTAATTAGAAATCTATTAAGTCATAGCGACATCTATTATTTTGTGTATATTTATGTAACGCAAATTATATCCCGGATCTATGTTTCTTCTTGGTTTGTCTTTACTGGATACGCCGACCTAGAACGTTGAAACCAAGGGGTCTAAACCAAGAAGACTAGAAAAAGAAAGCTATGCACTAGTAGAATTATACTTAGCAGCCGACACATTTTCTTTCAAAATTTACTAAATCCTATTAGTATCCTTTAATAACTACTATAAGAATAAAATATCCGGAATAGAATCATCTATCTGGGATATAATTTGCGTTATATAAATGTATACAAAGTAATAAATGTCGCTATGGATCATGGATTTCTAATTATATGCAAATATTTCTCGGTATCCGGAACAAGTCTATATAGGCTGGTTGAAACGTAATGCATCTATAGGTTTAATTCATGTAGAAACAACCATGTAGGGTTTTACAAACAATGTTTTCCATGTTATATTTGTTTGTTTTGTCTATGTTTTGGATATGCTTTGAAAAAAAAAACTCATTAAGAGTCGAAAGCCCTCAGGCTACTTAGATGCTAGTTGTTCACTGTTCGTCGTCAGTTTATTGCATATTATATATATATATATATATATATATATATATATATATATATATATATATATATATATATTATTCCATATATATTACAACTCTCTAAATATGTACTCGAATATACTCATTTTGTAAAACTAAATGTATTCAAACTAAAGATCACATTATCGTTTCTTTTCATGAGATAGTATTGGTACTTCCTTTCAAAACACTAACTACTTGTACTCCACAGTTAAAAATGTGATTACAGTAATTACATGCCGAATATAAAGAATTTGAATATAAATAACTGATGCTGACTCGAAAATACGAACAGGTGCTTTAAAATTTCGATCCAGACAAAGTTTCATTTATCTGTTTTTATTTGTCCATTAAGCAATCAAAACAAACATTTAGCCTTAAATTGTCACAACATTGGTAACAAATATAGTTCTATTTTAGTGTGCTTACATTTGTTATTTCGTTTGAGTAGTATTCCTGGGTAAATATACATATCTACTGCAGTGAACACAAGCTGACTTTCTAACACAATGAAACATATCAAATGAATTTGCATCATTTGTGTAATTCACCTCTGCGATAGATACATTTGAAGTCGAGAATAAATTGCTTCCATAATCATGTTCTTTACCGTACTTCATGTGCATTTCCTCCATTTATCAAGTAAATATCTACTAATATAGGATTAAAACTTGCACAGACTTTCTCTTTAAAGCATCATTCCACAAAATGAAATATTTTATATCAAAGATAAAAATGCATTTAATAGTAAAGTTATTGAATAAAATCACAGTCTTTTACGACTTCAGGTATGTTCTTGGCGACTCAAGCCTTGGAGACGGTTGCTGTGCCATTTCTGGTGTTTTCCACGCTGTTCAGTTTATTGTACGTTTTCGTACGGAGGCTTCGGACACTTTGTTTGACGATCACCGTTGTGATTCTGTGCTTTCTGACAGGTAGAATAGTTATGGCTGATAAAGATGATCTAACAACTTTACTAATGACCGCAAAGTTCTTTCTTAGATTTGTGCTCCTTTAGTATACAATTTATACTGTGTGAACTTTTCTCCACCAGACAACACTATAAGTTCAATGTCTCCAATAATATTGTCCGCTGGATATAGTGTCTGTCTGAAGCCTTGTGCAATATGCCCTACCAAATAACGCTATAAAAGCACAACTTTTTATATTATTGTCTGTTGGGTATAGATCCCAGTCTGAAGCCTGGTTCACTATGCCTCACCAGACAACACTATAGGAAAATAGTTTATATAAAATAAGGCAATATTAGATTTAGCATTTTACATGACAACGTTAATGTGTAAGTACTACTCTTAGTAAATGTACAGACGGTCGACAGGTATAGTATATGGGAGTCAAAAGGGACAATATTATAATAATTGTTTTCTTTCTAAACAATCTCGTCTAACACTAAAATGAAAAAAGAAAATGTCTACTAGACACTCTTGATGACAGAGGATGCGAACTAATCAATGGATAACTGTTATTTGCGATAACTTACTTTGTTTGTTGTTTATGGTATTATTTGAGACCAAGGAAAGCAGAGACGCCTTTAATTTAAATATGTTGTGCTTCATTTAAAGACATTTTGGGATTTTCTCAACATTGTAAGTAGCCACTGTCCTACGAGAGTTATCAAATAAATTGACGGGCAAGCTATATGTCCAAAATTGTCATAGCCACCTGCCACTGACATGGTATGTTTCCAGTAGTCGTGCCGCTCTCTTTCTTGGTTCTATACAGTTTCCATCAAAACAAGCTCTATTTCTATCTTTCACTGATAGATCGGTTCAAAAATAGGTTCAAAAATATCATTCTAATTTCGCTGGCACTGTTTTTCATTTGCTCAAGATTTTATATTTACAGATTTCTTAAAGCTTAAAGTGATGACTTAAACATTTGTTTTTCAGCGTTATTATCCTTTATTGGAATGATACTCCACGTCACCAACATACCGTCGAATCATTACGTAAGCTATTCCTTTGGCTTAACCGTTGTCGCCTTACTTCTTACTTTCTTTGCTGGGGTACTTATGTATGCAAACATTCGTCGTTATGAGCTTCCAGATTCCGACGTCATTTTCACTGCACCTGCGCCAGAAAAGCTAAATCAGGACGAAGTTAAGATTCCCAGATATTACAATGAATACGGCAAAGAAAGTGACCGAGACACAGACATCTACCGAAACAAAGATAAAGGCAAATATTCCAGAGAGAAGAAGCTTGAGGCATACTATCATAAACATCGTACAGACGTCTTGCACTACCACAGCAACAACAGAGAGATATCTGAGAAAGATTGGTTTCTGCCTTCACCGCCTAGCTACAGGAGCGTAGAAACACCTCTTAGCATTGGTACCATGTCCCGGATGACCGATCGAACCGAACGGACCTTAAGATCCCACTTACAGACCCCCGATATCTATCTGGAAAGCAGTGCCTTGACTGATGTTGATCAACCGGGTCGATATTAGGCTGTTGTCATCAACTGACAATCTTTAAAAGTCGCAACACTAGATGCATATCATGTATCTAACACATTATTAAAAAGTGTGATATCCGTAGATTGTCACGGCGACATGTTGCATCTTAATTAAATCTGAGTATTCTGCATAAAATTAATCATTTCATTTATTGTTAATCTGTACAATTGTTTCTCGCCGTGTATTCTAGGCTTAAAGTTCAAGTGTGGAGTAAATCTTCGAAATTTACAAGGTTCATTCAATTATCTCTATAGCATGATGTGAAGAGTAACAGTCTATAATTTTTATCCACGTAAGTTAATTATTTTAACTGCAAAATTACTGGCTTCATTACCTTCCTTGACTAAGGCTCTCTGCCTCTTTTTTGAGTCACATCATCGTAGAAAGATCTGACTAACCATTAACGTAGACGTATATTTGTACTATCATTTCATGTAAACGCCAAATAGTCCGTTTTCATATGGTATAGTTCTATTGAACAGCAAACATATTTATTCGTTTCAGGCTTTTCTTAAAAAAAATTATAATGGAGAAAAAGACCAACACAAGTTAAGTAGAGAATTACTGGATACTTTTAGTTTTGGATCAACTTGTAATAGGACTAGGTCCCACAAACGCCAATAGAAAGACATGATTTTTATTTTCGATGAGTTGAGTTATAATCAATAACTATTCCAAATAGGAAACTGCTGTATTTGTTCTCTCATAGTGTCGTACATAATATCGAATTAGACAATACACACGGATCTATCTTTTGCGTTTGATGGCCGATCATTTTCACAATTGTTTCTACTATTTACAATTACTTGTCTTCTGTTCTTTCCAATTTAAAGACGACCAGTAGTTTCATTTTCTTAAACTTCCACAGACGATTTGTTCATTTCGTAACCTATCGCAAAATTCCCTTCCCTGTAATTTGTACGTTATGGAGGTTCATTTCTAGGGATGCGTCATTTGATCGTTTACAACTGAGGCAAGTGATATCTACACCAATTATTGTGAGAGTTAAGGTTTAAAGGCGATTATTGTTAAAGATGCGTTAGGAACTGTGTGTAATATAAACAATATGCCCTTTAGACAATAACCTTAGAACATTCGCATTCCTACAGGACAGACTATATAGAGTATGAATAAATGACTATGATGACTGTATACAATTAAGATTGTACTTAACAGACGTCGGATGCAATTTTTCAGAGCAAGCTTTTAATGTGTTACTATAAAAAGAAGCACTCACTGTAAATTCAAACTTACAATTTCACTGAAACGAAAAATACTAATGAGAAATTAAAGAAATCGTGATGAGGAAAAGTGCAACTGTATAACGTTATGCGTAAATTAGAAACATTAGATTATTTTTTATTGCTTTGAAATGGCCATATAGGTTTATCTTAAACAGACAAAATAAATATCTGATTCTATTTCCTAAATATGCCCTCAAACAACCATTTAAGTTGCATTAAAGAAAGTCATTTTCAAGCTAATTCATCTACTTCAATGGCAATGACTACAGAAAATTGTCAACGTTGTCAAATTAGGCTAGATATAATTTTAACTTGCCACAAGCGCATAGAACGCAATTAGCTTTAAGCATTCTACCATCAAATCGCTTCTAGAAGTGTTAATTCGCAACATATCAAAATATAGTACTGGAGCTAAAACATTGTTGTCGAAGACCGTTTGGCAGAATAAAATAAAACGACTTGGATACATGATTACAGAACGAAATTAGATACAACAAGCAACAAATCGCATAAATTGGACACGAAATTATATTATTCGTTAGGATAGATAAAACATTTTGCATATTGCTATTTATGGAAGAAGACTTAGAGGTGGATCAGACAGATGAAACATCAGAAATATGTGACAAGACAGAAAACTATTGCTTTGATCTGTAATTTGCACGTTAGAAAAGCCACAAAGAGAACACTCACAATGCATAACATTCCAATCATACACCTTCTGTGTTTTTATTTGTAAAAATATTCAGCTACGATAAAAGACTAATGTTCTCTAAAAACAATTTATACCATACTGTTTTAAATTCTGGACCTTTTCCTGCATTTTATTATTAAAGTATCCGTTGATTACAGATTTATTGAAATGTTACTTAATAATCATATAATATAATCATAATATATGATCTGAGAAAATCTGTTAACAAAGAACATTTAAAATATGAAAAATATCAACTATACACCATATATTGATACAAATAGTGGTTGTGTAATTTGATGTCTCTTATTACATGATGCCTATTGGTATACATTTTATGCATCCATGAGTATGGTAGACACAAATGGAATTAAGAAAAACATGAGAAAGATTATTATAATCTCTGCATTTATTAAGTTACCTGATCTATGAGATGCATGAATATGTAAATATTTCTTACAAAGCAAAATTAATTCATTATTATTGTCTGTTTGCATTACATTAGTGTCGATCATTATCTTTGTTTTTGCTTATGAAACTGCCCAAAATTAGCGTGGTGTATTCTTGTTGCATCACCTTGTCTATTTGCAAAAACCTAATATATATATATATATATATATATATATATATATATATATATATATATATATATATATATATATATATATATATATATATATATATATATAGCGTTAAGTTCCATGGGCTTCAATTATTGGTCCGTTTCCTATAACCTACGACCTAAAAGTTGTTATGCTCATCTGAGATGACAGGGTTTGTTTTGTTTTGTTTTGTTGTTTTTTTTTTAAAAAAAAGATTCCAATGGTTTTGTCAGTTGTCAATCGTGAAAGAGGTTAATTAAGTCTGTTAATTACTAACTAGTTTTAGTACTCATTGCGCTTGCATGGAGATTCCTTAAGGTTGCAAGGCAAGATAAACTAGCTATATGTTCTATGTATCTGAGAGGTAAATCGCTGCGATTAAATTCTGAATTACTTCCTCAGTTTCTAACATTGAGCCATGTGATGATAATCGGGTGATAAATTCAAGTTTGAGTCGACGAACGAAAACGGCGGAGATTACCATCTCAGTTCCACATAGACGGGCAGCGAATGCAGTCCTCATGGACAGTCAAGCACACCAGATCCTCAGATGAAAAAAATCTGTCCCAGACGATTGATAGATAAGAGAAAACATATTGGTTTGAATGCAATTTCAAATACAGGTCAAACTGTAGGAAGCTAAAAACCACCAAATGGTAGGGAAATAAAAACGATTTCCATCCATTAAATTAGAAGACCTAAAGGGGAAAATATTAGAAAGATAATTTACGAGGAGGAGTATGGGTTCGACTGAGAGAAACTCTCACAATCTACAGGTTACACCTGTTTTGAAGGCCAAAATCATGAATGGTCAAAAGAGTGTGCTTTGTAGATCGTAAGGAGATGCTGATTCGTTAAACAATTTAGAACCAACTCAATAATGTTGTGCCATTAATATCAATCTAAACATTGACCACTCTAACGCCTCTAGAAATATCCCATAAAAACATCGAAGAAACGTTATTAAGAAAGAGATAAAGTGACATGTGGCACCAAGAATTAATCGAAATTAGATGATATCAGGCTGTAAAGGTGTCAAATGTCATACGCCAAGATATCAAGATGATGGATGGGAGAATCATTGCTACAAGATTTTTGAATGAGAATACGATTTTCATTATCATCAAACAATGTTGACTTTTCTACTCGGTCTTTTTCAAGCAGAGACTTGCTGGTTTTGCTGCCATTTGCTTTCTGAGCAATCTAAATAGACCAAAATCTATAGTGATTTTACGATATTGAATCTTATATATGTCAAATTGGTTTTAGCTAGCAGTCATATAACCAAACTCATCGGTAACAAGTATTTATAAGACAAACGAGAACATTTATATATTCCAAAAGCACCGGACAAAAGTCTTTCGACAATGAAAAGCGAGATAAACAAAAAATACAAAAGTCGTAAAACAATCAAAGCATTTGATGCAATTAAACTAATTTGTGTTAGATACACCTATAATATGTTAGATATATCTAAAACTAAACTGATCTGTGTTAGATAAACCTATAATATGTATTTTGTGATTCATAATTAAAGTTACCAGGATTTAGTTATTAATAATATAATACATGCGAGTGTCTTGTCACTCATAAGTTTGCACTTTAAAGATGAGTCATTATCAAGTGCTCTGATTATTCATAAAGTTCCAAGGTTGAATTGCAATATTGTTAAAGTAAACATTACGTGATCCGACCGGGATATGAACTTTTGGATAGTCCTGGCTGACACAATTTCCGATTGGTCAGTGTCAAAATAGCTGATCTGTTTACTATTGAGATTATGAATGTGCAACGCTATCTGTGATAAACTGGCAGCGTTCAAAACACACCAGTCTCTTTCACTGCGGTTCGCTGCTAGGAAATGACTTCCGCGGTGTAATTTACCCAGTGTGGATAGACAGAAAGAAGAATGCAGATCTCTAAACAAGTATATTGAAGAAATAAATACAACGAGCCACCTTTCAATGAACGCATATAAAATTTAATCAGTTTAACAACAGAATTTAAAATGAAGAGAAATCAATTACTTGGTTACAACAGAAGGAAAAAATGTACTAACATGTATTAAAAATAAAAAAAAACAATACAAATTTCTTTTACTGATATGATTACTGTCAGCGTTAGAATTCTATCTTCATTGCCTACGAGATGTGACCTTTGAGTGCAACGATGAGAGACTTCATCGCCTATTCCATGCAGACATCGAGACTTCCGTTCGTCCCTGCTCTGCCGATCTTTGTCTAGTTGTCTGGTCTTGGACTCTTGTCAGTCGAACTCTGATGTAACAGTCGTCTCTGGACCTAGATTTCGGCTTAGAATTTGCTCTGGTCCTGTGATTGGTTCAGGGATTTCTCAGTAGAGTCCAGGAAAGCTGTTTTCCTTTAATAAATAAAATGTCTCGCAATAGACAATAGGTCACATTTTTAAGGATATCTATATTTTTTACATTAATTCGGCTAAGAAAACAAAAGGCATAAATGCCGCATTCAAGTTAACTAACCATATGTTTATATAGTCGGTCAATGCCTGTCCTGACCTTAATTCGGGTCACGCAAGGGGTAGTCATTAAATTCTACTAGCTCAGACGTATTTAACACCCCTTGACTTCTTACACTATCTAGCAGTGTTAAATTACATATGGCTTAGACCCTCAAATCTAACTATTCTAAAATAGTTTAATAATTCAATTAAATATTACAAACTAGTATATGGATATACACATGTCATATTAGACATAAAGTTAATTCATAAAACAACTAAACATTACCCATCATTTATTAAGCTTAATTCATGAAAATTCCTAAGCACTCGTATGTATTAAAGATTAAATTACATGCAACCTTGTCAATTCTTCAAATGAATTCATAACTAAAAAATCAAAGAATAAAATGTCATGAGTAACATTTCACTAAAACCCTGCAGAATGAAATCATACATACATACATCATAATATGAATACATTTGCAAGTAAATCAACAAATGAAAAAACATATTAAAATCGGGAAACTAAGATTGCGTACCTATTGCCGTTTCTTTATTCGTTTCCACGAACCTCAAATGTAGCATTTGTCTACATTCTGAGACGACTCTCACGTTTTACTGCAAAATCACGAGATAACGTCTTTCATGTTCCCGGAGTCGACCTCCTAACTGATCACAAGAAAGATTAAAGACTGAAGAATTTTTCTAAAGTAAAAGCTTTAATCTCTTACAGAGTTACGCCCATAAATTTTTCTTAACCAATCGGAATAGATTGTTTCTTAAATCTGTTCCGTAAATTTTTTGGATTGACAAGACAACTAATCATGCCGTAATTAGCGTTCCTTGGAACAATCAATTATGGCCAAGCTTCCCCCTTTTACTGGTTGATTTTGGGAAAGGGTCTTATGTCATTCTCTTGTACCATAGCATATGACTCGGTCAAGTTTCGTCGCTTGGAGCGAATTTTCTTTTGACGTTCAGAGATGAAATGAAAATAATCATCTAACTATCTCTAGCCCTCTCTACTGTAATTAAGTTGACTTTGATACAATTCCTTTAACCAATGCTTCTAAAAGTTTTCAAAATTCGATACATCACACTATCTGTTGTGTATTAGCGATCTATATAAGAGAATGAATATAAGAGAATGAATGCAGAAAATTAAGTATTCCTATAGTACCAACAATTTCAGAAGTAATTCAGATATAGTGAGAGCAATCATTATTTAATAGAATCATTCGTTGTAATTACAATGCTCAAAATCTTTCATATTAATTGGAATAATTACCGGTAAATACACAAGACCTGTATATAATGAGCATAATACACATTACGGATGTTCAAAGTTAATATCAATCTTTATACATATTTCATCTGATGGTACTATACTCTGTTTATTACGACGTTAGTGAAAAACGTTTTACAAGAAGAAGGACGATGTTTTCAAGTAACGATGAAGGCCACGTTTTGATAACAAAGGATTTCATAATCGACAAATTTGAAAGAATGGTAAGCGCCATATGAAGTAAGAATCAGGTAACAAGTGGGAAAGATTCAATGTGGCTCATATAATAAGGTAACTCGTCGAGTCCCTTATGCTACTTTGGAACGAACAGCAATTTCGTAATTGTTAGAAACGTTGTCAACATTTAATTTCTTTGTCACAATATATTATATAAAATCCTCCAGTCATTTAAATATCCTACATTCGTTCCAAGGTCTTAAATTACCACATTTCATGACCATTATTCCCGAGGTTCAAACTTTTAAAGATTTTTACAATAATGAATTTGGGTATTAACAAAATTGAAATATTGAAACAGTATATTATCAGTAGACACTCGCATGACGACCCAGTAATTATAGTCTATCTACATCAATGAATTACTAGGTCATTTTTGATGATGCGTACTTAGTCATGAGGAAATATGGGTTGTTGTGTTCAGTCAAGGCGATGGTTGCCGTTTACCTGCGGACCTCGGTTCGAATCTCCATAGAGTACGGCTTAACTAATTTTAAACTGTATGAACTGTATAAACTAATTAATACTAATTCTGCTTACTGTTATCAAGCATTCTTCTATATAATCCAGGGATAGCACTTTACGTTCTGTCTGTCAAGGAACAGGACCAAATAGACGCCTACGTCAGTCACAAGATAGGCTGTCTTTGAGACATGAACTGAACCATGTCTATACTCCTCTGATTATAATTAAACAATTACAATGTTGTGGGGCCCCGAGTGGCCGAGTGGTCTAAAGCGCTGTCCGTTATGGATCACTGCCATCTCACCTCTATCTGCGTGTGTTCGAGTCTAGGATTCGGCTAATGTAGATATGTGAGAAAGCTTGCCAGTAGCTTCTCGTGGGTCGGTGGTTCTTTCCGGTGATTTCCCGGTTTCTTCCTCCACCATTAATACTGGCCGCCATGAATAGCCTATCGTGTGCTGAAAAATGGCGTTATGCCCAACAACAACAACAATGTGGTATTCTCAGCAAGAATGTAAGTTATTGAAACCTACTTTTATAGGTGACGGCAGTTGTCTCAAAGTCAGGACTTTATAACTGTGGCTATATATAACAGTTTCATATTAAAACAATACTCGTGTTTGTTTCTTAGTTTTCTTCTAGATTTCTACTGTCCTGTTTTAGATGAGCTGACATCCTTCGACAATGAAAACATTTAAGGTTGAGTGTTTGAGACAAAGCTCGTTTTAGAAGTGTTAAGTGACTACTTTTGTCATGCAATACTTCCATGTCACGATAAAGATGGCAGCTTTATATGCATGTGATACTTCAATGACGGGGTCATATCATTCATAAGAAAAACTGTAGAAGGGATTTATAAAGTTATTACACATCTAAATAGAAGGGATTTATAAAGTTATGTCACACGTCTAAATAAAAGCGATTTATAAAGTTATGTCACACATCTAAATAGAACGGATTTATAGTCATGTTACACATCTAATTAGAAGGAATTCATAAAGTTATGTCACACGTCTAAATAGATGGGATTTATAAAGTGATGTCACACATCTAAATAGAAGGGATATATAAAGTGAAGTAATGTGATTATGATTTTTAACGTAGCTTTAACAATGATGTCTAGCACTGGGGCATCATGCCGCAGACATGTAGCATGATGTCCCACCCATTCACATTATCCTGACACCAGGCCGACCAATCCTAACAGTAACCTCTTATTGCTGAGCGCCAAGCGAGGAAGCTGTTAATACCATTTTTGCAAGTCTTTGGTATGACTCGACCGGGGATCGATATATATATATATATATATATATATATATATATATATATATATATATATATATATATATATATATATATATATATATATATATATATACCGGCCCAACGTAGGCACACAGCTGTCTGTCTGTATGTCTGAGGAGGTAGCCTATAAGGTCGTGACATTTCTTTAGTAATCTTTACAAATATTAATATTCATTAATCATTAATTAATCAATAATTCATTAATCCTTAACATTGATCCTTAACTGCATATTGACTTCTTTAGACACCAACCCCCTTCCTGCATAATGACAACTCCGATCTCGATACCCAGTACTGACAAAATTAAATCTTTCGTATAGTTGAAATATGAAGAAAATTATTAGCTTCATTGCTGCGATGCAACAACTGCTCAGTTTCATCTGTACTCATCGTTGTAATTGTCTGCTATTTGTTATCATGCTCTGCATATTGTGGTTACGATGTGAAAAATTTTAAATTGTGAATCATACAGTTTACATATTTGTATAATATACGAGGAAATATGCCATAATTTGAATTAATACAGTTAATACAATTATTATTATTATTATTATTATTATTATTATTATTATTATTATTATTATTATTATTATTATTATTATTATTATTATTATTATTATTTTAACATAATAGACGAATAGTGGGATGAGGCTTTATGTCAAAGTAAGTTACTGCTTTTGTGTTCATTTCTCATCCAGCATATCAGCAGGAAAGATACAACCAAGAATCACCAATCACTCAAAACAATGGATTTTTTTTATATTAAAAAATGTTTGCTTGCTAAATGTAAAAGTAATATCTTCAGTAATATCCGACAAAAACAATCTCATTTTCATGCAGACGAATGTTCGAGAAGTCCAACAATATAATATACACTTAATAAAGCAGTTTATATTGTTTTATCTATCATACTTTAAAGGTGTCTATTCATAAAAGTGCAAATTATTTTTAACTAATACGTCACATTGAACTTTGACCCAGAATCACATTAAAGTAGCTTCAGATAAAATCTTTGCTCATTTGTTCTGGGATTTTTTTAAATAAAGAAATATTCCAGAAAATGAAAACTAATGGTATCTACTTTATTTTTCAATACTACATTCCATAATCATAAAATGAAAACAATGAGAAAATAAGCAGTGTGCACTTTTGTAGTTCTAACTCAGCGTCTAGCGATTATTGCAAATTTTGTTTGTTGCTTGACATCTTAGCACCTCTGAAAATGTTAAACTAAGTAAATAAAATACATATATTGTAACCGGGTGGCAGAAAATAATTTCTAAAAAGTCTTTATTATTAAGCATCCTGCCTAATCAAAGGTCACTAGTATATATCACCCTGGTATTGTGTTTGTGCCAGATAGGGGTTACCAATCTTCCGAGGATAATTTACCATTATTTTTTTTTAAAAGTACACAGATGACCTTGGGTTTACAACTGATAAACTTAAAAAACATAACTGACTTTATTGGATAAGGTATAATAAACATCTATCAACATAAAATTGGGAACAATTACAACTAATTTTATTCTGTACATATCAATTTCGGTTGCGCTGTCTTTCAGAAGTTAGCTTTTACTAACATCAGGCATATCTGACGTTGGATCGGCATGGATTAAACAAGTATAAAAACTTACCAAGTTAGAATGGATAATGTTATATTTGGTCAAAATTATGTTAAATGGTTCTTAAGAAGTATTTTAAAAGATTTCTATTTCCGTTTTTGGTGTGATCCCTCTCTGACTTGTCATCATACAAGGTATCTGTAATGCTGAAACTAGAAGGGATTTTATTTGTTTCTGTTGCCCCCAATATTCAAGTGCTATTTAATTTAATGAATTTTATTTTTATAAATTTGGTTTGTACACCATCCTAATTTGTTGTGAAATACTCCTTGACCCAGGCTGGTTTATTTATTGCAAGTAATCCTTGCCATGGATCAGAGTTGTCATATGCATGCTATCTGTAAGTGTTTGTACGATATATTGTGTTTGTGTGAAGACCGACTAAAGATCTTAGATTTATTATTTACTTTTAATAGATAATAAAATATTTGAAAATCTTGTAAAAAATGTTAATCACGTTGCATTGGCCTCGCACCGTTTGGATCTCCCCGTTTAGGAAGACTATTTCTCTGTTTTTTTGTGTATAAGTTACTACTATGGATGTTAATTAACTTAATTAAAATTACTATCTATTCAAATATTTAGTTATTAAAATCTATTTTTCTTTTCATAAATCGTTTTGATGTAAGAAATTAAATCATTGTAAATTCCCCTATCATTGATGTTATTAGTATATAGTAGTTTCATATTTATTTTGCCGTATTTAATCTTATTTTGATTTTTCAATTTTTGTCTCTTGTTCATTTTTAGAACAAGTATTAAATGACTTTTTTAGTCTTTAAATTTTCCACATAACCTGTCCTTTGGTACAGGAATTATTAAATACTATTTCACCTGTCAGCCATTTGTACTGCAGGTATAAAAAAGCCTACTTTAAAAACAAAGGCTGATCCTATCCCTGCCTAGTTTTTCCAAATGGCCAGCCAGTTCAGATGAAAAAAAGGGAAAATAATTTTACTGCTTATCTTGCGTAATTGTATCATTCAAAATGGTATAAGTTTCATTCTTCTTATCCCATATTCTATTGTTTTCTCTATGAAGGTATATTAATGTCCTTATTCTTCTATACGAGCCTGTGGGTTATAATAATTAATAATAAAAGTTTTTTTTGCAGATATCACTATTAAACCAACATAAAAATGCAAACAAATAAGTACATATCGCTTCCAATAGTTATTTGTTTAAATCAATATAATTGGGTTTTTTAATTCAAGTTCGGCTGGGCTAATTGTAAGTAATAATGTTGTATGCGTTAATGATTATTTTTGCTATTGTTATTCTTGTAAATATTAATATTGTTGTTGTTGATGTTGTTGACAAGAGTCCAAGATGGTGGCTTTTTCTGTATGTTCCTTGGTGGGGCCATTTCCACATACAAAGTAAAATCTACATATATATGTGCATCCTTCGTCACACTTTTGTTATGGCAAATTCAGGTCGGCCACACTTGGTGTACCTATCACATACACCTATCTCTCTCCTTGTCAGGCTTTGGAAAAGCGTTTCCAAATCCAATGAACCAAATACCATCTTTCTGGTATCACGAATAATTTGTACATGAACCATAGCAAAACAGCTTAGTGATCACCATATTAAATAATTGCTTTTCCAGAAGAATATATAGCTTATTTATAAATTTAAAAATGCTGTCAGTATCCAAGTTATTACGCGTCGCTAGCGGCTTTGTCCGAAAACGATATGGCATCAGCCGGGCAATGACAGCATGGTCTATTTTTTTTTTTAGCACAAGACTAAATTAATTACATGCGTCATTGGTCCTTATTGACCAGCATGTCAACAGATACTGAAGTTCTTGACCAAAGCGTTGACGGAGGAGCAATAGAACGAAATTCTGGTAGCAACAAGCGAAAGACTTCTTCAAAACATGTGCAGAAGGCAAACTTATGAATGAGGTATAGCAAAGAGATTGAAGCATGTAAGCACATTTCGTCATCTCTATAGTTCGAGTCTATTAACCCGTTTGTTTGTACCCACTACCGATTTCAATAACGGAAACCTTTAATTTGATAAAAAAAAGTGCAAAGAACTCGGTTCATTCAGACCAAAATTGGCCGTGCCTGAGACTTGAAACCATGCAGACAGAGGTGAGATGACAGAGATTCGTAAAGGTGGGCGATTTAGACCACTCGGCCATTCGGGGCCCATTCTTCAAGGTAGAAAAATACATAATACTTTGTATATGAATTGAGAGGTCTCTCTGTCTGAAGAGAACATGTTACTTAGCATGGACGGAAGTAGCAACTTAAGTATTTATAGGATTTGGTGCCAATGGCATGTCAGAGATATCACTTCTAACTGCCTGTCCGAGTATATTCGCCTGTTTGTTTGTACCCTCCAGCCGATTTTAATAATGGAAATCTTTAATGTGATAAAAAAAATTGCAAGGGACTTTGTCATTTCATTCATTGATTTATATTTTGTAACCTAAGTAAAATGACCCTAACATTGTCATAGTCTGCGCGTTTCTTGCTTAATGGAAGTTTTCAATATAATAGACGGACATGCTTGAAACCCCTTTCCAGTTTCTGGACATGTCCATTTTCATCAAACAAAGGGGTATATGCGTGACTAATTATGTATGTATGTATGTGTGTATGTGTGTATATATATATATATATATATATATATATATATATATATATATATATATATATATATATATATATATATATATATATGTCGTCTGCTTCCGATATTTACAATGTCGAATCAATCAAAGGAAAAGAATGACAACAAACTTGCCTTTCACGTGGATTTAACAAACGGTTTAATATGTTCATGCGTGCAAAGAGATATAATTCCAAACTCAGCGTTATGGTAATTTACGGAATAATCTTGCAGTTACCAAATAAAATGTATTATGTCATTATGTTTTCTAATGGAAATAAACTAGCATATAGGGTACGGAATATGGCGCCGTGTTAGTATGGAAAGTCCAATAAGCATGAAAGGTGCAAGGGGATGCCGGTATTAGTGCCATTCTTTTCATGGTCAGGTTATAAATTATCAATCAATGATTCAATCTACTTAGCTCGGTGCACTTTTTATCACATTGGGCATTTTAGTTATTGAAATCAGTAGGGGGTACAAATGGGGATATAGCGTCAGACTATAGGGGAGCATTTAAAGAATCACGGTACTAATTCAGTTCCCACAGTAAACCTAGGAAAACACCACGACATTAAAAATTCAGTAACTTAAAATTTCTAAGTGCCCATGATTATCAAACTTTTATTTACCAGTAGAGATGAAACCTGGATGTCGGCTTCTCTGTAGCGGAAAGGATATGAGCCGCAGCATTTTCAGGACCTGCATGTGTTTGAAACCTGTGCTTCTAATTCCGCAGCAAAGAGTCAGGTGCTAATTTTAGTAATGAGTGTTCCAAACTTAAGATTGTTAAAGGACAGTTTTTTTTTTTCACTGACAACTAGGATAAGCTCTTGTAAGATCCTTTTACCTACCTAAAACATAACTTACATTATTAACCAATCATGGCCAGCCAAACACACACACACACACACACACACATTATATATATATATATATATATATATATATATATATATATATATATATATATATATATATATATATATATAAATATATAAATATATATATATATATATATATATATATATATATATATATATATATATATATATAAAACATTTAATAATGTTCACCCACTTCCAGGCTGGTTCCCATTTTTTCATACCTTTAGTACCGCATGTCCTTAACTTGGCTTCTTAGCTAAATGGTTTTAGCTTGGGAGGGTTAGTTTTGCGAGGTAGTAGTTCTCCCAAGGTATTTTTGATCGGGTAACATATTTGTAAAAGAAACCTTGCTACACTGATTTAACAATTTTCAAAGGATAAGTGGATGAGAGCAAAGTAGCTGGAAGATTGTAACAACTCAGGCAAATGGAACTGTGGCAAATAGCAGTTGGTTTAATGCATCAGTTTTTCATACCGTGAGGAGCTCTTTTTACATCAGGTTTTCAATGTCTTGGAGTGGACCTTTGAGCTCTTTTTACATCAGGTTTTCAATGTCTTGGAGTGGACCTTTGAGCTCTTTTTACATCAGGTTCTCAATGTCTTGGAGTGGACCTTTGAGCTCTTTTTACATCAGGTTCTCAATGTCTTGGAGTGTACCTTTGAGCTCTTTTTACATCAGGTTCAAAGAGCAGAAATGAAGATAAGACAATACTGTCTTTGATGATCACAAGTTAGACATCAATGTTCCTTTGATTAATTGGGCTGGACAGCATAACATCATTTTCTTTTATTTGCCTTCACATCTATCACATGTTTCAGGCCAACCACTTGATGTTGGATGCTTTGCTAGCACATGAACCACATTCTTCAGCGTCATGATGTAAGGTGTTTTGCCTGCACGTGAGCAACATTTGACTGCCCCTAACATGTTAGGTGTTTTTCCTGTACGCATGAATTAGATTCTGCAGCATCATGATGATGGGTGTATTGGTTTACTACAGGTCATATATAACTCAGCATGTGACATGTTCTAACAAGAAAAGTCATCCTCAAGGAGTACCCTGTAAAATTAGCTCCCTATCTCCAAAACATGTTAATTCTTTGTCACCTGCCAGTCTGAAAGCAGCCTTCAAAAGGACATTTATATATTCTTGTGATCCTACCAAATAAATTACCAGCTATATACAAACAGTGCCAGACCCCTACGGTCTCTTTAAAAAACACAGAAAAATACCAGGAAAATGTTCATAAGGGGGTTTTGTGTCAATCAGTGAAAAACAGCCCCGAGTTATTTCAAGCAACAAATACATTTATTGCAAGAAAAAAGAGTTTTGAGGCAAAATCTAAGAAAACATTTCCACACAAGCTTTTGTGTACTGTCTCAAGGAATCAGATGTGAAAACCTGAGTCCAGAGTGCAGTCAATAAACTGAAATAAGTTTCAAAAATGTTAAAAATGAAAGCAAAAAAGGAAATCTCCATGACTAGCAAAGGAAAACAAGCTAAATGAGAGATATAATAAAGAGCCATTATCATTTATATTACCAGGCCCTTCAGAGCAACAGGTGGTCCCAGTGTTATCAGAGAGAAGCAGAAGATGACATTGAAGATAGTGAAAAGTGCGGTCTGTCCATGGATTATCAACCAAACTGAAAATTGCAATTCTTTGGTTTTTACAAGGTGGGCACAATGTAATTTTCATAATTGCAGATAATGGGTTTATTGAATATACAGTTATAAGCAAAAGGTGATGTGGATGATTGTCATGTCCATCTCAATTGTAAAAGCCTAATACATTCTTGTGTCAATAGCTGTATTTTACATGTTTTATTAATGAAGTTACTATTGCTCTCAATATTGAGACCTTAAATTTTTGACTGCATTGAAGTTAGAAGGGTTTCCAAAATGGTCATTAAAATAGGTCATTATAATGAACTTATTTCCTGTGACAGCAGAGATTCTCTTATGGCTGTTTCTCAATGTCTTGTGTAGTCACATTTCTCAATGTCTTGGAGTGGACCTTTGAAATTGTCTTTGGCAGCCTAATATTTTTGGGTGGCCATGATTCTCAATGTCTTGGAGTGGACCTTTGAAATTGTGTTTGGCATTCTAATGGTTTTGGGTGGCCATGATTCTCAATGTCTTGGAGTGGACCTTTAAAATTGTCTTTGGCACTCTAATGGTTTTGGGTGGCCCTGATTCTCAATGTCTTGGAGTGGACCTTTTAAAATTGTGTTTAGCAATCTAATGGTTTTAGGTGGCAATGATTCTCAATGTCTTGGAGTGGACCTTTAAAATTGTGTTTGGCACTCTAATGGTTTTGGGTGGCCATGATTCTTAATGTCTTGGAGTGGACCTTTTGAAATTGTGTTTAGCACTCTAATGGTTTTAGATGGCCATGATTCTCAATGTCTTGGAGTGTACCTTTGAAATTGTGTTTGGCACTCTAATGGTTTTGGGTGGCCATGATTCACAATGTCTTGGTGTGAGTCTGTGTTTGGCACTCTAATGGAGCTTTAGTTTCTATAAAGTTATGTGCATGCTGCATGTATTTTGTTTGTGACATCCAATAATTTTACCACAATGCTTGATATGGTCTAAAATGAGCCCTACAGTTAAACAAATTTATAACAATAAAGGGTGTCTAAGTAAGTTGTACAGTTAAACCCAGTCATAACAATCAAGGAACTATTTTGCTATTTAAATGTGATGCAGAGTTAAACCAAAGTATAGCAATCACCTCAAGGGATCATCTAAGTGTCTAAATGAGATATATAGTTAAACCCAAGTATAACAGCCATTGGCCTCTAGGTGTAGTCTATACAAGAAGGTGCATGCATATAAAGAGTATCTTTAAAGAAACTTGGTCTATATGTACAGGTTGTTATTCAAATCTAATGGTCACTGAACAGTATGAATGCACGTACAATGCATATGTATGTATGTATGTATGTATGTATGTATGTATGTATGTATGTATGTATGTATGTATGTATGTATGTATGTATGTATGTATGTATGTATGTATGTATGTATGTTATGTATATTTGGGGTGAAATGATACACCTGTGCTGCAGCAAATCGATTCTATTCATGATACACAGCCTGCATATGTATGTATGTATGTATGTATGTATGTATGTATGTATGTATGTATGTATGTATGTATGTATGTATGTATGTATGTATGTATGTATGTATGTATGTATATATGTATGTATGTTATGTATATTTGGGGTGAAATGATACACCTGTGCTGCAGCAAATCGATTCTATTCATGATACACAGCCTGCATATGTATGTATGTATGTATGTATGTATGTATGTATGTATGTATGTATGTATGTATGTATGTATGTATGTATGTATGTATGTATGTATGTATGTATGTATGTATGTATGTATGTTAGGGTGAAACGATACACCTTCTACACCTTCGATTCGTGATACACAGCCTGCGAAAAGAGTATTTTTAAAGAAACTTGGTCTTTATGTACAGGTTGTTATTCAAATCCAGTGGTCACTGAACAGTATGAATGCATATGTATGTATGTATGTATGTATGTATGTATGTATGTATGTATGTATGTATGTATGTATGTATGTATGTATGTATGTATGTATGTATGTATGTATGTATGTATGTATGTATGTATGTATGTATGTATGTATGTATGTATGTATGTATGTATGTATGTATGTATGTATGTATGTATGTATGTATGTATGTATGTATGTATGTATGTATGTATGTATGTATGTATGTATGTATGTATGTATGTATGTATGTATGTATGTATGTATGTATGTATGTATGTATGTATGTATGTATGTATGTATGTATGTATGTATGTATGTATGTATGTATGTATGTATGTATGTATGTATGTATGTATGTATGTATGTATGTATGTTTGGGGTGAAACAATACACCTGTGCCGCAAATCAATTCGATTCATGACTCACAGCCTGCGAAATGATACATATCGATACATATATGAACTTGATGGTCTTTCCAGGTAGGTGGTGCCCTTTGATGTATATTGGCATTCTGATCCATTTCCAGCATGCAGACTACAGATAGACATATGGTTATCATAATTAAACTTTATATGCTATTCTCATTAAACTCTCTTAGTTTTGTACAACATGAACGATTTGAAAACATCTTATTACCAATTTTGTGTCTCAGTTGCACATACATTATGACTTTATCTTCTAAACAGATGAAATAATGCAATTTCTTCATGCAAAAGAGGTCTTATCTAGATCAAATTCAGACTTGAGAATAAGGTTGAATAACAACAAAATTAATTAGATTTTACTTCCTGCAGATGCAAAAGACTGTAGCAGCAATGGGTACTTGTATTTGTTAGTGAAGAAGGAAAACTAATGACTACACCCAGTCCTATTCTATAATTTGTTTTAGCTTACACAAGGTGATAAGCTTGAGCAGTTTGAAATCTGCCCATTGCTCATGCAATGCCAACTTACTTTATTCCATCAGCACCTTCATTCACTGCTTACATATTTCCACATACAAAAAGAGAATATTCATATTTGTTCCCCATTTACAATTTAAAGAGAGATGACAGGAGTTTGTCTTAAGAGAATCCTCCCTCTTTATCAAAGACTAAAGGAAGGAGAGGAAGAAAAGTTCATAGGTCACTATTTATTTAAATTTCAGTATGTCTTCCTCCTGCTCCACTTTCTTAGAGCTCTACTAAAATCAACATCTTTGACAGATTTCACCTCTAGTTGATTAAGCATTAATCTGTTAATTACTTTTGAGCATACTTTGCTCATTCTTTCAATAAATATTGATCTGTGCTTGTTTCAGAAGGGACATGTACATAGCTAGCTTTGTCAGCTTGAATATGTTAGGAAACTGATCTTTGTGAATGTTATGTACAATTCTCAGAGCTCCGAGATATTATCTTTTGCATGCATCTGCTCCAAAATAGAATATTTTACCAACATCAACTTCCTTTTTTAAATTAGTAGTTTGCTGACTATTATGCCAAATTTCTTATCTGTTACATAATGGTGTAAAAGGGATTTTACTACACCTACGCTTGTGCAAACAGAGGTATTAAAATAAATATCTTTACTCTTTAAATTCATTTCTTTACCCTTATTTAATTCTATTTATTTTTAACCTGATATGGATACATGTATAGAGTTTTGTAGCATATGATCCACAGGGCAAAACTGATCAATTGAAAAAAAAATGAAAACTGGATTATAGTTTTAGATTGTCTATATTGTATTTAGGCTATGTATTCTGTACAAGTAATTTCAAAATACCACTGAAAGGTGGATGCTATTTTTTGTTCATCCAGCGTGTACATCTGACTTGTATTTAACACCATTTCATGCTCAAAATCACTCAGTGGTATTTCCATTACACTTTCCCAGCTCCAATGATCTGATACACTTCATAACTTTTAAAAATGATTGTCATTATCACTATCTTCACCAAGTATCTGCCAAACGAAATCATAATGATCAACACCAGGAAGCAGACATTCTGGGTTCACTAGGTAGCACATATTTTAAACAAGCATTTGTAAAACTTCCTTTATGAATAGCTTCAAACTACACGATAATACTTTTTCCTGAGCACATTGTGCTAATCAAATCTAGTTTCATAACCATTCTTGTCGTGCTTGAAGAACCCTAATGTGGAACAGCTGTTATCCGAAAAAACAGATGTCGCTATGAGAACATTAAATGAAAACTGTATACTTCGATGTACACATTTTTATTTCTGGGTCTTTCAGCAAATCTGAGGGAGTTATCACAATCAATTCTCCAAGCACATGCATTTATACAAATTTTGCATGATTTGTGCAATAGCACACATTGAAAGCATCTGCATGTAAGTACTTGACATATCTAACAACTTTCTTGTGAAGAATGTCACTGTGCCATTTCTTCTCATTTGTCAGAGAATATGCTACACTGATTTCTTATTGGTGGTTATTGTTTAACCTGGATGGCTGGATGGAACAAGCAATAAACAGGGTTCCTGCAGACTTAGCAAAAACAAATTCCATGACTTTTCCTAAACTTTTCCAGGGCCATTTCATAAAACTCAAGGACCGCACTCTCTTGCATTGTCCAGTAAATGAATACAAAGAATGACATCTTTTAATCTAAAATAACAAATATTATTAATATGTACATTTTAAATTTAGCTGGGCCAGCACACTTTGACTTTATGTAGTAATTCATGTCATAATCCAATGATCAATGTAATTTGTATTCAAAAGAAAAATGGAAACAATTCTATGTAGTCTTTGTATGTGTTCCTATTTACAAAATTAACAAAACACATTACTTTCCAGTTGCTTTCATTTATTTAGTGAACTACACCAGAAATCATGTGATAATTCCATTAAGGGAACTTACTCTTGTTATATGAATTGAAACCATTTACTGATTGTAATTTTATCATTTTATTTATTCGGTTTTTGGTGCTCTATGAAATTTGAAGTAAGCAATTTCTTTAACTCCATTGTCACAAATTCCATGACTTTTCCAAAACTTTGCAAGGTTTTGATGAATTCCATAACTTTTCAAGGCCCTTGAAATTTATTTTTTAAATTCCAAAACTTTTCCAGGATTCCATGACCAGCAGGAACCCTGAATAAACACAAATGAGAATTCACCATCCAATTAACTGGTATCTTAGCTTTCAAATTGACCAAAGGAGTCAAGATATAATTCAAAGTGGAAACTTTGCATGAAAGAGGTTAATATATTAAAGAGAAAAATACATTATGCATGTGGAACACGTTTGGAATGTATATTATATGCTGAACATACCTCTCGGTTAAGATAATTAGCATAGAATAGGGGAAGAAAGCCAAATTACAAACCCTGTTATTTTGTGTTAACTTGTAGACAGCGAATGGGTATTTCAGTTTTACTAATCCACATGAGTGCCTGCCACTGGAAAATGCTGTTACAGATAGATTATAATTTTACTGAATACCAAGGCAACTAATAATTATTCATGACTGCTAAAGACTAAAATAACATGCATACTGTATAATCTTAAATCAATTCACCATCTCTTGCATTGATGTGTATTATTTCAGCAGATTCGATGCATTGATGTATCCATGAATCATTTCACCCCTAAAGTATATATAGAGGGTTTAATGACACATCAGCACAATTCTGGCTATACAGTGCCAAGCTTATGCATCCCAAAAGGATTGAAAAAAGAAGAAAACAGTAAAATCTTCAAAATACATGTTTGTATATCGCAAAATAATCAAAATAACTCTTTGCAAAAAACAAAAAAAATATCCTGATTTGTGGTATAATTACAAACATGTCATATACTCATGCATACAACTGTGTAAATATCACACCAAGCATACATGTGTAAATATTAAATTATGATAATAATATAATGAATAAATATTATATTCAGGAGTCCATGCCATACTGGTCTTTACAATTCATTTTTCAAATGCACTGGCCAAAAATAAATTTCAAGGGCAACAAAAATAATTTATATATATATATATATATATATATATATATATATATATATATATATATATATATATATATATATATATATATATATATATATATATATATATATATATATATATATATATATAGAGTAGTCTTTAAAAAGAGAAAACTTGTATTTTTCTTATTTATTTAATTTATTCATAAATGAATACATAAAATTAACAAGTTCTTTTAAAATCTTTAGTTCATAATCAATATTTTCATCACATGCAGAACTGTTACAGTTTGAATATTTAATGACCAAGTGGGCTTGTGAACTTAGAAAGTTTGCTGGCCTCAGTAAAAGAAACACTGGCCTCAGGCTAAGACTGGTACTTGTTTTGAAGACTGTCATACATCTCAATATTTTCCAGTTGTCTACTGAAAGCAAGATCAATCTTGTCATATCATAAATAAAGTTGTACTAGTGTGTACTCTTGATACGAAATTTACAAAATGTGAAAAAAAATCATGCCAATGTATTCTTTTGACATTAAATTTATGAAATGCCAAAAAAATCTGTATGAGTGTGTTTGTTTAATAAAATTTTGTTTATGAAACAGGAAATAAAATTGCAGCTGTGTTTTCTTTCCATATGAAATTTATGAAATGTGAATGATATCAGTATACAGCATTCATCACAAGGAAAAACAATGATAAGGTCTTCACTCTTTTCCAAATAAAATCTTTTGAGAGAAAAAAACCACACCAATATACTAGACTGTCTAAAGTATTTATAAAGCACTATCTGAACAGTACATTAAATTATTATTCTAACATCTATGGAATTATCATCTCCATTGTGCTTTTCTGTGACAGAATCTGGCTGCTGTCTACCATCTTCAGCATCTTCTATTTTATTTCTCTCCTTCCTAGCCAGTGCTTGGAGTTTATGTGCTTCAGAATTACCTGTCTGCTGGACCAGCTTATAGAAGTATCCCTCAGGGTTCTGTAGTAACATGTCTGGTTTGTCCATTTCAACTAACTGACCATGTTCCAGTACCTGCAGGAAGGGATGGATAGATATAGGTAAAACAACATCTCACTCACATATCTGGTTGTTACATTTGCAACAGCTGTACAAGTTTAACATCAACTGACTATTACAATCAAAATTAAAAGTTGCAAGATCTGTGAGGGGTGTTATATTTGGAAAGGTACTCAAGAGATGGATATTGTTTTGGGGGAGGTGGTCAAGAGAGGAGTATTGATTTGGTGGAGGCATTCAAGATGGGCATTATTTTCAGAGAGGTGATTATGGGAGGGATATTTTGAGGAGGTGGTGAAGAACGGGGTATTGTGTTTGCAGAGGTATTCAAGAAAATTATTGTTTTGGCAGAGGTAGTCAAGAGATGGGTATTGATTTTGAGGTGGTTAAGAGTACTACATTTTGGAATGTGGTCAAGGGAGGGAGGTTGTGTTTGGGGAGGTAGTTCAGACAAGAGTATTTTATTTAGGAGGTACTCAAGGAAGGAGTATTATTAGAAGAGTAGGTAGTCAAGAAAGAGATGTCCTTGTAGGGTGGGGTGGACAAGAGATGGGGTTTTCTTGTGGGAGGTGGTCATGAGGGATTATATATGAGGAAGGTGGTCAGGAGAGGGGTATTATTTTATGGGAGGTAGTGTGTTTTGGGGTGGGTGGGAGGTGGTCCAAAGATGGGTATTGTTTTTAGGCGGTGATTGTGAGAGGGGTATTAATAAGGGAAGCATGTCAAGAGATGGGTATTGTTTTATTAGGCAAAAATAAAGAGAACTGTTATTTTTGGGGAGATCTTTGAGAACGAACGGGATATGATAGTTGGAGAAAGTGGTCAATAGAGGGTGAAGAGGTGAATATTGATTTCAAAAAGGTGGTCAAGAGAGGGGTATTATTTTGGGAAATAGTCAAGAAATGGTATTTTTTTGGGTGAAGGTGGTCATGTAATAGATATTATATAGGGAAGGGTGGTCATAAACAGGGCACCATGTTTGGCATTTTGGTCAAGAGAGGGTAATTGTTCATGGCACAACAGTCAAGAGAGAATATTATTCTGGGGAAGGTGATCAAGAGTGTATTATTTTTTGGGAGGGGCCAATTAGCAGCACAATACTTGCTATTTGATGTCAGTAAATGTCAAGTTCTAAAATCTGAATAAAAGAATTGCAAAAATAAAATGAAGATGTTAAAATCATCGATAAAAAACCCAAATATTCAGTACTAGAAGAATGGTCAAGATGTTAAATTTCTGAAAATGGTATGTAAAACAAAAGATGAAGAAAAAACATGTAAAATACTTAAAAAAGTGGTCAAACATTGTTACATAAACTGCACTCCCCCCCAAAGTCTAATGGGGTTAAAATTCATGTGTAGAAAATTTCAACTACTGTACAGTGACATCTTTTAATTTATTTCACCATGCTTTATGTATATAGTGGTAACCCAACAACATTAAATAAATGCCATGGATTTTGCGTTATGATCCCCTGGAACATTTGTTTTCATACAAACCATTAATCTGTCGGAGTCCATCACTGTACGAAGCCTGTGAGCAATAGTCAGAACTGTACAGTGCCTGAAGTGATCTCGTACAGTCTGCTGAATTAACTCATCTGTCCTGGAAGGAATAATTTATTACACTTTAAAATTTATGTCCCTGTAAATTCATTCATTTTTGGGGGGACCAGTTTACCTGGTTTTTATGGGGATCAATTTAAATGGTTTTCATTCATATTTAAATTAGTAGATATTAAGGCAATGGTGACAAGAATATTTTACACTGAAATATTTAATATTCGTATTTTACAAAAACCATGAAAATGTTGACCCCACAAATTGATCTACATTTTAGTTCAATTTTTGAATTTAGTGCATTATTCAAAGTAAACAATCATTCAATGTCAACATAAATCTTAATATATCATTTTAATTGGATGAAGCAGGCAAATGTATCACACCTAATGGCTTAAAGGAAAGGACATATTTTTAATTATATTATGTTTCTCCAAGCATACTTACCTGGTCACATTAAGAAAAAACTACCACCTCTGAATCCAGAACTCGCAGAGAAAACATGAAAAAAAAATTGTTTATATACACCATATAGACAAAGGGAAGTAACCTACATATTATCTCTATTTGCCTCCCCACCATATAAAGGGAAGTAACCAACATATTATCTCTGTTTGCTTCCCTTCAACCCCATGGCTTTATTTATGGATGTTTAAGCTTGAGGTCTCACTGGATAGTTTCGCATTTTGACACAACCCTAACTTTTAAGGCAAATTATCCTAACTCTAGCATTTATCAATTCACTCACAATCTAAATCTGTAATGTTGTTAACATTTTACATTGAGTTAGGCTTGAAAATGGGTTGTCTTGTTGATGACTGCCTGTCACAGTTAGACTAGCATTGGAGATTTGGCTGCAAATGAGCAGCCAACTTGGCTTACATATTTGCATGTGTCTGCTACAGAGGCAATTATCTAAAAATTTATATGGTTGAGGGGTGATGAAAGGTATCTTTTGTTTTAGTACTAGTGAACTGTAAAGATGAATAAGGTACATATTGATTCTCGCAGCCGCCTTGTCTCAGGAAAATATTCAAAATAGCTCTTTGTTTAATCAAAAATCAATGTAAGAAAGAGGGGTTGGTGGTAGTATGGGTTCAGTATAAAAGCCACTAGTTGTATAAGGAATTAACCTTAATACCTCAGTCAGAATCTTACAAGTATCCTTTAAACAAAAATCATTAATTTTTATTTGTTTCTTAAATGTAAAATGTTATTATCATTTGTCGGCAATAGGTCATTGTCAGATGAAAATTTGCCAAACAACTGTCCAGTGAGACCTGATTAACACAAGAATATGCTCATGTTTGTGGAGAAGGGTTGGAGGGACTGACCGTAATATGATTCAGTGCATATTTGTCTTCTAAATTTCCTCTGTCTGTTGAATACATTACCCAATCACAATAACTTTAGGTAATAGAAAGAGGAAATTCAGTAATATGATTCGTCTTATAAAATTCCTGTCTGTTGAATACATTACCCAACTGAGAGTAATATAATTTGTCTTCTAAAATTCCTCTGTCTGTTGAATACATTACCCAATTACAAAAAAGGTAACAGGATGAGGAAATTCATGTGCATCCAACCTCTAACCACACCACCCTGTAGGAGCAAATTGACTTCTCTACTAAAAGAATGACATGAAAGAAGCACAACCAAATATTACATATTTCTACTCATATGGAGATGCATGAGGTGTTCCACAGCTGGCTATAGTCTACTTGCAGTAGCTATCAGGCCATGCCCAAAACTGATGTTGTGCCATCATGAAGAGGGCATAGTAATTGTCTGTGCTGCTACCCATAGCCCAATGAAACCGAATCCTTTTCTTTGCAAGACCATGTGTAAAAAGAGAAACCAGATCAGGCATGACAGCCAACTGACTCTGCTATGCATTGGATAAGAACATCATGTTGCAATGGTAAGGTAATGGAAATTGCACAAGCTGTTCTATTTTTAAAGCATTTTTCCCATCTCAGTTTGGTGGTGATACAAGATTTAGGCATTTTGGGTAAAGATTTAAAGGTAATTGTTTATTCATTAGAATAAGAGCTTATGGTTTGGTTATCTGTGTTTCGGCAACAGCGTACAGTGAGTAATAAGGTCTTGGTGATTAAATGGAAGCGAAATCTGTGTTCATTGCACTTTGGTTTGTTGACAGTCAAGCCTTTCAAAGAAATGCTGATGAACCTCTGACAAGGACTTCACTGAGAAGACATCTTTAAAGGTATTTTAGATTTAACATATGATTTGTATTGATTGTCACGCAGTGGAAAGTTTAGTACTGAGAAACAAATGTAGAGAATATATAGCAAAATTGTGTTATGTGGCCAGATATACAGTAGTAGTGATCAGCTCCACAGAGTGGAAACTCAATGAAAGGTAGATGGATAGATGTACAGACCATTCCTTATGAAACAGTTGGCCTCTGCTTCACAATAAATTGGCTAGGATGTTAGACCTACCTGGAACACATTTATGCAAATATGGTGTTGGACACACAAACAAAGGAACTCCCCAAACCAGAAATGTTGAGCTAGTGCTTTCATCCTGCCTTATTTAAAGAGGTTATTCACCTCAACTGATCTCAGCCTCCAAGTCTGACACTATCTTCCCTTGGATGTGCTCCCTCATAACACAGAAACAAACAGAATGAAAGGAATGACTTCTTTCCACAACCATGTGATGTATATAACCAGAAGCACAGTAGCAAGTGTGCCCATCAACATACAATAATAAGGCATCTGTACAAAATGTAACTTTCAGCTGAGGAGGGTTAACTTAGAGCGAATAATAGCCAGTCCACAATTTTGCCATTCAAGCTGGAAATGTTGAATTTGGTCAAGATAATGTGGTGATCTAACTGACCTGAAGTTAGGCACCACTGTGCAGGAAGGGTGATCTGCAGAGGGTCCACTGAAAATTATCTCATGTCTGTCAGCATATCTGACACGAGCTAAAGAAATTCTCATGCTGTGACATACATCCTAGCAGCCGCTGTCTCTGACAGTCAATGTACTTGGAAAAAAATGAACTATGTTGCAATAAGTTAGAAACTAGATATTTTTATGAACAAATGCCATGAAGGGATAGGGTACAAACCCTCCATATTTGACCATCGATCCTAAACTACAAAGTGTCAGGGTCCAACTCCTCCATATTGATTATCCATCCTAAGCTACAAAGGGACTGGGTCCAACTCCTCCATATTTATTATCCATCCCAAACTACAAAGGGACAGGGTCCAACACCTCTATATTGATCATCCATCCTAAACTACAAAGGGACAGGTCCAACCCCTCCATATTTGACCATCTATCCTAAGCTAAAAAGGGACAGGGTCCAACTCTTCCATATTGATTATCAATCCTAAGCTACAAAGGGACAGGGTCCAACTCCTCCATATTTATTATCCATCCTAAACTACAAAGGGACAGGGTCCAACAACTTCATATTGATTATCCATCCTAAGCTACAAAAGGACAGGGTCCAACTCCTCCATATTGATTATCCATCCTAAGCTACAAAGGGACAGGTCCAACTCCTCCATATTGATTATCCATCCTAAGCTACAAAGGGACAGGGTCCAACTCCTCCTTATTGATTATCCATCCTAAGCCACAATGGGACAGGGTCCGACTCCTCCAAATTGATTATCCATCCTAAGCTACAAAGGGACAGAGTCCAACTCCTCCTTATTGATTATCCATCCTAAGCCACAATGGGACAGGGTCCAACTCCTCCAAATTGATTATCTATCCTAAGCTACAAAGGGACAGGTCCAATCCCTCCATATTGATTATCCATCCTAAGCTACAAAGGGACAGGCTCCAACTCCTCCATATTGATTATCCATTCTAAGCTACAAAGGGACAGGGTCCAACTCCTCTAAATTGATTATCCATCCTAAGCTACAAAGGGACAGGGTCCAACTTCTCCTTATTGATTATCCATCCTAAGCTACAAAGGGACAGGATCCAACTCCTCCAAATTGATTATCCATCCTAAGCTACAAAGGGACAGGGTCCAACTCCTCCTTATTGATTATCCATCCTAAGCTACAAACGGACAGGATCCAACTCATCCGTATTGATTATCCATCCTAAGCTACAAAGGGACAGGGTCCAACTCCTCCAAATTGATTATCCATCCTAAGCTACAAAGGGACAGGGTCCAACTCCTCCTTATTGATTATCCATCCTAAGCTACAAAGGGACAGGGTCCAACTCATCCATATTGATTATCCATCCTAAGCTACAAAGGGACAGGATCCAACTCCTCTATATTGATTAGCCATCCTAAGCTACAAAGGGACAGGTCCAACCCCTCCATATATGACCATCTATTCTAAGCTACAAAGGGACAGGGTCCAAATACTTCATATTGATTATCCATCCTAAGCTAATAAGGGACAGGTCCAACCCCTCCATATTTGACCATCTATTCTAAGCTACAAAGGGACAGGGCCCAACTCCTCTATCTTGATTACCCATCCTAAGTTACAAAGGGACAAGGTCCAACTCCTCCTTATTGATTATCCATCCTAAACTACAAAGGGACAGGTCCAACTACTCCATATTTGACCATTTATTCTAAACCACAAAGGGACAGGGTCCAACTCCTCCTTATTGATTATCCATCCTAAGCTACAAAGGGACAGGGTCCAACTCCTTCATATTGATTATACATCCTATGCTACAAAGGGACAGGGTCGAACTCCTTCATATTGATTATTCATCCTAAGCTACAAAGGGACAGGGTCCAACTCCTCCATATTGATTATCCATCCTAAGCTACAAAGGGAGAGGGTCCAACTCCTTCATATTGATTATTCATCCTGAGCTACAAAGGGACATGGTCCAACTCCTCCATATTGACTATCCATCCTAAGCTACAAAGGGACAGGGTTAATATCCGTCATATTGATTATTCATCCTAAGCTACAAAGGGACAGGGTCCAACTCCTCCATATTGATTTTTCATCCAAAGCTACAAAGGGACAGGCTCCAACTCCTCCATATTGATTATCCAACCTAAGCTACAAAGGGACAGGTCCAACCCCTCCATATTGATTATCCATCCTAAACTACAAATGGACAGTGTAAAACTCCTCCATTTTGACCATCTAACCTAACTTCAAAGGGTCAGGGTCCAACTATTCCAAATTGATTATCCATCCTAAGCTACAAAGGGACAGGGTCCAACTCCTCCATATTGATTATCCATCCTAAGCTACAAAGGGACAGGGTCCAAATCCTCCATACTGATTATCCATCCTAAGCTACAAAGGGACTGGGTCCAACTCCTCCATATTAATTATCCATCCTAAGCTAAAAAGGGACAGGTCCAACCACTACATATTGATTATCTATCCTAAACTACAAAGGGACAGGGTCCAACTCCTCCATATTGACTATCCATCCTAAACTACAAAAGGAAAGGGTCTAACTATTCCAAATTGATTATCCATCCTATACTACAAAGGGACAGGGTCCAACTGCTCCATATTGATTATCCATCCGAAGCTACAAAGGGACAGGGTCCAACTCCTTCAAATTGATTATCCATCCTAAGCTAAAAAGGGACAGGTCCAACCCCTCCATATTTGACCATCTATTCTAAGCTACAAAGGGACAGGGTCCAACTCCTCTATATTGATTATCCATCCTAAGCTACAAAGGGACAGGGTCCAACTCCTTCATATTGTTTATTCATCCTAAGCTACAAAGGAACAGGGTCCAACTCCAACATATTGATTATCCATCTTAAGCTACAAAGGGACATGGTCCAACTCCTCCATATTGACTATCCATCCTAAGCTACAAAGGGAGAGGGTCCAAATCCTTCGTATTGATTATTCATCCTAAGCTACAAAGGGACAGGCTCCAACTCTTCCATATTGATTATCCATCCTAAGCTACAAAGGGAAAGGGTCCAACTCCTCCATATTGATTTTTCATCCAAAGCTAAAAAGGGACAGGCTCCAACTCCTCCATATTGATTATCCATCCTAAGCTACAAAGGGACAGGGTCCAACTCCTTCATATTGATTATTCATTCTAAGCTACAAAGGGACAGGCTCCAACTCCTCCATATTGATTATCCATCCTAAGCTACAAAGGGACAGGGTCCAACTCCTTCATATTGATTATCCATCCTAAGCTAATAAGGGACAGGTCCAACCCCTCCATATTTGACCATCTTTTCTAAGCCACAAAGGGACAGGGTCAAACTCCTCTATCTTGATTATCCATCCTAAGTTACAAAGGGACAAGGTCCAACTCCTCCTTATTGATTATCCATCCTATATTACAAAAGGACAGGGTCCAACTTCTCCATATTGATTATTCATTCTAAGCTACAAAGGGACAAGGTCCAAATCCTTCATATTGATTATCCATCCTAAGCTAATAAGGGACAAGTCCAACCCCTCCATATTTGACCATCTATTCTAAGCTACAAATGGACAGGGTCCAACTCCTCTATATTGATTATCAATCCTAAGTTACAAAGGGAAAAGGTACAACTCCTCCTTATTGATTATCCATCCTAAACTACAAAGGGACAGGGTCCAACTCCTCCATATTGATTTTTCATCCAAAGCTACAAAGGGACAGGCTCCAACTCCTCCATATTGATTATCCATCCGAAACTACAAAGAGACAGGGTCCAAATCCTCCATATTGATTATCCATCCTAAGCTACAAAGGGACAGGTCCAACCCCTCCATATTGATTATCCATCCTAAACTACAAAGGAACAGGGTCCAACTCCTCCATTTTGACCATCCAACCTAAACTTCAAAGGGACAGGGTCCAACTATTCCATATTGATTATCAATCCTAAGCTACAAAGGGAGAGGGTCCAACTCCTTCATATTGATTATTCTACCTGAGCTACAAAGGGACAGGGTCCAACTCCTCCATATTGACTATGCATCCTAAGCTACAAAGGGACAGGGTCCAAATCCTTCATATTGATTATTCATCCTAAGCTACAAAGGGACAAGCTCCAACTCCTCCATATTGATTATCCATCCTAAGCTACAAAGGGACAGGGTCCAACTCCTCCATATTGACTATCCATCCTAAGCTACAAAGGGACAGGGTCCAAATTCTTCATATTGATTATTCATCCTAAGCTACAAAGGGACAGGCTCCAACTCCTCCCTATTGATTATCCATCCTAAGCTACAAAGGGACAGGGTCCAACTCCTCCATAGTGATTTTTCATCCAAAGCTACAAAGGGACTGGCTCCAACTCCTCCATATTGATTATCCATCCTAAGCTACAAAGGGACAGGGTCCAACTCCTTCATATTGATTATTCATCCTAAGCTACAAAGGGACAGGGTCCAACTCCTCCATATTGATTATCCATCCTAAGCTACAAAGGGACAGGCTCCAACTCCTCCATATTGATTATCCATCCTAAGCTACAAAGGGACAGGGTCCAACTCCTTCATATTGTTTATTCATCCTAAGCTATAAAGGGACAGGGTCCAACTCCTCCTTATTGATTATCAATCCTAAGCTACAAAGGGACAGGGTCCAACTCCTTCATATTTATTATAAATCCTAAGTTACAAAGGGACAGGGTCCAACTCCTTCATATTGATTATTCATCCTAAGCTACAAAGGGACAGGGTCCAACTCCTCTAAATTGATTATCCATCCTAAGCTACAAAGGGAGAGGGTCCAACTCCTTCATATTGATTATTCATCCTGAGCTACAAAGGGACAGGGTCCAAGTCCTCCATATTGACTATCCATCCTAAGCTACAAAGGGACAGGGTCCAAATCCTTCATATTGATTATTCATCCTAAGCTACAAAGGGACAAGCTCCAACTCCTCCATATTGATTATCCATCCTAAGCTACAAAGGGACAGGGTCCAACTCCTCCATATTGATTATTCATCCTAAGCTACAAAGGGACAGGCTCCAACTCCTCCATATTGATTATCCATCCTAAGCTACAAAGGGACAGGGTCCAACTCCTTCATATTGATTATTCATCCTAAGCTACAAAGGGACAGGATCCAACTCCTCCATATTGAATATCCATCCTAAGCTACAAAGGGATATGGTCCAACTCCTTCATATTGATTATTCATCCTAAGCTACAAAGGGACAGGGTCCAACTCCTCCATATTGATTATCCATCCTAAGCTACAAAGGCACAGGGTCCAACTCCTCCCGGATATTATTATCCTAAGCTAAAAAGGGACAGGGTCCAACTCCTCCATATTGATTATCCATCCTAAGCTACAAAGGGACAGGGTCCAACTCATCCCTATTGCTTATCCATCCTAAGCTACAAAGGCACAGGTTCCAACTCTTTCTGGATATTATTATCCATCCTAAGCTAAGAAGGGATAGGGTCCAACTCCTCCATATTGATTATCCATCCTAAGCTACAAAGGGACAGGGTCCAACTCCTCCATATTGATTATCCATCCTAAGCTACAAAGAGATAGGGTCCAACTCCTCCATATTGATTATCCATCCTAAGCTACAAAGGAACAGGGTCCAACTCCTCCATATTGATTATCCATCCTAAGCTACAAAGGGACAGGGTCCAACTCCTCCATATTGATTATCAATCCTAAGCTACAAAGGAAGGAAAGAAGGTTGCTCATATCAAGAACTAAAACTGTACCTACTAAGTGTGCTTACTGAATGACATCCAGGTATGCTGCATTTAGGAAATCTTGAAGGGGATATGGCATTGTCAGATGTCTTGGTGATGGCTCATGGGGTAAGGCTAACGATAAATGGGCAAACTTGGAATTCGTATACTACCCCACAACAGTCATTGCAAAGAAATTTGAGAGATATGGTATAAACAGGTCTCCAGTGATGCTTGATCCAGCAGGGAGGAAGTCAACATGACCAACTTATAGGTGGAATGAAACACTTTTCCATCCACCTAATAACAAATGGGAGCTGGCATGTTAATGGCAGAGATGTTTTTGTCTAGATTAGGCACCTCAAAGTGGTAAAAATTTTATATGCAACTTATACCAGAGGGGTGAGAAAGTTTAAGTCAACTAACTCCATGAAAAGAAGGCCCTCAGGTTACCTGGGTAATGAATCTTTTTTTGAGATATGGCCAAACATTTGTGCAATCTTTGCTGAAAAAGGCAAAATTTTAAAAGGCAGATACTCATCTTATTCATCATGTAAACTGAGATCTATACCTTACATTTTATTTTAACTATTGGAAGAGGAAAGCATTCAAATCTGCAGCCACTTTTTATTCATTTTTGTTACTGTTATCTTAAAGCTGAAAAATGTATTCTGTTCTAAATCAGAATATGAATAATACGTCGGCATAATGTATCTGGATTTCTGCCATCACTTTTGACCTATGCGCATTTCATGTCTACAATGCAAGAATCCTACCAGTCAAACTTGAACACCAGTCTCCCAGAGAACTGGACTGGTTGGTCAGCAATTGAGATACTGTACCATTGTAAAAGACTTGTAGGTCAAGCTGACCAGCAAATACAGATTTTAATCCCATATGCACGATTGCCATTGTGTTAATGACAGGAACAGGTAGGTGTGGGTATTTATTCCTATTGGTTGTCAAAATGGTATAAAATCTCTCATATCTGATTCACTCAATCACAAAACTGAATACAGAACTTCTTGTATGATATGTAGACTGAAGGATTGCAACATAACATAGTTTCCATGTTATCATAAGTGATTGTTGCTGTCGGTGCAGTACCAGGTATCTTTACTAGGAAGGAGGCATCCTCTGTCACCCAAATGTTTGTAATTGATTCTAAATTCAGATAGATACTCAATACATTGAATTTGGATGATTTAGAAAGTGCTTTTACACACTGTCACTACAGTCTCAATACATATCATTCATTCACCAGTGGTTTAGAAGAGGTAACTGACACACTGGAGGAAAATGTCCCTGTTACTTTTTAAAAGATAATGCTGATTAAGGCTATAACCATTATATTAATCTACATGCTTTGTCTAGATACCAGTTTCTTCTTTGAATTACACAGAGTTATACATTATATTAATCTATATAACCTGTCTAGATATCAGTTTCTATTTCACACACATATTAATCTACATGCTTTGTCTAGATATCAGTTACTTGAATTACACACACATATATTTATATTAATCTACATGACATATATAGATTTCAGTTTCTTCTTTAAATTACAGTTATACATTATATTAATGTACATGCTTTGTCTAGATATCAGTTTCTTACTTGAATTACACTCACATATATATTATATTAATCTACATTACACATCTAGATATAAGTTTCTTAATCAACTACTTACAGTTCAACTATATTCATAGAACAGATTCAAGCAAAAAGAGAGTGCAGATCTAGTCATTTACACAGGTATTTAATAAAACAAATTCATTCATGGAATTTTTGCAAACTTTTAATTATATTTTTCTTTAGTCAGATCATAAAATATAACAAAATAGTTGAAACTGTTTTTCAGCCCAAAACTTCATATCATTATGATAATCATATCTGGTAATGCAGAGCTGGTCTAATGGCAGAAATTTTATGACCAGAACCTAAAACATGAAGCATGGTTATTTTTTTATTCATGCACTACGATAGTGAAGAAAAATGTCAGTATGAAATCAGTTAGAAAATTTAAATCAATATTTACAAAAATGTTCATTTTGTTTCAATAGTCATGCAACATTTACAGAATATAAACGCAAACTTTACTAACGTATGATCCACGTTTGCAGTTGCCTCATCCAGAATCAGGATTTTATTGAAGCGAAGCATGGCTCTGGCAAGGCACAGTAGCTGTCTCTGTCCGACACTGAAATTCTGCCCACCTTCTGATACCTCCATACTCAACCCACCCTGTGAATTGGACACCTTATCAGACAACTGCACCTGGAGACAAAACAATGCAATGCTGATTGCATGCAAACTCATCTTCTTTAGTCACTACTAGATGCATTCTTTCAGATCATCAAAAATACTAATACAAACTCCGATATCAAAATCTATTTAAAAAAATTTGTATTCTGATAAATTTCTTCTTGTCTTGCAATTATCAGATTCCTGAGCATAAAAGTGTCAATGTTGTCAAAACAACATTGGTATAATTGTCAAATTCTCTTGTAAATTCATTCATTTTAATAGTTTTAGGATATAACAAAAAAGATGAATTCAGACTAAAATGCTTTTATTTAATTTGTTTTAACAAATGCTACAAATCCTATGGAAAATGAATACCTTCAAAGCTTGAATATGAACCTGAAATTTTGTCAGCCAGTCAAAATGCTTTTATTTTTATAATCAAATTTCTGATGGGTGTGACTTGAAACTCAATTACACTATACTGAAAAAATAGACTATACTGACAACTGTCCCCTCAAGGGATCAAAACTCAGTCCTATATGGGAATACTCCTACATGGACAGATGTCATATGTATGTATGTATGTATGTATGTATGTATGTATGTATGTATGTATGTATGTATGTATGTATGTATGTATGTATGTATGTATGTATGTATGTATGTATGTATGTGTATGTATGTATGTATGTTTGTATGTATGTATGTATGTATGTATGTATGTATGTATGTATGTATGTATGTATGTATGTATGTATGCATGTATGTATGTATGAATGTATGTATGTATGTATGTATGTATGTATGTATGTATGTATGTATGTATGTATGTATGTATGTATGTATGTATGTATGTATGTATGTATGTATGTATGTATGTATGTGTATCTATGTGTATGTATGTATGTATGTATGTATGTATGTATGTATGTATGTATGTATGTATGTATGTATGTATGTATGTATGTATGTATGTATGTATGTATGTATGTATGTATGTACATGCATGTATGTATGTGCATGTATGTATGTGTATGTATGTATGTGTAAGTATGTATGTATATGTGTGTGTATGTATGTATATGTGTGTATGTATGCATATGTGTATGTATGTATAAGTGTGTATGTATGTAGAAGTTTATTTTCCCTTTCATCTTACACATACATCACTTTCTGGATTCCATTTTTTTTTAAAATTATATAATCTGTTTGATCATGCAGACACTTTACATGAACAAATAGTTGCAGTATAAAGTGTCTGGGGTGCTACTGTAAAGTTAGTCTGGTTCCCTCACTAATTTTAATAATTCTAATATCAATCCTGGATCTTTATCAAACCAGATGAAGCAATTATCCAGATTTTTTTGGCAATGATCATTTTCCCATAGTTTTTGCTTGTATGCCTTAAGCCCATATTTTAATGGCAATTTTCGTAAGACTTATGGCAAAATCATAAGAGTTGGCAGTTCTGATATTGGTCACTTCTCCTCACCATGTCCATTTACTATCACACTAGCTTCTTCTTAGTCCATAATATCAATTTAACATAATATCAATTTAACATAATATATATTCATATACAATCAGAGGTACTTAAACATTTGGATAGAACATGCTGTTTGAGAAGAAGTATTATTTGTGTTAAGCAATCTTTATATACACATTTATTATATAATATAAATATTTAGTAACTGATCGCATATGAATAAGTCATATATGGTTTCAAGGATTGGGCTCTTGCTTTCAGACTCAAACTCATCCTCTGTTTTCTGTAGTTATTAAATTTACCTGACTGAGAACTTTCCACAGCTGATCATCAGTGTATTCATCAAATGGATCTAAATTTCTCCTCAGGGTTCCACTGAACAAGACAGGATCCTAATGTAATAGAATATGGACAGTTTCATATTAAATTTACTGCTGTTTTGTTTACTTCTAATAGTGTCTTCGTAGATATATATTCACAGTAAAAGGAACAACAGGAATGTGTACAAAAGAAAACAATACCCTCACCTCTCTTTCCCTCTTTAGTCAAAATGTGTACAAAAAAGTGATTGAAATACCAAACTGAACTGAAATCACTGAATCATGAAATGTTTGTCTGAGTGACCAACTTCTGGTATCATAGTATTATACTCAGACAGATGCATTCACAAACAAGCTTGAAAGGTTATGTGGCTAATAATTCTCAAAACCCTGACCTGAATGCAAAACATAACACAAGTCAAGGATGCACAAACTGTAGGTTACAATACCTTAATTTTTCTATGTTGGTATTGAAGTCACAATCCATAAATTGTATACTTCTAGATCAACTATCACATAAGCATAGAATACTGAGCCACAATGGTTGTATTCACCAAGACACAACTTTATATCAAGTTAAACACGTTGTGAGCTTAGTATGTCAAAGAAACAGACTCTGAACACAAACTTTTACAGATATTTTATGAATGGATTAACAGATTGATGGAGAGAAAGATGAATGGATGGGACAGAAGAATGGATACATGAATGGATGAACAGAGGATGGAGGAAAAGATAAATGAATAAACACATGGTGGAAAGAAAGATGAATGAATGAACACATGGTGGAGAGAAAGATGAATGAATGAACAGATGAAGGGAGAGACGGATGGAGGGACAAATAGATGGAGGGACTGATAGATGGATGAAAAGATGTATGGACAGATAACAACAGTCACATTATATGCCTTTGCTCAATTACTCTAGGACATAATAACTACATTATACTGTTAAACGATGATGATAATCATAAAACATTTACCTTGTTTTCATAATCTGAGATTAACTGAAATGCAAGGTAGCCCAATATTTTTCTGGATATATAATGGGAACTTTCTGGACTTGAGTAGTTTGATTGTAGGTCAATATTTCATTAGCAGTCATAAATCTAAAACCTCTTGAAATTAAGAAACAATTGTAAAGTAATGAAAACATTTTTGCATAACAATGTGATAAGCAATAAAAATGCATAAAGATGCCAATCCATAGTCATGGTTCATACATCAGGAAATTCAAGCACTTGTTATGGACAAAAATGTTAATTTTCAAACACAATAACTAACTACATCTACACCTTAGGAAGAGAATGCTGATAATGGTGTGTAGTTCATTTATGATTTAACAATTTCATTCTTAGATGTGATCTCTGAAATATATTTTGGTGAACTAGGCCTAAAGTCCATTTCAACATGGCCCAATATGTTTGCTTTTCCAATTAAAAAAAAATACTTAAAGGTTGTTCCATTTAAACTTAATGGTACCCAGGGAAGGCAGTTTTTTTTTAACACATATGCCGCGGTTCTTTGATTTCAGTGTTCATATTATTATATCAAATTATTTCATTTATGGGTGGGTACCCCACTGTAAAAGTGCCTTTTCTGTGTCCCATGTATCTTTAAATGGAACTGCCCTATCCCAATTAACATGAAAACTGCTACTGACAACTACAAATACTGAGCAGGTAAATGAAAGATGATTTTAGTTAGAAGTATTATTTATAAAAGATGATGGTATTCACAAACACTCTCTGTCCAAATCAGCCATTTTTGTATGTCACTGAGTGCAATGTAATACTTTTACTATTTCTCACTAAAGCAATCAGAATTGTTCTGTACAAGAACCTAACATCAGTCATAACCATAACACCTTACAAACACAATGACGTGTATAAAATTGGTGGATTTTACAGAATTTTTTGTCTACTGTCATCTGAAAATTACAGTAACTGAAACTGACATTCATCTACTTGCTCAAAACATATGAACTGTCAAGGTTTAAATAAACATTTTTTTTATTTTGTTACATATTTTTGCAGAAAACTGTAAAGATATATCTTTTTACCATGACATAATGCACTTTAGGTGAACAAACTGTAGCTGAGTGTCTGGTTGTGGGGAGTCTGATTCAGTGCAATCTAATCAGAATTTGTTTTAATCAGCATTTATATTAGCAAATTAATAATAATAATAATAATAATAATAATAATAATAATAATAATAATAATAATAATACTGAAAGGATAATATTAGCACTGGAACAATAACAATAATAGTAAATTGCACTTGTAAATTTGAATATAAATATAATAATAAATTAATAATAAAAAATAAAAAATAACTAATTAAAAATAATAATAAAAATAACAATAAATATAATAATAATAATAATAATAATAATAATAATAATAATAATAATAATAATAATAATAATAATAATAATAATAATAATTTATGACTTTATTTAAAAAGGATAACTCAATTAGCTAAGAACTAATCTACCTTGAGGCCCTCATACAAAGGAATTTATTTATTTTAGCTGCATCTCTGAAGCCACTGGATATATTGGTTTTTTTCTGGGAGGAAATAGTGTGGGCATTTCTAATCTCAACTGGAATACTATTCCAGAAAAAAGTTCCAGAGTATTGGAAACTTTTTTTGAATAATTTCTTATTTGGTTTGGGAATTTTATATTATTGGTAAATATGGATTGCAGGTGGGAGTATTGCCAGGTAGACTATACTGGAATAGTGAATGTAAATATTCAGGAGCACTATTATTGGATATCCTGTATATTTATTTGGCTTATCACAAATGGATTTGATCTTTAATAGGCAATATTTTTTAACTTACTAGCTAAATTTTCCTTGCTTTATTTCTGGATTGATATTAGCCCAAATGTTTTTTATGTGCCAGCTTTGCTATGTTTGTATCATTTGACTTAACACATACAGTATTACAGTAGTCTAAATAGGGTTGTATGTAACTGTTGTAAAATAGTTTTCTGTGCCTTTCCGGGAGACAATCTCTTGTCCTACTGAGAAGCTATAATCTTGAATTGACTTTTCTACCGATATGTTTGATACATTAAGTCCATATAATGAAGCACCAAGAAGTCTATAATAACAGACCATTTGTATCCTTCCATGTCAGACATAGTTCATTACTATCAAGATTTTTTTTTGTTGCCATGTTGAGAGAATATTTTAGTTTTCCCAGTATCTAATACCATGCCATTGCATGTGCACCAGTTGTTTTCATTACTTAAGGACATCTTGTAAAGAAATTTCAAGTTCCTGCTTTGTGTTTTGGGTATATGACAATGTGTCATCTGGATAGAGATCGATAGATGGTCTTGAATCCCTTAGTTAGTTAAGTCATAATTAAATAAAATAAATAGCAATGGTCCCAGAACTAAGACTTTTGGTACTCCATATCTAATTGTTCCAGGTTCAGACAGAACATTATTTATATTAACATGTTGTGTTCTCTCAAGTAAACCATCTTCAAAAGGATTTCATGATCCACACATCAAATGCTTTCCTGAAATCTACAAATACAGATCCTATTATTCTATCTTGATTAAGTGCCTGTAGCCATTTATCAGTTAGGGAGACCAAGATAGTCTCACATGAATGTTTGTGTCTCAAGTCTGAATGAATAGGGTGTAACAGTAGGTGTATAGTTAAATATGACATGAATAGGAGTTACTTTTGCAGTTTTCCATACTTTGGGGGCAAACAAGGTTGCAATACCTAAACTAATTATGAATTTATGCCATCTAAAATAGCAGAGGCAAAAGATTTAAGGAGTCATCGACCAATCTGATCAAGCCCTGTAGCATTCTTGGTACGAAGTTCACAGACATTTTTTAACAAAGATTTTTTTTTATACTGGTTGGAGAAAGAAACATACCTCCTTAGAGATTTTGCTTATGCAGAACATTTTTAGTTCACTAAAGTTGCTTTCTATCACTGGTTCTTTTAACTCTGTGTTAATGTTGATGAAAAAAATCATTGAAAACACTTGTGATGTCAGTGTCATCAATAACTATGGTGCCATTTACCAGAAGTGAGTAAATTTTATTTGTCTGATCTTTGTGTGTTCTTCCAAAGAGATCATTGAAGACTTTAAAATGTAGGTTGGATTTCATTCTTCCCTTGATGTCCTTTTAGTACTGTGGTACAGCCAGTTAGGTTGGATTTCTTTCTTTACTTGATGTACTTTTAGTACTGTGGTACAGCCAGTTAGGTTGGATTTTATTCTTTACTTGATGTACTTTTAGTACTGTGGTACAGCCAGTTAGGTTGGATTTCTTTCTTTACTTGATGTACTTTTAGTACTGTGGCACATGCTTAGAGATTACATCCATATATAAGTCAGTCCACACTCTCAGCAATTCATTAATATCATCCAAAGTAGTTTGAATCATACTCCATGGAACTTTATAGAAGTCATTGAGAAATTGTTCTCCATTAAAATGTTTGAACAATCTGTAGGTTAGTGATAGTTTTGTGTGTATTTTCCTTATTTCTCTTGCATTTGACCTTTTTTTGTCAAAAAAGAGTGATAGTGGTCACCAACACCAGCATCAGGTACATTAGCACAAGCTACATTGTCTGGAAGTATAAATGTGATCAATAGGAGTTCTTGATATTTCTGTGACCCTTGTGGGCTAATTTACCATTTAGATTAGGCCTAATGATTCAATATATTCCATCCAGTTTTTCCTTATTTGAGTATTGAGAAGGTCCTTATTTTCATTGCCATGTTTATATGATTATTCTCCTGTGCATAAATTAATGCTTTCTAACAAAATATACTTGTTTAAAATTCAAGCACTTTTCCAAAGCTATTAATAGCCAATGTCAGATTCAAGCACTTAAAACACAATTTTCAAAGTTACCTGTGGGATTACAGAAATTTTCTTGCGCAGTTCATGCAGTCCTATCTTTAGTACATTGATGTTGTCTATGATTAGATCCCCAGACGGTTCTGCGATCCTCAATATTGCAACCATTAAGGAACTCTTTCCTGCTCCTGTTCGTCCCACAATTCCTATCTCAAAATTGTAATAGAAAAGTCATAACAAAAGAATTAATACAAAGACAACATATTTAACAGGATTTAATACAAACCTTGCTCATGCCATCTAATCACTATATCTACATGAACAGAAAATTATTATTTTAATGTAGAGTGCTCCCTCCTGAATGACCCTCTGACGAAATTAATACCAATAATTAATTCATATGGTAAGGTAAGTAATCAGATCACTATCCATACCAGTCTCTCAATGTCAGGTTTCTATTTCTGAAAGTGTTGGCTAAAGTACATGTAACACTAAGATTAATATTTATCATTATCTATAAAAGCTGACATTTACAGGAAATAAGCTCAACAATGTTGTGACAGAGTTTTGGGCTTCATACAACTGTTGAGTTCATCTTTGTGATGATAACAACTGTACCTAATTGTCAAGATCATAAGAAGGTCAGCATTGGATTAATACACATACAGATATTAACATTAAACAAAACAGGGTACCTAAAAAAGAGCAAACAAATGTAACAGTATTTGTATACTTCCTTCATAAAGAAGACATTTTGTCCATTCTACAAAAGTTTGGTTTGCATAATTAAATTGCAGTACTGTACAATTTGCAACATAGAAATAAATGATTAAAAACCTTTTACACATCATGATGTAAATTAAGACTTATTACTTTATCAGAATGTCAAAGTTATTCAACTCATTGATACGGGCAGGGGGACATGCTAAACAATTTTATGCTGAAAGGACTAGAAATAACATTATAACTGATAAGGAGATTATGCAGCAGCAGTGGGAAAATGGAGCAAAAGGAAAGAAAATTTTGTATCTAACATGATTTAAATGATGTTTTGCAATGTGCACAATACAAATATTCCAATTACACTCCACGCTTATGTCAAGAATAAGAATAGACAGCAACAGTAGCATAATGGTTAGAGCATCCACCTTGGATGTGGGAGGTCGCAGGTTTGAACCACAGCCAAGTCACACCAAGAGCTTAGGACTCAGTGTCCTAGTGTCTGGATAATGTTCCAGTACTAGGCATTAATATAAACTGTCACACTGCAGACATCATAGCAACATGACTGGAAAATTGTTAAGGCCTTATTAGAAATCCACAACACACACACACATAAACACACACACATACACACACACACAAGAAAAAGAACCATTAATGTATGTTAAGTTGAAATAAGTATATTTTTAAGACAAGAACCTTTTAATATATGTTACTTTCTAAATGAAGATTTTAAGTGCTTTGAGATATATAGCTTTCTTACTACCATATATTACTTATACTTCTCACAAAAAATTTCCCTTCTAAAAAGGCCACCTGTCTTACAAGGCCACCTTCTCAGTGGGGAAGGGGTGGCTTTACAAAAGGTGGGCCATAGTAATGTGCATGTTTTGACAGAGTTTCCACATGACAGAAATGTCACATTACAAGATAAATTCACATTTTTATGGCTTTTTAGGAAAATTCTCCATATAACACAGCACAAGAAACTGGAATCTGTTCTATCCTTAGAAATGGAAAATTTTGTTTATTTGAATGATACAATCCTTAAAGGTGAAGATCACTGCTCTAATATGCACTTCATGCAAACTGGACAAGAATTATCATCCAGTATACTGCAAACATACTCAACAAGATACATCCAATCTACTGCATACAAACTCAACAACATACATCATCCAGTCTACTGTAGACAAATTCAACAACATACATCATCCAGTCTACTGCATACAAACCCTACAAAATACATCATCCAGTCTACTGTAGACAAATTCAACAACACACATCATCCAGTCTACTGCATACAAACCCTACAACATACATCATCCAGTCTACTGTAGACAAATTCAACAACATACATCATCCAGTCTACTGCATACAAACCCTACAAAATACATCATCCAGTCTACTGTAGACAAATTCAACAACATACATCATCCAGTCTACTGCATACAAACCCTACAACATACATCATCCAGTCTACTGTAGACAAATTCAACAACATACATCATCCAGTCTACTGCATACAAACCCTACAACATACATCATCCAGTCTACTGCAGACAAATTCAACAACATACATCATCCAGTCTACTGCATACAAACCCTACAACATACATCATCCAGTCTACTGTAGACAAATTCAACAACATACATCATCCAGTCTACTGCATACAAACCCTACAAAATACATCATCCAGTCTACTGTAGACAAATTCAACAACATACATCATCCAGTCTACTGCATACAAACCCTACAACATACATCATCCAGTCTACTGTAGACAAATTCAACAACATACATCATCCAGTCTACTGCATACAAACCCTACAACATACATCATCCAGTCTACTGCATACAAACCCTACAACATACATCATCCAGTCTACTGTAGACAAATTCAACAACATACATCATCCAGTCTACTGCATACAAACCCTACAACATACATCATCCAGTCTACTGTAGACAAATTCAACAACATACATCATCCAGTCTACTGCATACAAACCCTACAACATACATCATCCAGTCTACTGTAGACAAATTCAACAACATACATCATCCAGTCTACTGCATACATACTCAACAACATACATCATTCAGTCTACTGCATATAAATTCAACAATATAGATTATCTAGTCTACTACAAACTGAACAAGATACATCATTCAGCCTACTGCATATAAACTCAACAAGACACATTATCCCTGTTGACCTGCAAACTCTCTACACCACCCACTTGCCAAGTGATGAACAGATCTCCTCTTATTAGCTTTCTGCCTGAAGGGAAGGAGTAGTATTATAAAAGGCCGTTTTCAAACCATTAGTATATCCTTAGTATCTGGCTCAAGAATCCTGCTTTTTTACATCATTTTTAACTTTCTATTTTCATTTTTTTTATGTCCCCTGCCATGTAAGTGACACCTTTGTCACCGCCACAACTTTCTTACATATTTTTTATGAATTTCTACAGCAAATTTTTACCAGAGGACAGTAAACAGAGAACTGTTTTTCCAGAGCTGGATAGGTACAACTATGGTTTTGTAGCCTTTTATAATACTACTATAAAATTGATCACAGGTAAAATTTTGTAATAAGCAATTTTGTTTTTGAATAATACAGAAAGTTTGTATAAGAAGTATTGTTTGTGAAAATTGAAATAGGTGATCAAATTAGAAAATGCATTTGAGAAAAATCTTGAAAAGCCAAGAATGCTAGGTGGAAATTTTAGTATTACATCAAACTCTAGTGCAACAGGTTATTTCTTAACTTTAATATGACCAAGAATGTATATGACAGAAAAATGAAAATTAATTACCTTTTCTTTGCTTTTAATACTACAGGAGATGTTCTTTAGAACTTGTGGACCATCACTCGTGTAGGAAAGACTGAGGTTACTTAGAGTTATTTCCCCTGATTGTGGCCAGTCTGCATGTGGTGAATGTGGGCTATTTTTGGCAGCTTCCTGTTCCAGACTGGTGTATGACAATACTCTTTCTACAGAGGTCATCTGGAAAAAGAGATCAGAATCATTCTGCTATTGTTTACTCATTGACTTATCTCTTTCACAATACACAACTTGATCATGCTGTAGTTCACTTAATCAATAACCAACCATATTTCCACATTCATGCATAAACATAACCAATGAATAACAAAATATCTATAAAATTTACGAATGTTCCTACTTGTTGGACCAATTCTGAAAATAGATTTTGATACATCTGTATTTCAGTGCCATATAAACCAATCTAATTGAGATACTTATTTCAACTTACAGCATTTTCAAGCTCTGCAGTCATCCGTACTAGGAATTCAAATGGGTCAGCAATAATCAGACAGTAGTTGATAGAAAGACCTAACAGGCCACTGGTCAAACCAAAGCCTGTAATATAAAAAAGCAGGTCTTAAAAAATCACTTCATAAAAAGTAAGAAAAACAGTAGTATCAAAATGAAGATTTGGGATTTTGGTTACTGATGTGGGACAAAACCTACTATTCTATACCCCATGACTCTACCCTTGAATCACATGCTAGTGCATGATTTACAAATATGAGCAAGCCCATGGTGAGCCTAGCTCATCTAGCAGCCACAAGCAAAGTTACTACACTAGGTACTCTAGTCAGGCCAATAAACTACTGGACAGATCGATATATAATGGCAAACATTTACTCAATTTTCACCTCCATTCCAAATCTGTGTACAGGGTCACAGGTAGCTTTCCATTTCTACCAAATATAATCTCGAACTCTACCATAATTATTTTATCTATTATAGCTACTGAGTATAGTTTATTATCATACTGAGTCTGCTTTATGCTGCCAAGAGAAGTTCAAAGTAGACATGTATTCATGAATACAGAAATATCAAGATTATGTTACCAACACTGCCTATGACACCAGCAACTATCAATACACTTCTACAACAAATTTTAATAGGTATATCTATGATAGTTGCATACAGTTGGAATTCCAGCAACACCAAGACAAACAATGGTAACCATGGTGATTCCACAAAAATCACATTTTTGTATTTCTCAAGTAGCATAGTTCTCTTGGTGATTTCATCTCACAGTTGATGTTCACTTTAATTATGTCCTTGAGTTGATAGCTTTAAGTGTCTATCATAGTTCTTCAATACTGATATTGTGGAGACTAACTGCTTGATAGGTTGACCTTGTTCAGATGAAATATGTGCAAGCACTTCCAACAATGAAATATGTGCAAGCACTTCCAACAATCACTTTTCTTTACTTGTACAATTGTCAAACAATCACAGAAAATGTCTTGCTGAGGAATATTTAAGTCTCTGGCAAATGTGTGTTAAACACTCCAATTATGCCTTTGTCTTTCATCTCTAATTGTCATTTTCATCCTAGAACTGTTACATGGACAAGTGCATCCTTGCTGAATAACAGTTGAGATCTTTCTCTTCTTAGTTGAGTCAATGCTGGTTGAAAATAATCGATGGGGAATGAATTGGGAGTGAATTTTACTTCAGCATTGTAAAAGCAGTCTCTAGCTGAATCTACACCTAACAGTGACATTTCTTTTTGTCAGGCATTTTCATCTCCTAACTCTAAGACTCCAAGATGGCCTAGAGTTGGCCGCAGCACATGAAGATTGTCTCAGTGGTTGACTTTTATCTTACATTAGTAATGATTATATATGAGTATAAACAAGTGTCTGCTAACATCACTCTGAAGCAGATATTCATTGGCATGTGCTACATAATTGATACTGATGACAGTATCTGCAGTCAACTGGTCCAACACCCTGTCCACGAATTCTGCAACAGGGTCATCTTGTTCGGAATCAATCACAAATTAAAAAAAAACATAAATACCAAGGATTAGATAGATGTTAAATTTTTCAAACATCTGGTAACTAATGATATTGATACTGTATATGTGAAAAATACTGTAACTTTACTGGGTCTCAGAATATGTGGCATTAAACCAAGATGCTGCTGATCATTTATTAACATTACCTTTTGACACCTCATGTTTTGACTTCTGTTTATGACAATTAGTATGATCTTGACTTGCACACCTTTAAGATATGAAAACAGTAGTTTGTGCCTGTATTTGGTTTATTGATATTGGCTGAATTTGCCTCCACGAAGTTGCTATGTATTGTGGTGAAGGCACCTCTGCAATCTTGTCATCTTTGTATTATTTTCCTATAGCATCAGCTTCATCAACATTGTTATCGATAGACAAAATAAACATGCATGAGTTTCTGATTATCTGGATTTCATTGGTTTATGGCATGTTCCTTATTATGGCACCTTGCTGTTTCAAAATAACATCTTCAATATTTACATTTAATGTTTCAAGCTTTCCAGGTTTGGAAAATCACAAGCTTTCTGAAGTTGATGTTGACGTTAGAAAAAACCCATCTGGTCAACTCAAATTCAATTTGATGCTAAACATGTGTGTGTGCATGAGTGTGTGTGTGCATTTGTAACATAGCTTCAACAATATGAGTCATATCACTATGATGTCTACTGTCTGGCAATTTATAGTTATGTCTAGCATTGGAGTATCATGGCATAGACATATAGCATTATATCCCACCCAGCCACATTATCCTGACACCAGGCCAACCAGTCCTAACAGTAATCTCTTAAGTGCTGAGTGCTAAGCAAGGCAGCTGCAAGTACCATTTTTATAAGTCTTTGGCATGACTCAGCCAGAGGTCAAACCCATAACCTCCTGCATCTAATGCAGACACTCTAATCACTTATGCCACCAAAGAAGTCTATAACATGGAGCAGAAGAGACCATGACAGAAAGAAAGAGAAAAAAAATAACAAAAAATTACAAGAAAAGGAAAACTATAGACGAAAGAAATATGCATTTAATTTTCAGATAATTTCATTTCTTGATTTCTTGTTTAATATTAAGCAGATCATAAATGAACTTATAAATTGTCAACAAAAATCAAGGTAGATGTATCCTGAGTGTCTTTTGAGCAAGAAAATTCAACCAGTCTGCTAAAAGAAATACATAAAAAGCACTATGTTATGCAGGTCTTAGAAACAATGCAGGCATTTTTTCAGTCAATTGGTCTTCTTCAGTGAGTAGCAGCCCATAACTCTAGTAATAGTTTCATCTTCGGTTGGTTCATCATCTTTTTCATGGATTTGCCATCTTTCTCCAGCAGTTGCCATTACTGAACCGATTCATCTGCTACAAACTGCACATGTGCATAACATACTTGACACAACACTTCCAGCTTTTGATTGGTGATCAATGAACCAAAGAATAATACTAAGTGTCTGATATAGAATCTGTGAAAAAAGCATAGTTCAAACCTTGCAGATAATTGTTCTTGTGCATAGTTCCAAATTTATGAGTGACTTCTATAAGAATTAAGGTCAACTCATAATGGCAGGCAGGTCTGGTAAAGTCACTGGGATTAAATGGATCTGACCTACATCAGTAACATGAATTCAAAGGCCTGATAATGATATTACTATATAAATATACACCATATGAAGTTAATGTCTAACTTTATAAATGCATACCATATGAAGCCAATGTCTCATTCTAACTATAAATATATACCATACGAAGTTAATGTCTCATTCTAACTGTATAAATGCATAGCATATAAAGCTAATGTCTCATTCTAACTGTATAAATATACACCATATGAAGTCAATGTCTCATTCTAACTGTATAAATATACACCATATGAAGTCAATGTCTCATTCTAACTGTATAAATATACACCATATGAAGTCAATGTCTCATTCTAAGTGTATAAGTATATACCATATGCAGTCAATGTCTCATTCTAACTGTATAAATATACACCATATGAAGTCAATGTCTCATTCTAAGTGTATAAGTATATACCATATGAAGTCAATGTCTCATTCTTAGTGTATAAATATATACCATATGAAGTCAATGTCTCATTCTAAGTGTATATGTGTATACCATTTAAAGTCAATGTCTCGTTTTAAGTGTATAAATATATACCATATGAAGTCAATGTTTCTTTCTAAGTATAAATATATACCATATGAAGTCAATGTCTCATTCTAAGTGTATAAGTATATACCATATGAAGTCAATGTTTCATTCTAAGTGGATAAGTATATACCATATGAAGTCAAAGTCTCATTCTAACTGTATAAATATATACATATGAAGTCAATATCTCATTCTAACTTTATAAATATTTACCATGTGTAGTCACCTCCGCAACTTTCTTACATATTTTTATGACTTTCTTCAGCAAATTTTTTTTACCAGAGGACAGTAAACAAATGGAGAACTGTTTCCAGATTGGGATAGGTACAACTAGGTTTTGCGGCCTTTTATAATCCTACTATTAAACTGATCACAGTTGAAAAACAAAAAGTTTGTTATAAGCAGTTTTGTTTGTGAAAATTGACAGAAAGAAAGTGAAAAATAAGAACAAAAAATTACAAGAAGAGGAAAACTATAGACGAAAAAAATTTGTATTTAATTTTCAGATAATTTCATTTCTTGATTTCTTGTTTAATTTTAAGCAGATCGTAAATAAACTTATAAATTGTCAACAAAAATCAAGGTAGATGTATCCTGAGTGTCTTTTGGTGCAAGAAAATTCAACCAGTCTACTAAAAGAAATACATAAAAAGCACTATGTTATGCATGTCTTGGAAACAATGTAGGCATTTTTTCAGTCAATTGGTCTTTTTCAGTGAGTAGCAGCCCAAAACTCTCTAGTAATAATTTCATCTTCGGTTGGTTCATCATCTTTTTCATGGATTTGCCATCTTTCTCCAGCAGTTGCCATTACTGAACAGATTCATCTGCTACAAACTGCACATGTGCATAACACACTTGACACAACACTTCCAGCTTTTGATTGGTGATAAATGAACCAAAGAATAATACTAAGTGTCTGATATAGAATCTGCGAAAAAAGCATAGTTCAATCCTTGTAGATAATCATTTTTGTGTATAGTTCCATAATTATGAGTGACTTCCATAAGAATTAAGGGCAAATCATAATGACAGGCAGGTCTGATAAAGTCATTGGGATTAAAAGGCTCTGACCTACATCAGTAACACGAATCCAAAGGCTCGATAATGATATTACTATATAAATATACACCATATGAAGTTAATGTCTCATTCTAACTGTATAAATGCATACCATATGAAGTCAATGTCTCATTCAAACTATATAAATATACACCATATGAAGTTAATGTCTCATTCTAACTGTATAAATGCATACCATATGAAGTCAATGTCTCATTCTAACTGTATAAATATATACCACATAAAGTTAATGTCTTATTCTAACTGTATAAATGCATATCATATGAAGCCAATGTCTCATTCTAACTGAATAAATATATACCACATAAAGTTAATGTCTCATTCTAACTTTATAAATGCATACCAAATAAAGTTAATGTCTCATTCTATATGTATTACTGCATACCATATGAAGTTAATGTCTCATTCTAATTGTATAAGTATATACCATATGAAGTCATTGTCTCATTCTAACTTTATAAACATATACCATATAAAGTCAATATCTCATTCTAAGTGTATAAATATATACCATATGAAGTCAATGTCTCATTCTAAGTGTATAAATATATACCATATGAAGTCAATGTCTCATTCTAAGTGTATAAGTATATACCATATGAAGTCAATGTCTCATTCTAAGTGTATAAATATATACCATATGAAGTCAATGTCTCATTCTAAGTGTATAAGTATATACCATATGAAGTCAATGTCTCAAAAGATGGCCGTTATTCAACGAGATTCATAAATTTAATATTAAATCATCAATTATTTGAGATTCATTTTATCACATAGTTTTTTTTTCAGTGGTAATTATTTACATTGATAGAAGATCGAATAATTTCATTCATTCTGACAGATGGTGTACCTTTCACTTTTGTGCATAAAATAAAGTCCCAAACAAAGCTGAATTGGTAAAAGTAGATTGTACTGTTTACAAACTATAAATCAAAGTAAAAGCTTCCAACCGAATAAACAGAACATTTTATAACCACAAAATAACTTTTCAAAACAGAATGATCAATGTGATGTGATGCTGCCACATTGTTTAATACGGTACACAGTACAGCAGGCCAACAGTAGAATATAAGTGTACCCTACAATGTGTGTTTAAGAGCTACCAGTAAACGTTACATTGTCGTGATTTTCATGTGAAAAAGGATTACTGGATGCAAAAAGTTCCACACTTACTGCAATGCATTTGTGACCTGACATTTGTAGTGTTTGATTTGAAAAACAGACTGTACAGAAGACGTCAACAAATTTATTTTCGTGTCAGATTTACATCCCATACATGCTACGTAAAGATGCTCTGTTTGGATAAAGATCTGTCAGTTAGGAGACCTATTCATGTCCAGATTATTCTCCGAACAGAGGTGAGTTTGTTTACTTTATTAAGTTAGCATTTAAACCAAGCTTGTATATATCTGTTACTGATATACGCATCCCATTCACCCATCCCACTATCCATTACTTTTATTCATTATTGTCATTTCTGTCTTGTAGTTTTATGCCATTTTTCTTATGATGATATTATTAAACATGACATAATGAACCCCTGTGGGAGTAGCATATCCATAATGAGACAGCAAATATGATATTTTCTCAATTTCCATTTGCGAGTCGAGAACAAAAATGGCTGCCAAAAAATGTTCATTCAGATCAAAACATTCAAGAAGGCGGGGTTAGAAACATTTTCCAACAATCCCAGCCAATCAGTAAAGAAAAAACTGCACAATAATTTCATGGGCTTATTAGGACCAATCAGAATCACATAAAGTGATACTTTAACATGTGGTAATATCAGAAATATGAAACTGCACATACTATAGGAAAACCATACCTACTATGTGATAAAGTATGTTTCTTCACAAATGAAAAGTCAAACTTTTATTACTTGAAAGTAAAACTGTCACAGAAAGTGGGAAACTAACGAAAAAAAAATATACTAATAAACAATGCTTAAAACTGAAATGGATCCAAATCTAAAAAAAATATTTTAGAATATAGCCTTGTCTGGTACAAAAACCCAAAACAATCATATATGTCTTTTTTTGGGGGGCCAAATGTGACAAATATTTAGGTTAGATCTAGTACTATAACTATATATTTTCTTGACCAAGCTGAAAGGAATTTTAATTATATGAAAACAATGAACAAATTTTATTTCTAATTCAATACATACCATGTTTGACAATGATGGAGATATGTATGACTATGTTAAAGTAGATGTAGACAGCAAACAAGGAACGGAGGCTGAACCAGCGATATGATGACAGAAAAATAAACCAGGCCGAAGTGTGGGTGTTCTGTAAGGTATCAAATTCACGGATAAACTGATCTCGTTTGCCCAGGGCTCTTATTGTGTGAATTCCAACCAGTGTATCAGAAACATGTGAGTACATCGGACTGCGAGCTAGAAGAAACAAAATATTATGTAACTACACTCAAAACAGCAACATGTCAGTGTAATTCCATTTCAAGCATCTTTATTTCACCAAGTAACTGCATTTGAAGCAGCAACATTTTACCATGTAATTGCATTAAAAACAGCAATATTTCACCGTGTAAATTAAATTCAGAACAGGAATATTTCGCCATATAATTACATTTCAAACAGCAATATTTCATCAAGTAATTGTAATTTCATTTGAAACAAAACAATTTCACTCAGTAATTGTATTTCAAACATTTCACAATGTAAATGCATTCAGAATTGCAAAATTTCATCATGCAATTGCATTCAGAACAGCAATAATTTTCACCATATAATTGCATTAAAAACATCAATAATTCTCCTGAAATTTCATTTGAAACAGCAATCAATTTTTCAGCATGTAATTGCATTCAGCACAGGAATATTTCATGTCATTGCATTGAAAACAGCAATATTTCACCATGTAATTGTGTTCCAAACAGCAATATTTCACCATGTAATTGTGTTCCAAACAGCAATATTTCACCATGTAATTGTGTTCCAAACAGCAATATTTCACCATGGAATTGTGTTCCAAACAGCAATATTTCACCATGGAATTGTGTTCCAAACAGCAATATTTCACCATGTAATTGCATTTGAAGCAACAAAATTTCACAATGCAAGTGTATTTCAAACAACATTCCACCATTTAATTACATTTCAAACATCAATATTTATTTTAAACAGCAATATTTCATTATGCATTTACTTTGAAAACATCAATATTTTACCAAGTAACTGCATTCCAAACATCAATATTTCACCACGCAAATGCATTTGAAACAGCAATATTTCACCATGCAATTGGATTGAAAACATCAATATTTCACCAACTGCATTCTAAACATCAATATTTCACCAAGTAACTGCATTCCAAACATCAATATTTTACCACGAAAATGCATTTGAAACAACAATATTTCACCATGCAATTGGATTGAAAACATCAATATTTCACAAAGTAACTGCATTCCACACATCAATATTTCACCACGCAAATGGATTTGAAACAGCAATATTTCACAATGCAATTGCTTTGAAAACAGCAATATTTCACAAAGTAACTGCTTTCCACACATCAATATTTCACCACACAAGTGGATTTGAAACAGCAATATTTCACGATGCAATTGCTTTGAAAACAGCAATATTTCACCAAGTACTGTATTCCAAACATCAATATTTCACCAAGTAACTGCATTCCAAACATCAATATTTCACTAAGTAACTGCAGTCCAAACATCAATATTTCACCATGCAATTGGATTGAAAACAGCAATATTTCACAATGCAATTGGATTGAAAACAGCAATATTTCACAATGCAATAGGATTGAAAACAGCAATATTTTGGGGTCTACTATAAGTAGGGGAATAACTGCACACTTTAAAACCATTTTCAATATAAAATAATTTATTCTTTTCATTCTGTCCAAGACTCAAATTATAATATGGAACATATGTTGTTTTTTATCTCCTTGCTTGTAGTTAATGGCATATATCATTGCAGCCTGTCATTGAGAACCTTGCAGCCTGTCATTGAGATCCTGTCATTGCAGCCTGTCATTGAGAACCTTGCAGCCTGTCATTGAGAACCTGTCATTGCAGCCTGTCATTGAGAACCTGTCATTCAGAACCTTGTAGCCTGTCATTGAGAACTTGTCATTGCAGCCTGTCATTGAGAACCTGACAATTTTTAACCCATAAAGCCCTCCTTATGGCTTCTGTCATACTGTTTGTCCCACAGTGCTTGTCGGCGTATTTGCTGCTTTTCAAATAAGCAAATTATTTACATATCTGTGTTGTTCAACTTAGTTTGAACAGTTGTGAAACTAAATTTGATTTGTACATTGGGACCTGGAATAAGCATTCTGTCTTAGCATTATCGTATATGTAACAAAGAAGTTTTACAAATGCTTGGTTAAAATACATGCTACATGGAAAACTAAACACTTCTTACTCCCAACATGATTCATCCACAGATAAATTCATCTGGCAAATTCTAGCTGATGATGGTGATGATGACAATGATTTTGAAGTTTCTGAAGCAAATAAATGGAGCTGGAAAAATGGCAATGAGTCATTTTTTAGTGATATTTTATACCAGTCTAATGTAGGTGCTGTTGCATGGATCAGATGGCTGGCCAATCTGTGACATTTTTAAAATTAAATGTAAAAATGGAGAATGCCAAGCCTACATACTATTTAGGGCTTTTTTTAAAATCAGGATTTCTTGCATTGGATCATAAATCAAACAAGTATTTCTGCAGATAAAAGAGTAAATGAGGCAGCCTTGGATACTAAGATTTAGAAAAAGTTAAATTCTACTAGTGCATAGTATCCTTCAATTTTTACTATAAGAATAACCAGTATAGAATCGAATATCCGGATTATAATCTGCGTTACATAAATGTACAAAAAAGTAAAAATAAATGTTGCTTTGGCTTGTACACTTTTAGGGAATTATACACAGTTTTCAGTATCCGCAACAAGTCTATACAAGCTGGTTGCATTTATAGTTTTACCTCATGTGGAGACAGTCATGTAGATGTTTACAAACACAATGTTTATGTGTTTATTTGTTTGTCTTATATATGTTTTGTATTTGTTTTTGAAAAAGACTCATTAAGAGTCGAAAGTGCTCAGGCTAGTTAGTTACTAGTTTTGCACTGTTCGTGGTCAGTTTATTGCATATATATATATATATATATATATATATATATATATATATATATACACACACACACATAAACACACTCACACACTAGAATACAATTGACCAATCTTTGAAAGCATGATCATGAACTACAATTGACCAAATGATGGCTAATATTTTTTTTAATGTACCCAGAATAAAATAGTTTTGCTGAAATTTCAAAGAAAATTGATAACATCTGAGTGAATGAGTGCTTAGTACAAATGCAAAGGAAATTAAACAAATTTCAGTCTCATTCAATTTTCTACAATTTTGTTTTGTTGCCACATGTGTAACAAATGACATTTGTTTGGTTCTCCAAATTTGTCCTTCAGTGGTGACTTCAACAACACATGCATCTTTCGACAAAGGAAACTGACTACAATGATATCTTCAATAAAAATTAAGGATATTTCATCAAAGGAAGTCAGCAGCAAACTTAAATAAATGCAAAGGAATCTGATGGATTGTCGCATTTTCCAAAGTGACTGGAAGACATTTATTGTGCTGTAAAAGTTTCCTTTTTGCAGGAAAAATGGTTATGCTTATGACTGCTACAAACAGCAGCATAAAACAATTGGAACTTCCTATCTTTTCACACTAAAGACACCTGTTCATCAAGTTACATTCTAATTTCTTAAAGTTTTCATTTCCTTCATCCCCTGAATAAGCCCTGGCAAAGTGATAGCTGTCTCTAGCTGAATAAAACCTACTCCAGTTGATATACATGTACATAAAGCTTGTAAACAACTATACCTATGTGCTACTAGTGACAATATCATAGTGACATGTGTTTATTGATAATAGGCTACAGATCAAATTAGTACTACCATTTATTTTATATAATTACAGGTGTAATTGGTTTTTTGTAATGAGATGTGACTGATACATGAATCTGGTAACATTCTCAAATACATGTATTTTTCATACACATGTACAGTACTTAATGCATTATGAACTGTACTAAACAAATATAAGTTGTCAATATACAAGTGTATTTCAGAATAGTGCTGTCTTTATTTAGTCAAAAACATGTATTTTTACACCAACATTTTATGGCTGGTCACATTGCATTTGTTTTTAACTTCTTCATACCTATCCCCAAAACAAATAGATTAAAAAAATGTATTGGAAATTTTAAGTGCAACTATGATAAAGTTACATGCTTATGTTAGTTATGACTTCAGCATTGTTTTATAGTGTTTGTTTGTCTGTTATGTCCAGTAATTAAAACAATTTAAAAGCAGAGGATTACCGATAGCCTCGATTCTCTTGGTCTCCCTCAGTGTGTGCATGGCATAATAGCGAAGGACTACAATGAAAACTGTCATTATTAGGACTGGAATTAGAAGCCATGGATTGATGATGCAGGTAGTCAGGATCAGACCTATCAGCCTTATTGTCAGCTGCAAATAAATCAAAGAATAAATAATTGGTTGAGACTAGAGTTGTTAGCAAAGAAATAGAAACAAGACTCCTGATTTTGATGTGATATAAAGAATGGCTATGTGTCTACTATAATGACCTGAAATGGTTCTTGAGAAAAATAAAATTCTTCAAACCATGTCCATCTTCTATAAAATGTTATAAATTTTTTATTTTATAAAAGTAAGAAAGCTGTGTTCCAGTATCTTCATAACACAGAATAATGTATGTCACACTATTTTTGCACAATTATTGCTCTCCATTAAATGCAGGTGATAACTTCACATCCATCTATCCTTGCTGTTTGTGGTTATAAAATCCAAGAATAATTTGTAAACTATGTTGAGCATGCTCTGAAAAATAGACTACAGCAAACCAGTTTTAGTGTATTAAATTGTTTATCCTTATATGTACCTTGATGAACATGGTTTATTTGGCATCAAAAGATCAAAGTACTGAAATTATAGCACAGCAATTGACAATTTATGTTAAATTTAAAAGTGAATCTATGCAACCTTTAAAGTGTGTATGTTATATTTTAAAAGCAAACCTAAATGTATTCCTTCTTTGACCTATAATTCTGTCCTGTAACATTGATAATCAAATGAAGGAAAAAGAAACCTTAGTAAGGTGAACTGTGTTAAGTGTCTTAGTTTTCAGCTTCTAGGGCAGCCTTGTTCACAAATTTATACACTCCTATAGGGAAAACTCATTTTAGAGTAAAAAATATATTTCTTTGATAATACTTACCCAATCAAAAACACCACTGGAGCTTGACCAATATATTTATACTAATCCAGCACTCACAGGCTAAAATTTGTCAGTATAGAAGCTAAATTGTCAGATTACATTTGTTGGGAATACTGACTCCAATTGTCTAGATACAGTAATTTGTCAGAATGTGAACAAACAAATGACACAAGTAGGTAGCCTGTTGCACTGCAGCAGAAAATCCCACCAATTCTAAGTGAGTCTTTGGAAATGAACGGTCTCAAGGGTAGAATCAACACTGCCATCCATCCCCAAGTTTATATAATAGCATGGGAATAGTTACACTCAAATGAAGTACATAACTGCCATGGACCTTGATCATCTGGACAATTAGCATCATTGTCTTCGTCAGCACATAGTGTCCATTTTATGCTGCATTAAAAATAAAGATGTAATAAATATGGCATTTGATATAAATATCTGTTTTGTGTTCTTTTGTATCTTCTATGTTTTAATATAGAAATAACATTACTAAATGAATTCCAATAACAACCTAAGGGCATGATTACCTGAATTATAGTTGCCCAGTGATTTTGTGTTATGAACAATCTCTACCATCCTCTTCTGGAGAAGTTTATTTCTCTCTGCAGTGCATCTTTCTTAAAATGGTCTTTTGAGATGACATGACTGCAGCTGAAGTTATTATGGACAATGGAGGAAGGGCATTCAATGTGATACTGAGGCCACCTGAAATGACTGCCCAGGTCCACTGATCATAAAGGCAAATTTGTTCCTATACTAACAGTGAAGAGGATCCCCCCCCCATATTAGAAAAGTGCAGCATGAGAATTTTGTCATTTCTTTCTATAAGGAGTCTGTCTTGAAGAGAAAAAGAAGCAAATGATCAACTTCTGTTTTCTGTCCACATCTGTTGTTGCAATTGACTGTTTCACTCATTTGATGTGTTATGTGTTCTTCAGTTCCTATGCTCTCTATCTCCTAAAAAAATCTTCATCTCTGATGCTGTACCTTAGACAGATTTGTTTCTTTAGTGATCTGATTGTGCATTATCCACACGGCCATTAACAGAAAATAATTGTAATCACAACAGGGCTTTGTGGGTCTCTTTAAAAAAGGTGGAAGTCTGCAAATCTTTATGTGAGTTGTAAATTACTTGCTGTTGTCAAGAAATCTGTGCTCTGTTACTCTGTTCAGTGGTCAAAAAATTTGTGAGACAGACTCCCACACATCTGGTGGGTATCTAATGTTCGAAGAGAATACACTCTTTCTGCTTTCTGGAAAATTGTCATAAAAATATAAACATAAAGTCCAACATTGAGCCAATAGCATTGTATGTCATTGACATGCTTCTGGATTTGGATATTCCCTGTCCTTCAATGTCTCTGTCTACCACTGGCACTTCTGTATGAAATAACAGCAAGCGTATTTTATAGAATCATGCACTAACCTGGGCCTGCATTGCACACTGCCATGTCACACTATAATAGGTTCACCGATCCATCAGTGTTAGTGTTCTTACATCAAGACAGCATACTAGACAAAGAGATCCCCTCCTTTGATATTAATGGAATGACTGACTTTTGTGGTGACCTCTTGCAATCTGATGACAGAGTTCAATTGCAATGAACAGTGCCATCTTATCCTCCATAATGCTGTAAAGTTTTTTATGCTAGGAAAGGTAAGAAGAATATGTGATCCCAAGTATGAGAAGGGGTTCCAACTTGTATTGATGATAAGAATGGTTGTCCTATACTCAAAGCATCAGTCATGTTGGAACTTCTGAAAATAACCTTGTTTAGTTGAGGCATCAAAGCTTTTACTGAGGCTGTAACAGTGGCCCAAAAGGGATCTCCTGATTTCTTTATTGGCAGGTGAGCCCTCTGCTTTGTGACGTTTGGCCGACAGGAATGTACTGCCCAAGGTGGCATTTTTGCTAATAAGGTATTCATCTCTCTAGATGTATTTATCCACTTTCCCTTTCTGCTAAGACTAACTGCTTAGCCCATTGACTCCCCATCCACACAGAGCATATTTGATATGTAATTCCCTAGTGGTATGCTAAACATGTATAATTGTTATCATCAATGCCCACATTCAGGAAACAGAAATAGAGCAGATAATATTGTACTGGCACAGCCAGCCAACTCATGCAGTGGATGTTACTGGGCAACTACACCATAGCTGCCAACTCCAGAATACAAAACTGTTGACTGCTTATGGCAAAAAGACTGATCATCAGGACCAAACCCTGATTTTTAAAACATTAATGCATATGTAACTATTTACATTTACAACCATCAGTAATGTAGGGCAATAACCTATATTCAGCATTAGAGATTCATGTGTTGTACTCTTCCACCTTCTCAATGGGTACCATATGTATATTTAGAAGGTGCAAGAGTGCAACACACTAACACAGATGCAGTCTGTTTATACAAATCTTTTCCAAACCTTGTTTTCTTCAATTATGATAAATATTTCAGTGTACGATCTATTAAGTATAAAAGTACAAAGTGTTTATGTAAATGCATCAACAGAAGATCTCAACAGATGATAGCATGTATTTCAATATTTACAATAAAAGCTGCCTTTTGAGATAGTAGTTATATGTTTGTTTTGAACATAAATGGATTTGTGTCTGATCTAGTTGCTTTGTTGAGTTCATTCCATGTCATAGCAACACAGTCAGTAAACAATTGTCACTGGTTATTGATCTCAATTTAGTTCCTTTGTTTTTCTGACTTGAAATAAAACACCAGACAAATAATTTGGACAAGTTCATTGGCAGTACTCAAAATATTTGTTGTCGTTTTTTTATGCAGTACCATTAGAGTACAGTTGATGAGCCTCATGTTTATGCAACCAAAAGTGTCACTTCACACCTACACATTACATTGTTTCGATCTTCATGTGAAAGAAGGATGCATAAATTCTGACATTTACTACATTTGTTACCAGATATTTGCAGTACTTGATTTGGAACAGTTGACTATAGAATACATAAACATTATGAGTCGGAACTGCATCACACATTTAATGCATATATATGCAGTGGTTGAATAAACTTTTGTCATTTTGGAGACTGGTTTATGTCCACATTCTTTTATGAAAAGAGGTGAGTTTATTTACTTCTGTAAGTTAACATTTAAACCATTCTGTATATAGGATGGATTCCATGTTAGATGTATACAGTCCGCCCACCTCACCCCACTATCAACTGTGCAATACCATTAGTTTTACTTGTTCTTGTAGTTCTTGTCTTGGGGTTTTTGATAATTCTCATGTTATATATTACAGAAGATAAAACTAGCCCTTATGGTGGTGAAAAGGACATATTCAGACAGATGAGACCAATTTTCACGAATTCCAGTCATGACTCAAATCGAAAACTGGCTGCCAAAATGTTCATTGAAAACAAATAATTCCAGAAGGCATGGCTAAAAAATTTTTCCCATGAATGCAGCCAATTAGTAAAGAGAATACTTCATAATAATTTCATTGACATATTTGGACCAATCAAATTAACATAAAGTGATATGTTCACATGTTATAATATCAAAATATTAAATTTCTCATACAATAGGCAAAGTGTAATAACTGATAAATATATACAAAATAGTATTAGAGCCATTCCACTTAAACAAACATGGTACCAAATGAAGATAATTTTGTAAAAATATATGCCAGGGTACTCTGATTACTTTCATATGAAAATGATAAAGAATTCTAATTAGCATCTACAGGTGACCACCACACACTGAAAGTGCCTTCCCTAGGTCCCATGTAAGTTTTACTGGAACAGACCACAAAACCTTAAAATCTGAACCATAACTGCTGTCACCTACCTCTACAACAACAAAGAAAATCCTGGGCAGTATTTCATCGATGAATCCAATATCCCTTGAAAATCTGTTTAGTATTCGACCTGTAACAGAGCAGCATAAAATAAACAATATTAGTTATTAAAGAAGATTTATGTAGAGAAATAAGGCTAATTGATATAAACAAAATTTTATTTGATTCTAGAATAATCATTAAATATAAATTTAACTAGTTTGTTTATTGCTAAACAATACTTGAAGTGTTAGTCAGAATTACACTGCCAATCAAACAAATCATTCATATTAATTTTATTAGACCTAAAGAAAACAAGTACTGGTCAACATGAGTTATTATAGAAGTATTCTGGAGCAACATAAGGTCAATATGTATTACATTAATTGATATAAACAATTTTGTTATGACTAGAATAATCATTAAGTATAAATTTAAACTAGGTTGCTCTGTTTATTGCTAAAACATACTTGAAGAGTTAGTCATAGATGCATAGTCAAGAGATAAGAGTCAGTCATTATAATAGTTTCTAAAACTTTATACCTAAGAAGGTAAGGTTTGGTCATACATGTAGTGCCAACAAAACAGCATCAGTCATACTGATGTAAGTTAATGGCTTAACCAACACACCCTTGTTGAGAATTTGAGAAAGACAACTCAAAACATTTACAAGTCTAAGTGTAATAATTATTCAAACATAACTTATTCATACAATATTTTAGACAAACTACAGAATATGGCTCTTTTCTTCTGATAACTGCTAAAGTTTACCGATTCAAAACCTCTTTCTGAAATGATCAATTGGGTTGTTTGAAGATATCGGAACACCTCTGATATCACAGATGTATGAGGTTTCTCTAAAAATACATGACAGGTGTATCTGACATCTCTGTTATCAGCGATAAATGAGGTTGAACAAAAACTAACAGGCATATCTGAAAGACATCTGTTATCACTGCTGTATGAGATTCTCAAAAAAGTATCTGGCAGGCATATCTGACTGACATAATGATGCATCAGGTTCCACTAAAAGTATTGGGCAGGCATATCTGACTTACATAATGAAGCATATAGTTCCACTAACAGTATTGGGGATGCATATCTGACTTACATAATGATGCATAGAGTCCCACTAAAAGTATTGGGCAGGCATATCTGACTTACATAATGATGCATCAGGTTCCACTAATATAATTGGGCAGGCATATCTGTTACATAATGATGCATAGAGTCCAACTAAAAATATTGGGCAGGCATATCTGACTTACATAATGATGCATCAGGTTCCACTAATATAATTGGGCAGGCATATCTGTTACATAATGATGCATAGAGTCCCACTAAAAGTATTGGGCAGGCATATCTGACTTACATAATGATGCATCAGGTTCCACTAATATAATTGGGCAGGCATATCTGTTACATAATGATGCATAGAGTCCAACTAAAAGTATTGGGCAGGCATATCTGACTTACATAATGATGCATAGAGTTCAACTAACAGTATTGGGCAGGCATATCTGACTAACATGAAGATGCATAGAGTCCCACTAAAAGTATTGGGCAGGCATATCTGGCTTACATAATGATGCATAGAGTTCCACTAAAAGTATTGGGCAGGCATATCTGACCGACAACTCTATCATTGCTAACGTAAAGGGTTCCACTAAAAATATTGGGCAGGCATAATTCAATTACTGTATATAATCAATATCCATTGGTTTACAATATTTATGGTTTTTGTGAATGTTACAAATCCCAAATATAAGACCCAATGACTAATAGTCATTTTGTGGAATAAATCAGACGCCTTCCCTGATCCATGAATAACCTAATGACTACTAACGTTTCTGTGGAATACATCAGACCCTTCCTTTATCCATGAATAGCCCAATTACTAACATTTCTGTGAAATAAATCAGACCCCTTCTCTAATCTATGAAAGACACAATGACTAATAGTCTTTGTCTGCAATAAATCCGACTCTTCCCTAATCCATGAATGATCCAATGACTGCTAATGATTCTGTGGAATATATCAGACCCCTTCTCTAATTCATGAAAGACCCTTTCTGTGGAATACTTCAGACCCCTTCTCTAATCCATGAATTTAAAGATCCAATGACTACCAATGTTTCTTTGGAATAAATGAGACCCCTTCCACACAATGACTATTACTGTTTCTGTGTAAACAATTAGGCCCCTTTCCTAATCCATGAATGTAAGTACTGATGAAAATGACCTTTTGGGAAAAAAACCAAGAAAATTTATATCCATGAAAATAAATAAAATCACAGTAATTAAATATTCTTTTTACTGTGAAGGAATTTAAATGCTAATTTTCTGAACTGAGAATCTGAAATTCAAGACTGAGATTAACAAAACATTTACAGAATTAACAATGGCATACTCTCATATTGTAAACATCAAGAACTCACCAACAGGGTTTGAGTCAAAAAACCTGCTCTTTGCTCCCAGCACAATCCAGAACATTTTGTCATGGAGTCTTCTACTAGCAAGAGTGGCAAATGAGTAGAAAAGTGCAGTCAAAAAAAACACCAAGCCTAGATATGAAGTTGACAAAACTGTATACAATGTCATATAATAATCTGACAGAAAACCAGACTCTTGGGACAAATGTAGTGAACCATTCTGAGTTGGCATGGTGATGTTTGGCATGACAGTCATTGGGAATGTCAAGCTGACTAGACTGGATGTATTTAGTGGACCAGGAATGGTACTGCAGTTCTCACAGTTGCTTGATGTTGATGAAGATGACAGGTTAGAAAATGTCTGAAGCTCATGAAACTCAGCCCTGAGAAAGAAAGCACAAGTTATTTCATTTCAAAATAATCACTAAATATATCAATTTCAACTGTCTGCCTTATGCAGGTATATTGCTTGTAGTCCCAATAAGGGTTAGAGATGCACATAATAAAACAAAGAATATTTTGACAGTTATTATATGATCATGAAATATTTAATGGACAGACTTAATAGCAATATTTCTCAGTATTCTAAGTCAAAATTACAAATCTAGTTTGTAAAAATAATGGATATGTAGCTAAATTTTACTTAACTTTTTGTATATCTAATTGAAACAATCTGCATCCAAATTATTTCAGTCATCTTTCCTTCACTTGTGGTATATTATCAAGAAGGAAAATCATTCATATGGTTTCACTTTCATAAAACATTACATCTTTCCTGCCAATGTGCAATGACAAACCCTCTATGACAATGAAATTATGAAAATTGGACAACATTTTTAAGCAACATTTGACAATAACCACCATGTGAAATGTTACCTAATTTTTCCAGTGAGATACCAAAGAAATGACACATCTCATTAAGCCATAACATCTGGACAAAACTCTGATGGTTTCTGTTTTTTTATATCTAGATTAGTTTCTTTTGCATTAATAAATTGTGATAAAGATAATATTTCTGATAGGTTGGTTAAACGGGGCAACAGACTTGTTCTGGCTTATTCCCATGAAAAAGGTTAAGAATTGCGAAGGCAAGAGATGGATGGGAAGCTGAAACCTTTGAGCTATGGCTCCTTAAAAAATCTGGGACACTGTCAGGTGAGTGTAATCTAATTTTTCCAGTGAGATACAAATTTTAATTTACCCATTGCACTCATTCTCTTCTGGTTACATTGGATTTCAAAAATCCATTTTTCCCATGTTTTAATTTTCTACACAATCAATTAGTTGTAAGAATTATATTAATCAATTTTCTTCAAGTTAGTAATTATTTAATACCATGAATTCAATAAATTTAATTGTGATAAAGATAATAATCCTGACAGGTTGGTTAAACAGGGCAACAGACTTGTTCTGGCTTACTCCCATGAAGGTTAGGATTCCTAAGGCAAGAGATGGATGGGAAGCTGAAACCTCTGAGCTATGGCTCCTTAAAAAATCTGGGACACTGTCAGGTGAGTGTAACCCAATTTCTCAAACTAATGAACATACATATTAAGCTAGATGAGGGTTGTTCCAAAAAAAATTATGAGGAGGGTTGGGGATTGGAAGGCACTTCTGATACAGTTAATCATGCATAGAATTTTAATTAGAGTTTCAACAAAGAACTATTTTGAGCAGTCTCAGTTACCATCATTCCATATAAAATTATATACAAGTACCTTCTGCACCCCACTCCAACAAACAGGCACACATATGCACACACAAAGAACTTTTCCTGGAACAACATTGGGTTAACAGCTATAGGATTCACAATGACAGCTATGAAATTAAACATTTTATTGACATCAAACTCACTCACCAGCGAGCAAGGCACCAGTCAGCAGCTATGTAGGCCCCCTGTAAAGTCAGGTTAACTTGAGACATCATTCATATTTGTGTGATCTAGCTAGAGAAATGGTAAGTAAACTCCTACCCCTTTTACATCACACACTAACAAAACCAACCATAAATAAAATGAAATAGTCAAATCTGGTTATCTTGATTGCATTGGTATTTTAAAAAAGTCATCCAATATGCCCTGGTCCCCAAGATATCGTGGTTCATAAAAACTGGTAATGTAATTTTAAAGATGTCATTGACCTTTCTTTATTCCTGTCTCTTACTCTTAGGTTTGCTGGAATGTTGCAGACAAACAGGTCATAGTTACAAGATTAATTATTGCTTTATTTTGTATACAGTTTTACTTTAGTAACAAGTAACAAATATTGTGATTTCATAAATTTTTAGACAGAATTCAGACTTGAGCTGCACACAGCAGACAAAACAAACAAGAATTAATAAATTAATTACATGTGTATACATATATGTGATCTCTAAAATAAAAGTACAACATGCACTCTATAATTTCTACAGTCAATGTACATTTTGCAGTGAACATGCTTTATTCCTCAATAAACAAAATAACTTTACCTCAAGAAGAAATAAAAAAATATGATCTTATCTGAACCTGACCACCCACAATAAAAGTGAAATGGATTTGTTTGTCTTTGCTGATGAAAAAAAATATGATATACATGTACTTAGCTGCAATTAACCTAAGATATTATTTAATGGAAATTAATACACTGTTACTCAAATTTTACTCACTGAAGTCTGAATCAGAATAAAAAAAGGATGTTAATAAACACTCGTATGTGGGTTGCAATTTGCCTCTGTCTAAAGATAGCATGATACTTGGCATAAAGTGAGGTAGCAACTTAAATATTCACTGGATTTGGCACCAATCATGGCATCATGGGGAGATCACTTTATCAAACTGCCACCTAGGTGGGAAGATAACTGTTAGCTTTTTACCTAAACATTTTAAACCAAGGAAGCACTGGTTTGGAGGCAGAATTAGATCTTACAAGGTAATATGATCAAGTAACATATCTGAAGAAGAAACAGGATACTGTACATATACATGATAGTCACCTGTATGTCCCTCATGAAACAGGATACAGAACATACACACAATGGTCATCTGTAAGCCTCTGATGAAACAGGATACTGTACATACACATGATAACTGTATGTATGCTGCTGATAAAACAGGATACTGTATATATATATATATATATATATATATATATATATATATATATATATATATATATATATATATATATATATATATATATTATAGCCATCTGTATGTCCCTGATGAAACAGAATACCGTACATGCACACGGTTACCATCTACATGTTCCTGATGAAACGGGAAACTGAACATACACATGATAGTCATCTGTATGCTCCTGATGAAACAGGATACTGTACATACACATGGTTACCATCTGAATGTCCCTGATGAAACAGGATACTGTACATACACATGATAACCATCTGAAAGTCCCTGATGAAACAGGATACTGTACAAACACATCAGTCATCTGTATGTCCCTGATGAAACAAGATACTGTACATACACATGATTACCATCTTAATGTCCCTGATGAAACAGGATACTGTACATACACATGATAACCATCTGAACATCCCTGATGAAACAGGATACTGTACAAACACATCATAGTCATCTGTATGTCCCTGATGAAACAGGATACTGTACATACACATGATTACCATCTGAATGTCCCTGATGAAACAGGTTACTGTACATACACATGATAACCATCTGAACATCCCTGATGAAACAGGATACTGTACAAACACATCATAGTCGTCTGTATGTCCCTGATGAAACAGGATACTGTACATACACATGATTACCATCTGAATGTCCCTGATGAAACAGGATACTGTACATACACATCATAGTCATCTGTATGCCCCTGATGAAACAGGATACTGTACATACACATCAGTCATCTGTATGTCCCTGATGAAACAGGATAGTGTACATACACATGATTACCATCTGAACGTCCCTGATGAAACAGGACACTGTACAAACACATCATAGTCATCTGTATGTCCCAGATGAAACAGGATACTGTACATACACATGATAACAATCTGAATGTTCCTGATGAATCAGGATACTGTACATACACATCATAGTCATCTCTATGTCCCTGATGAAACAGGATAGTGTACATATGATAAACATCTATATGTCCATACATGCCACCCCACAAAAGGAATAAGCGTAATTATTGCTATTATAAAACACTTAATTTAGGCATAAAAGTAAACTATATGTTACATGCCAGAATTACAGAATATATGAAAAAAGATAAATTTTTAGTACTAACGTGGTTCTGCAGCTGATCAAACTTCTTGTCACAAAGGGCAAAATCCAAATGGATTAAAACCAGAATACCAACACAAAATAATCATGCTGAAAACTTATGTTCAGAACATACTTTATCCAGTCTACATGAGTAACTTTCTCTGAATGATTGTGAACTGGAATACTGCAATGATCACAGTCACATGTTCTCTAACATTTTCCGTCATATAATATTCACAACTCACACAGTGAAGCATTTAACTTAACATCTGTCACCATGTTCTTTGAAAGTATAGATTTGTCAGCTAACTAACTATTTTTTTAATATAATGAATCTGTAAGGTATAATTCACGTTCAGGAAGACCATCTGTTTTCTTGGAAATGAGTCATATAAAGTTGCTATAAATAGCAAATAATGAAAGTATTCTTATGCTGTTCTTATGCAGCAGTCACCTATTCAAGAATATTCTCATATTTATATGAGTGGACTTAAAAGATGACAATAAAAATGACATGAACAAATTTTTATTGCTTTATTTTATTTTTTGATGTACCTGAAAAGCAAAATCTTCATACAGTCTAGATGAAACACCAACAACATAATATTTGACACATATGTATGACCCTGATGAAACAAGATTTAATACATATTCAAGCAACCACAAACAGCCAGGACCAAGATCTGTTGTTACATCATGCACCATAAGAGTCAAGGTGTGCTATTTATATCTAGAAAATATGCCTTCTGTATTACCTTGACAAACCAGCACATACACAAATGTTACACCCAGACCTGATCTGCAGGCACTTACACAACTGTTACAATAGATCTGAGTCAACACCATACATTTACTGGCACACTATATATGTTGTAAATTCTGCAGGCATATACAAAACTGTTACACAAGATCTAGGCCAACACTACACATTTTCTGGTCACTATACATGTAGCAATGGCAAAATTAAAATTTGTGATGTAGACACTTACATGTATGGTAAATCCAATCAGAAGTACGGCTGGTATAGTGATGTATCCAGAGCAGGATGCTAGGTACTGCCGATAAATGCTGATCCCTACTCTACCCTCTGACTGATCTTCCTCTGCCAACTGCTCAGATTCTTCTGCCTGTTAAAAATAAAAAAATATAAAGCCCATTTAGATGTGATTGCTGGTGATTGTTTGATTTTATACTTGTCTGGTTGTTTGACTAGTTACTTCCATGGTTTGTTTGTTTATAATGGTACTTTCAGCATTTTATTGGTCTCTGTTATTTTCATGAAATAGGAGCAAAGTATATTTTCCAACTACACACTACAACTCTTGGATTACAAGTCCAATTATCTACTACCTATACACTGCAACTCTTGGATTACAAGTCCAATAATCTATTCTCTATGAAACGCATTTCTTCGATTATAAGTCCAATAATCTACCATCTACAAAATGAAACTCTTGGATCACAAATCCAGATTTAACCACACTGCAACTCTGGGACTACAAGTCCAACAATCTATCAACTACACATTGTAACTCTTGGATTTCAAGTCCAACAATTTACCAACTACAGATTGCACTTTTGGATTACAAGTCCAACAGTCTACTAACTACACACTACAACTCTTGGATAATAAGTCTATTGCTCTACCATCTACACACTATAACTCTTGAATAAGTCCAAAGATCTAAAAATTATACACAGCAACTCTTGGCTTATAAATAGCAGTGTACTGACTAAACAATTTTAGACTCTCTGTTGAGAATGAAATTGATATTGATACATCTCTGGACTAAAGAAATCATTTAGTCAAGTAGGCTCTTGAATTTTACAACTAACTTTTAAAGTCTGTCCTAATTTTATGTGTGACTGCAAAGAATTATGTAGCCATAAATACATTGCAAATGAAATAGCAAAAGTTCATATGTTCAAAAATATTGAAAATCTGCCATGATGGCACGAAATTCAATCAAGTCATCTAGACCAGTGGTCCCCAACCTTTTTATTGCCGTGGACCGGTCAACGTTTGATAATTTTACCATGGCCCGCTGAGGAAGGGAATTTGTTTATATTTTAGATTGTTTTGATTTAATAATTTTAATTTAATTGTATTTAAACATGCCTTCAAAATAAAATAATTACACCAAAAAATGAATATAAAGTGATTTAACATTTTAACTCACTAGAACACTAAATTAATGAGAACCTTTAATTTGTTTATTTGCAACGAGACGGTTCCATTTGGGGGTAATAGGAGACAATGACACCCGAAGTGTGTTGATTATGTCCAGTTTATTCTGTTGTTTTGTTTTGGTTGCTGTCACTGCAGAAAACCCCGCTTCACATAGATAGGATGTTGGAAATGGCAATAGGGATTTAAGTGCTGTTGTGGCAATCTCAGGGTATTCCGCCATAACTTTAATCCAAAACACCGGCAGAGTTGTTTTCTCGAAAGTAGTTTTAAGGCCACCGTCATTTGCAATCACTAGCAGTTTATCTTCTTCTTGCACCGATATGCTAGATTCGCCTGGTTTGTTGACAAATGGGTTGTGGATCCATTTCTTACCAGTTTGTGGGTCTTTTATGGTTGGGAAATAGCACTCAAACACTTTCAAAAGCAAAGACAGGTGACCATACACCAACTGGGAGAATGAATGCTTAGGCTCAGTCTCGCCTAAAATCCCCGCTAATGTCTGAAACATGTCCAAAATGCTTCTGTTCACGCGCCATCCCCACAACTCCAGTTTGGCTTTAAATGCAGCTACTTTGTCTGCCAACTGGAAAACAGTTGTCATTTTCTCCTGAAGGGACAGATTGAGTTCATTGAGCAGGCTGAATATGTCACACAGGTAAGTCAGTTTTTTGACCCATACCTTGTCACTGAAATGTGAAATCTGTGCAATGGCTATAGTAATTAAAATGCTCTGGTCAATGATTTTCCTCTGGATAACCATTTTATTTCTGTGTATAAGAGAAGGCATCTGTGCTCTGCGTCCATCCCCTAACAAAGTTGCTGAAACAGGCGTGAGTTAAGGGCATGTGCTTTAATGTGGTTAATAACTTTAACGATATCAATCAATACGCTGTTAAATTCCGGTGACATTTTTCGGCTTGCCAGCATTTCCCTGTGAATGATACAATACGTAGATTCATTCTCTCAGGTGCAAACTTCCTTAAACAAATACCGGTGAACAGAGAGAAGAGCTATACACACCTTCTGTCCACCAAAGCTACAACGCCACTTCCACTTATAGCCGCTCAGTTCTAGACGTGACCTAAATCCGTTCCAATATCACAATATTTTGCACATGCATGGTATTGGTGAGGCTTTAGGTGACGTCTCTCAGCTCTTGGGTAACCTCTTATCCATAGAAAGTCGCACAAACCCCGAGAGAAATACACCACAGTAAATAAAATGGAAATAATTTAATGTTCCGGGTCGGCCTGGTACTATTTGAAACCACGGACCGGTACTGGTCTGCGGACCAAGAATTGGGGACCACTGATCTAGACATACATAAAAACTTGCACACCAAATTTCATTTGTCTACCCCAAATTATTTTTGCTTTAATGGTGCTAACAATGTTTTCCCCCCAAAATACTGATCAAAAATGTTCAACCATGTGAAAAAAATTTTACAACTTAAAATCTAATCAGGATATGGATACCAAATGTATATATCTACCGAAAGTAGTCCAATCAATTATGCTTATAAAGGTTTCATTAAAAAATAACAACAGTTGAAAAAAGTAAAAAACTTGTGAAACACTTCAGGAAAAGCCTGAAAATGTAAACAGGTTATCTACTTATGACCATGATAGAACGATACATTTCACAACTCTAAGCCTTTTCCAAAGGCAAGAGTGTTACATTTCATGACCGTAAACTTCATTCTTAAGCAAAAGTGTTACATTTTAAAACTATAATATAATTCCCAAGCAAGTGTTATATTTCATGACTCTCAGCCTCTTTCCAAGCAAGAGTGTTACATTTCACAACTGTAAGCCTCTTTTCCAAGCAAGAGTATTACATTTCATGACTTGAAGCTTTATTTTGAAGCAAATGTGTTATATTTCCAAGCTGCATTGCCAAGCATGAGTGTTACATTTCATGGCTCCAAGCTGTATTTCCAAACATGAAAGCTACATTTCATGTCGCTAAGCTGCATTCCCAAGCAAGAGTTACATTTTATGGCTTTTAGCTGCATTGCCAAGCATAAGTGTTATACATCATGGCTCTAAGCTGCTTTCTAAAGCAGTTATATTTCTTGGCTCTAAACTGCATTCCCAAACAAGTTTGCTACTTTTCATGGCTCTAAGCTGCTTTCCAGACAAGTGTGTTATATTTTATGGTAAAAAATAAAAGCTTATTATAATAGTATGTCATGAATGGTGGTTTAGATAGTTACACCAGACTGAAGAAGAAAGCAACAATCGAAGTGGATGTCAAAAATGTTAAGCTGATAAATTTATATGTAAATAATTTATTTTCCATGCTTATAATGTGGGGTATTTTCCCATGCAGATAAAGTCAGGTGTATAAAATATATAAAAAGTAAGTGGGGTGTTTCCCATGCAGGTAAGGTAGAGTGTTTCCCATGAAGAGTAGGTGGCATGTGTACCATGCAGATCAGGTGTGGTGTTTCCCATATAAATAAGGTGGGATGTTTCCCATGCAGATAAGGTGGGATGTTTCCCATGCAGATAAGAGGGGTGTTTCCCATGCAGGTAGGGTAGAGTGTTTCCCATGCAGATTAGGTGGGTGTTTCCCATATAAATAAGGTGTGATGTTTCCCATGCAGATAAGGTGTGATGTTTCCCATGCAGATAAGGTGGGATGTTTCCCATGCAGATAAGGAATGGTGTTTCCCATGCAGATAAGGAATGGTGTTTCCCATTTAAATAAGGTGGGGTGTTTCTTATGTAGACAAGGTTTGGGTGTTTCCCATGTAAGCAATGTGGGGTGTTTCCAATATAAATAATGTGGGGTCTTTCCTGTAAACAGTTCATCAAATAGAATCCTGATGACAACATACCTGAAACAAGGTCATCATAGAACATACTACTGTACACAGTCAACCCAGGATGAATTTACTAGCTGGAAAATTAAAGTGTAGAGATTACATGTTTCACTGTTGAAGGCATCACTGTAAGATTAACTGTGTCCAACATATAATCTGGTCTATGTATAAAGGTACCCAATAAAAAATCTGCACACAGTGTATGTTTACAGTATAGACAAAGTTAAGTTGTTTTTTTTAAAAAATCACTACAATACTCCTTGTACATTTTCATCCAGAACAGACAGATTTCCCAAAAATGAAACAAGTCAAAATTGAAGGTCCTTTGGTGGTAAAATAACTTTCCTGCCAGGAACTCATGAATTGTCTTAGCTCTTGTCTTGATCAAGTCCAAATGTCAACAGAGCCATTTTTTAAATTTTACACATAATTTTGTGATAAAATAAAACTACCAGTCCATGTGATTTCAAGTAGTAATTAATATATACATTTAACCATTTTTAGCAAAAGCCTTGCTAAAGGGCTAGCAATTATGAGGGCTGTTCCAGTAAAACATATATCTCCCCGGTGATGGCACTTCAAAAAAAACTTCTGTAGAATGTTTTGTTTCAAACTATTTTGATTCTGACAGTGGAAGGTTGATTAGGAAAATCACTTCCGTTGTAAATGAGAAATCACTGGTGGGGTTGTCAGAAAAAAAAAACATATATTTAAAATTGCATCTAACCCCCACCTAGCAGTCTAATGTGAATAAAACATTGGGTCAGAAAATGATGCCAGTATAAGCGAGTGCACTTAATTTGTACAAATTCACGTACTTTTAAAAGTGATACACGTTCAACAAATTATGTCAACATCGCAGATATAAAATGTTCTTTGAGCAGTATTTATTACTCAATGTTTAACGTTGAAAGTGCATTTCACGATATAATTCATGCTGCCAGTAACAGTATTGCAGCATTTGATGCAACATCCAGATTCAAGAAGGCAAACCTCAAAATAGTTGGATACTTCGGTTCAACATAAATTTGAGCCCTGGAACAAGCATTTTATGGTAGTTTCAACCTTACTTTCATCATGGATGTTTTACAAATGTGTTTAAAATAAGGGTCACAGAGGAAACCAAAATGGCTGAATCACGACAGGGTTTGTCATCAGATGACGTTTTGAGTGGGCAAATACTGGCTAATGATAGCTATGATGACAATGAATTTCATGTATATCAGTCTGTTGGATATTAAAGAAATGTCACTGGAAATACCAGTGTGTGATTTTGAACCCAGAATTTATGTTGAGTGCGAGACTGATGTACGTGTTGGATGGACAAGTTGCCAGTTATTTATTCAAGATACCCATGTCAGAACAAGCAGACTATGGGAATATTGGACCTAAAACCCTAATACAGCATTATGGAAGAAAACAAAATCTGGCATAAGAGGCAGCAATGCACTGATTCATGGAAGTGAATCTTTGGCAGAGTTCATGTTAGTGAAAACTTTTCTTTTTGGAACAGAGAAATCCAAGTGAGAATACCCTTGTGAGATGTTGAAAATTGCACAACAATAAAGAACAGTAACTTTTCCAAGCTAGTTTTGCATATGCATTTCAGAGAGAAAACAATGAAAGGGAGTTCACAGCACAGAAATATATTCGTACACTGAGGAGGAGGAGGATCATATTCAGAAGCAAGAAATTAATGTTCTTATGGAACATCAGAGAATCCCCAAACAACATAATTAAGTGTGCATAGATATATAGTTGGCAGAACCACTATGGCAACAAAAGAATAGGGAGGCTAACTTTCATATCATGCAGATGGATTACCAGATTAAGTACATGCTCTCTATGTGCAAAAGTTAAATGATATTAAGCACAAGAAACTAACTGAAATATGTAAATGCATAGCAAGATGGGTAAAATTTGTTTTGTTTGTTTTTGGTTATTCCTATCTATATTTTGAGGATGTTGATATTTTCTGCAGACCTTTTGGCATTAAGTTCCGAGCCATCATTTGGTATTTGTATTACAAATTGGATTACTATTATCTAGTACACAACATTTTGAAGCAGTGTCATTAGTGAATGATGAAAATGATGAAAAAATACTTGATATCATTCTGATATATAAAATCTTTACTACACTACTAATCTGTTCATCCTGATTCATTTTTACCATCTACTTTAGTTTTACAGGTACCAATACTTTTCTATTTTCTCACAATCTGAATATTTGTGACCATGCATTTTTGTCAAAGGTAAAATGAGTTTAGTTTTGTTGTAAAATCTAAAACTATTGATTAGCAAGGGACTAAAGTAGAAACTACATCAACTTCATGTGTGCAGAAATTATTACCATATTACAGTGTTAGAAACAAGAGAATATTTGTACGAGATGTATTTTGCAAAATTATAGAACCAGAACTCGTATTGTAACCACATATTCCATTTAAATAAGATTTATCAGTATTTCTGCATCTTCACAGCAGTTTTTCCCAAGTGGCATTAATTTCATGATTTGATGTTGTCCATTTTCCATTTCTTGTTCAAGAGTTCTCAGTATCATTAAGAAACAATGTAACCTCTAATAAATAGAGTTGTTTGGGAAGAAATTCATTTTTTAACCCCAAAATCACTGATGCTATGAGTTCTGGCATTTAAGTCTTACATTAAACAATGTTTAAAGTAGCTATGATAGTAATTTAGGATGCAACTGTTCTAATTTCACCTTTGGTATATTCAAATCTTGAATGTGATTGAGGAACATGGCTCCAAAATAAACACATCGGTTTAATAACCTGTTCATTGACTATGAATGAACTATATAATCCAAGTCCAACTGAATTGTTAGAAAAAGTTTAATTCTTTTGACAACATCATAATTAGGTGTCAGTTAAGGAGTATGCCTATGGTTTATCTGCCATCTCAACCAAAACCCCACCACAACCATATGACCAAGATAAATGACACCACAGTAAAAATCGATGTACAAGTAGAGATGACATCTCTGAGTACTTTGATTTCAGCAGAGCCTTAACAGAGTGGAACAGTAAGAAATAGTGAAAGGTATTTAAGTGTTAGGGAGATATTTAACAATGGATTATCCACCCGACACCACATCCTCATTGGAGATAGCACACACACACACAAAACTTAGATTAAATCCTGAAATCCTGGCAGCATGCCTGTTGGATAGATAACCTGACCATTTATTTGATTTTATTGAGCTGGTTATCCCATGGTATTTCTGTTACTTGAACATTATCTGACAGTGTATCTAGTCAGCATGGTTGAAAAAGTAGTTGAAGGACTTACATTACTACAGAAATGAAAGAACGAGAACTATACTATAAATCAGTGAAGATAGAGTATGCATGGTTTGACTGTCCCTGGTTGGTTAATAATATTGTTGTTGTGGGGCTTAATGCCATTTTTCAGCACATAATAGGCTATACATGGTGGCCAGTATTAATGGTGGAGGAAGAAACCGAGAAATCACCGGAAAGAACCACCGATCCACAAGAAGCTACTGGCAAGCTTTCTCACATATCCACATTCGCCGAATCCTATTCTCGAACCCACACAGAGATGAGATGGCAGTGATCCGTAAGGGACAGTGCTTTAGACCACCTGGCCACTAGGGGCCCCAGGTTGATAATGAAAGTAAGTTTTAGTAAAAAGAATTTTTTGAGAGCTTGTCCTACTTGTAACTGAAAAAAGTCAAAGACATTGTTTTAGTAACATAATTTCCATCCCTTTACAGACCAGAGCTTGGAAGACTTATTACTAAAACCAGCACCTGACTCTTTGGTGTCATATTGGAAGCACACATTTCATATTTGTGTAGATCCAGAAAATGGTGCAGCTGTTATGGCTTTATTTTCACAAAAGCTGTCATCATAGATGTGTGTATACTACTACAAATTTGATCATAAGCATTCAAAATTTTAAGTCATTAAATTTTAATATCATGGTGATTGCACAGGTTTACAATGGGAACAGTGAGTCTTGAGAAATCGTGAGTTTTGTTCAGAAATGTGGAATCCATGCAGAATACATCCAGAACTGTAGAAGTTTTCTATCTTGGATTTAGTCTGCCTGTTGCATTTCACATTGATATGCATATTCACAAACAATTAGTATAGTAGTAGGAAAAGTAAGTCACAAATTTAGATACATATCATAAACAAGACAAACAGTATGTGGGGGGACACGATCATAAGAACAGGCTGGAATGGAGAATTAATATAATAACAATAATGAGTAGAAGTGTTCCAATTGTATGATGTGTGCAACATTATTTTCTCAGTTTTAGTAAAAAAAATTACATCAAAGGGAAAACAATAAAGGATTTACAGTTGACTAAACCATCTATACTGGTCTGTTTCTGTCCATTCTTGTGATAACACTAAATCAGTATGGTTGGGAAAAAATTTAACAAATTTAAAGATTGAAAATTTTTTGGCAGATTATGATTATACACTGTACTTTGCCTGAGAGATGTGAATAATTTTATTTCTTGGTTTGCTGATTCTGGTTGTTGCTCAGTTCAAATGCATCATTAAAAAACACTGATGCTTTCTCATACTTTGATACAAATATTTATTACAGATGTACATCTCAACATATCAGTGAATAAAGTTTGAACAAGTTATAACAGTTCTGGTTGGAACAATGTAAACTTTTCGGCAGCATGAGATGCAAAGTTGCTCAAGACTTCTCCATCTCATATGCTCACCATGAAAATCCATTTGTACCAACTGATGATGACTTTTAGTTAACGGTCAAAAAGACATAATTAACAATATTCAAAGGTCTACAAAAAATATTGGAGTCAAAATTTATAAACTCATACAGCTGTGGCAAAAATGACAGATTAGTACCTTTGCCACTGTTGAGTAGTTGGATGATCTTTTTTGGTTTGGTTTGGTGTTTTCTTAGGTGTTTTAGAAGTATATTTAGGTGGAGGAAGAACCCCAAAAGACCACCAATGCACATTGGTTGATCTGTGACAAAAACTCACTCTGTGAAATGTGCAAGTGATCTGTAAAAACAAGCACCTTAGTACACTAGAGCACATGGTGCCTCTGTTGAGTTGTTTATCTCCAATAGCCAAAGTCATTTAGACATGAAATCTCCAGTTGATGTAGATCATTATAGCCTTTATACCATTTTCAAATTAAGAGAATCTATATAAGGTAGCCAGCTTTACTGCTGAAGTAAATCCAAGTACTTCTGAGACACCAAACACCACTTATGCAGAACCATTGACCTTCCACAAGAAACTGGCAACAATATTCATGGACATTATATTAGTAGGTATTAAGGGACTGATCAATGATGTCTACCAAAAATAAGACACCAAGAAAATCTGTGATGTCACAGATCAGAGACAGACACTACTTTCTTGAAAACTTGCGTCCATATAACTCGCAAACCCGCTTATAATGTGGTGTCTGGCATGGCTCCTGACTTTTTGCAAAAAATATATATTTTAAAATGTGTTAGAAAATGGTAAATTGGTAAATTGAACCTGGATATATAGCTCAGTTTATCATCAAAAATGGTGATTAATGCCCATAAAGATAGAATTTATATTGTGAAATTTGCAAGTTCTAATAAGATATCAAGTTATTTTTTTTAGAGAAATAGTTGTCAATACACTGTAAATAAACAGTATGGTGAAACAGTGACCAACGAACAATTCTGGTAAATGCTAACAGGTGTCAACAGAGAATAAAATCAACACCAATTAAATGTTGCTATGTGAAATTCACTTACTAATCCTTTAATTTTGCCTCAATATAAACAAAATAATCGTAACATATATATTCTCTTCTATGAATATATGAAAAGAGTCAATCAACCGTCACATCAAAACCCTTGAGTACTTCTGTTGGAACCTAATTACATGCCAGCTTTGTTTTGATCAACAGTTAGGGGAAATATTTGTTGCACAAAAAGAATCAATTAAAAGATACCTGTATTGTTTTATCACTTTGAATATATCTTTGTATCAAATCAAACAAGGTAAGTACAATAAAACAAAGTTCAAAGGCATGCCAATAGGAGCAAAAGTTCTTGTATTCATTATCGTTATCAAATTTCATTTTATTTGACCAATCAAAAATGGTTTTACATTTTTATGTATTAACATCATTAAAGTATATAATATCAGCAATGTATCCTAATCATTTGTAAATGTGACTATGGAGAGCAAAGGAAGTAAGCGAAAGGCCTACTCGATGACTGAAAAGCTGTGTATCATAGATAGGTTCATAATGGCGAAGCGAGATAAAAAATTTGCAATGAACTAATTGCTGAGTCGACATTTAGAGGATGGCTTAAGGATGAGCAGAAACTTTGGACTACTTACATGATTTTGATTCAGATGAAGGGATGAAACAAAAATGAGCAGGGGCTGCAAATGATCATGAATTAGATGATGCTGTGTACGCATAGTTCACACAGCAACGTAAAACAAGGTGTTCCCATCTCTGGAAAAATTCTCAAGGCCCAAGCAGAAAATATGGCAAAATATATGGAGAATGAATCTCATTTTAGGGCAAGTCAAGAATGGATTTGGAGATTTCAGCGCTGACATGGAATTAAACAAAATTCATTGTCAGGACAGATACACTCAGCGATGAAGAGATATTTATTCACAGGTAATCTTAGCATGATTATTAATTGAGTATTCAACATTGTAACATGCCAAGCCACCCCATCCCCTTTTGCCTCTACATTGATTCCTTTGTTAGTTTTGTTGTTTTTTATAGGTCCCTCGATAACTCATGCCATTGATTATAATGTTGTTGATGTGTCTGGACCCCCTTGTGCGCGAGTTATCGAGGGAGTAGTGTACATGACTGACAGGCAAATAATCAAAAGGACAAAAATTTGATTATAATTAATGAATACAAATAAAAATATGCAGTTGATTATATGATCTATAAGAATTAAATAGATTATGTCCAGCCAGCTGTCATTTAAATCGCTTCTGTCTCAAAACCCCAATATTAAAATCACTTCCAGCACCCACTAACCCATAGCCAGAAATTATGTAAAAAAAAAAAATATGCTTTTGTAGTGTGCAGTGTATTTTGATTAAAACAACTGATGGTGGATCTTGATTTTCTTAAATTGCTTCTGTTGTCTGTTGGTTGAATTTGAAAGTGCCTTTCCCCCAGAGGTATATGTTTTACTGGAAGAGCCTTGAACTCATTGTAGCTCTCCAGGCCTTCATAGCATGCATCTAATACAAATTAGAAATGTTTTCTTCAGTAAGATAACAAATATGAATGAATATATGAGGCAGCTGTTATTTGATGATATACAATTTAACATGTCTAACGTGAAACTTAACGTTACTGCCATTCATACCTTAATCTGACCATCCGATTCTATCAAGTCTTCTTTGACATCTGAATCATGTGAATCCTGCTCTTTATGATCTGGATCTTCCAGAAGCTCATAGAATTCAATTCCCCTGGCAGAAAGTTCATCAAAAGTGCCGATGTCACCAATGACACCCTGAAATAAAAGTATTGGAAAATCTGTTAGCAAAACAAACCTAAAGAAATTAGAGTACAATCAAATGTCTATTGTCTTCTTTTGTTGCAAATCTAGACTGTGCCCACTCAGATAAATCAGACTTTTTGATAACTGTCAATTCTTGTTCATCAAAAAGAAAGTGTTGTGAGTTTAATGTCATTTTTCAGCACATCATAGGCTATACATGGCATCAAGTATATATGGGTGAAGGACAAACCCAGAAAAAAACCCAGGAAGAACCACCAAATCACAGGACACTAATGGCTAGATTTCTCACATACCCACAATGGTCAAGCTTTAGACGCAAACCCATATGAACAGAGGTGGGATGTCAGTAAAAGCAAGCACTTTAGACCATTCAGCCACTTGGGACACCTGTCCAAAGAAGTTATCTATAAGATATATATATATGAACTGCAGTGCTAGTCATATTATATTTTCAATTCATGCATTCCTTTAACTTGTTGATGTGTTCTGCACTCCTATTCCTATTATATTTTTAAATCATGCATTTGCATATCTTTCTAGTATAATTTTCACTTTTATTCCTATTTTTAAATCTTGCATTCTCATAATTTGCTAATGTGAACTTACCTTCTATTCCTACTATATTTTTAAATCCTGCATTCCAATAAATTGCTGATAACACCTGCACTTGTGTTATTTTTAAATGATACATTCCCTCTATATGTTCCAGCTTTTTCTCTTGCCCTGTTCTGTATCATGATTAATAACATCGAACAATCTCCTGAAGGCCCTAATTAAGTCAAATGACCAATTTGTAAATTTCAATAAGGTCAAATCACCAATTTTTAGATATTAAAAACATGAACATATCACTTATTTAAAGATCCTAATAAAGTCAAATTACCTATTTGCAGATCTTAATCTAAATATCTTCTAATATATTATCCAATCATAATACAATAGCGGTCCTTCAATTAGCCATTACAACTGCCATCCCAGGTGAAAAAGGCACTCACCACATTGTGGCTTCTTTTAGAAATAAAACTGCTAATTGCCTGCCTAATGCAATATAAGTCAGATGAAAGTGGTCTCCCTTGACGAGAGGGACTGAAACCAAACTCAATTATTTGTAAGGTACTATTCCCACTGATGCTTTGACTGCATGCTTATTTAAAAAAAAACTCACAAATACCTTCCAATTTTGTGCCTTTCTTAAGGCTAAGCAAACAAAGGGCTGTCTTGTCACATGGAAATTATATTTCATTTATTTTCTCACTGAATTTTATTTCATCTTTGTCATATATTATTTAAATAACTAGTGAAATTTTGATGTATCCTTGTGTATTTACCTACTGCATACTTTGAAATCGACACATATATTTCAACCAAATAACCAACCTTGCTATTTAATTTTTTATATTTTTATTTATTCACTTTATATGACCACTTAAAAACATTTTCCACTATGCAGAATGCTTTTCATAATTTTGACTTACAACTAATTTGTGAGAAATTCCAAACATTTGTGCAGGACTTGCACACTTCAACAACCTGGCAACCTCATTGGACTGTCTCTCTGTAGACAGTGAACAGAGGGGCAACAATTGTTACTATTGACCCTGGCCAGCAAGAATTCAAGGGATGCAGACATTGTCAGCCTTGCTACAGATGCCATCTCAGTAGGATACTTCTGAATGCTGCAATAAATGGCTGTTAGTAATTGATTGCTAATAAAGAAATAATCCTAATATACTTTCACAGCTTGGGCAAAGACATATTCATCACCCAAATTTACCACCTCTCTCTTTTAATAATACCAGTTATGGAGCTGCTTCCAGGCCAGTATCAACAATGTATAATGACCCATGTAGATTAGACCTTGAGAACCACTTGCCACATAAAACCCATGGTACTGATTTTGGTGACCTCTTCCTAGATAGTTGATACTCTGCCAAAGACCTGAAATTGGTCAACCTCATACATCATCAACATCATCTGGGCTTAAATTACCTGAGCAATCAGCTCTAGGTATGCTTGTCCATCTTCCCAATATATTCAGTCTGTAACTCATGTAGTCAATATTAGACCATTTCATGGAGACTTCTGCAAACTTCATAATTTGCTCGGAATTTTGATCATGTGACGGGTGGTCAGCTGACCACAATATCCAATCGATAGATGGTGGTCAAAACATGGCGGACACATCAGCATTAGCATCAACTGTCCCAACTACTTTAGCGTCATTTATCGAGTTGAAAAATGCCTATTCATCAGCAATGATGCCACAGATATTGACAAAATTTAATATTGGAACCATCCTGTCTTATTTTCTGGAAATCAGGGCAGATTTTAAAGCCATACGAGAGAGTTGCTATAAGCTGTTTACATCTGGTTGATTGATTGATTGATTGATTTAATTTTAACGGCGCACCAGCACTTTTAGGCTATTTAGCGCCATACAGTAGGTCATATATGTAAAAAGAAAGGTTCAATATCGACCAGCGATATAGTAAAAAAAAAAACATAGTAGTTAAAAATAAAATAATAAATGTTGGTAACAGTTAAAAATGTTGGTTCCCGATCAATGGGAAATGTAAATGATGTATCTTGATGAAAGGTTGTAAATAATAGTTGGAATTTGCATTAGTTAAAAATTAGTTTGGGTAAGGTCATACAAGTTACAGTTTAAAATAAAGATTTACTTCCTTTAGGAAATCTAAAATACTAGTGATTTGAATAGTATCAAAAAGTTCCTGCATGTCGTGTACATTATAGTATTTATCACGCGTAGGTTGCAGGTTGGAACACGTGGTCATAAAGTGTTTAACAGTAAATGGTACATTGCAAAGAACGCACTCTGGTGGATCTTCACCTTTTAGTATGTGTGAGTGGGTAATGTATGTATGACCGATTCTGATTCTTGCAATGACAGCCTCCTCCCTACAAATAGTTCTGTAGGAAGGAGTCCATTCTCCCAAAATTGGTTTGATGGCATGAAGTTTGTTATTGATTGCATCATCCCATGATACCTGCCACTTTTGACGTAGATACTTTTTGATACAAGGTTTAAGATCAGAATATAGTAATTTAAAATCTGGACATGTACATGCGAGTATGGAAACAGTGTTGATGTTAAAAATTTAATCCTTTTTTCTAACCATAACACCGTATTACATAAATTGAGTTTCATTTACCAATATAAGGAATTTTTCATATTAATACGCAGTATAACAAACCTGGAATATGTTTTGACGGTAAAGCTGCAGAAGTCTGTTCACCATCAATACTAAAATGCAGTGAACACATTCTCGAATTCTTGAATTGAGACATTCATTTTCGGGTCAATTCAAGTTCTGATTTTCCTGCTCGTATGAGCCACTGTTTGCACAACAACTCATCTCTCCATGGCAGACGATGGAATCTAATGCCACACCCTTGACTGGAACAAGTTTTTCAACCTCTGATGTTACAAGTAGCAGGATTTTCTTAATTTGTTTTAATCTGATACTTCTAAACAACAATGTACGTCATTTTGTTATGTACATGTGCCCACCAGCGTTTGATTGGCTGGAGTATAAAGTGACTTGAGATAATTACAGAGCAACTCAGTTAAATCTGGTATGAAATGGGCTATTGCAGCCAGCATTCAGGCATGGCTTTGTTAGAACCACACATCACATTTCACACTGAATTTTGTGATTGATATTTCCAGTATCCAGTATCAGAAAGCCATGCAGAATATCAAAAGACTGACCCATCACTTGTCATGGCCCAATCACAACTTATGCATAGCACCAGCTTTCATTGTTATGGGAATGCAGTACCTATCTCATCATTATGGAAATGCAGTACCTATCTCATCGCTATGGGAATGCAGTACCTATCTCAGATTTTCAATGAAATTTTATGCAAGTACTTTTTGAGGGCCTCAAGGAAGATTAGTTCTTAGCTAATTGAGCTACCCTCTTTAAATAATAATAATAATAAATTTAATAATAATAATAATAATAATAATAATAATAATAATAATAATAATAATAATAATAATAATAATAATAATAAATAATAAATAATAATTAGTTTTAAATGGAACCACAGGCATGTACTTCTGTACTCAAAATGCCAGAGAAGACTCTACCTTCTGCACCTCTGTTGGAAATATATGCTACCTAATAACCGATTGCTGAATTCTGGTGCCAGTCTTTTATTCACAGGAAGACCACTCTCATCTGACTTCCATCTTCACAAATCCTAAGGATAATCACAAGTTTCAAACAGCCCAGAGAGATGTTGTTCAAGGAGTTTTCATGAAACTTCCAAGGTTTTCAAAGAGTATTTCTTCTAATGAAATTGAAATTTCTCCATGTTGCCTTGTTTATCACTGCATAAACTGGTACAAAAGTAGCAGATAGCAACCATAATTAATTAAATGCCGTTGGAACAATGGGATTCTACTACATCTGATAAATATGTATGTCAATCAGCTATTTATCTACCCAATTACATCTGATTGTATATATTTATCTATTAAATTTTTCTTGCAAATACCTGAATTATAAAAATTATTAATATAAAAAGAGATATATTTTATTCAGTTTTAATGTTTGGTATTTCCTAAGGTAAGATTTAAGGAGGTGTGAAAATGTGAGTTTTTGCCTGAATGTAAACATTCAGTTTTCATGGCAACCCCTAAATATCACGGATTTATTAAGCTTCTAAGAACCATGAATTGGCATCTCTATTCATTCATTAGTTCACTCCTTCAGTCATTTCTTTTTTGTGTCAATTGCTAGTGTGGATTGTCTAATCAAAAATGACCCACACTTTGTCATCTCTTTATCATGTGCAATAAACATTACCAAACGTCTTCCTTTATGTGTCATGTTTTAAATTTATGCAGTGCATAATAAAAACAGCTTTGGCACAGTATCCAAAGCAGCTTGGCACAGTATCCCAAGCAGCTTTGGCACAGTATCCCAAGCAGCTTTGGCACAGTATCCCAAGAAGCTTTGGCACAGTATCCCAATATTGGTAACAGCATCATGTCTAACAGATACAGTCTGCATAAAAATAATCAGACTCAACCTTTGGTGCCTTTCATAGTAGTATCCTGACACTTCAATTCAACTGGCTTTTGCTAGCCAAATCAACAATAGCAATACAATTTTCAAATAAAGTAACATATAAAACAAATAAAATCTGACAACTGAAAACTATGAAAACTTTTGGACTTTGTCTGTTATCTGCAGAGTTCAACCTTAAGGTCATTCTGTCCTTAATTGTAATGAATTTTTGGGGTTGTACTAATGATGTAAAACAACTAAATGAATAATTTAACAATAAATCAACTTTTGTTAGTTTGAAAAGAAATATTTAAGAGAAAAAGGAGATTTTTGAACAAAACAACCTAGGGACACATTACCTTTGGAAATCAAATATTCCACACATTAACACTTTAACAAAAATTATTCTATCAGCCAAACATTAAATACATTACCTCTTCAAGAATAATTATTCTATCAGCAAAACATTCCATACCTTACCTCTTTAAGGATAATTATTCTATCAGCCAAATATTCTCATACATTACCTCTTTAAGAATAATTATTCTATCAGCCAAATATTCCACACATTACCTCTTTAAAAATAATTATTATATCTACCAAATATACCATACATTACTTCTTTAAGAATAATTATTCTATCAGTCAAATATTCCATACATTACCTCTTTAAAAATAATTATCATATCTGCCAAATATACCATTCATTACCTCTTTAAGAATAAGAATTCTATCAGCTTTTTTCAGATACTGCAGCTGATGGGTGACCAGTATCCTTGTCTTATCCTTCAGATAGTCACAAATACATCTAGTCAAAAACAAACAATAAAAATTAAGAATCAGACATATTTGTTGTAAATCTGCTAAAAGACAGTCGTTAATCATGTCAATATAAATAATACTTATATTCAGAAACTGTATGAGTTTTAGGTGGGTTAGATAACCTTCATATTTAAGTAATATACACAAGTATATCTAAATGTAAGATCATATTTATGCAGCAAAATCAAGTATATCTACCTGTCTGATTCCATTATTTTCTTGATCATAAGGACAGCAGTAATTGTACGATAAAATTAAAACACCTTTACTTCAAGACTTTTATCTCCAAGTCCTGATCAGAGAAGACCCACTTGAAGTATAACCAGTAAGGAATAAGGAGGACCAAGATTATCATGAATAAAATTAAATGAATTTTTGGAAAGATTGATTTTATGAGTCTTGAGGCACAAAGAAAACACATTATTCCAACACAGTACATAAGTACACTAATTACTTTCTCTTGAGCTTACAGTCTCATTTATTGGCATCCATTTCTTCAAAAACCAATTTCCTATAATGTTCATAATTTTTTAACATTTTTAAGTTCATGAATTTTATTATCTGACAATTAACTTTATTGTATTTGAAATCACCAAGTCAGCTGAACAAGACTAGACAATACCTTTTATTTTTAAAACAATGAATGGTTCATTTGAAAAATATTATGGAAATACTTGTAAGAACCATACCTTAAACAATTTATATTTAGCTGTTTATGTTTATATTTAATTCCAAGAACATGGTAAACAAGTTTTACCTGCTGAAAAGGTGTCTTCCTACTTCTGTATCTACTGCACTTAGTGGATCATCAAGCAGCAAAATATCAGCATCCTGATACAGGCATCTGTAGATGTTATTAGTTGTTAATTATTCTCTACACAATGTATACCATAAAATATTTAATGACAACTTGGTTTCAAAAAAGCAAGAGATATTAGAAGACAGCATAGCTTGCCTATACACCAATGCCAACCAGTAACATTTTATTCAAACCAAACTTTCAAATTCTAAGGAAATTCTAGCTTTCTCAGGGATCAGCTTGGGCTTTGCCAATGTTACAAATTGTGATTTTTTTTTCACTATTGGCAACAAAATATACCATCTGGCAATTTTTTTTGGTGACAGCCTTTTTGGTTGTTTAATTTGTACATACAATCATGGATTTGGAGTGGAGAAATTCGAAGGGACTGAAAGGAAGCCACAAACTTGCATACACAATGCACTGGAATCTATGTTACATAAACAAATTCTTTGTTCATATTGACAAACCCATCTTTACAGTGCATTGTTATATCATAATCCGCTTATGCTGACATCTAGCCTGAGTAGTGTATGCTGTGATGGGGGCCCCAAGTGGCTGAGTGGCTTAAATCGATGTCCATTACGGATCACTGCCATCTCACCTCTGTCTGCGTGGGTTCGAATCTAGGATTCGGCAATTGTGGATATGTGAGAAAGCTTGCCAGTAGCTTCTCGTGGGTCGGTGGTTCTTTCCGGTGATTTCCCGGTTTCTTCCTCCACCATTAATACTGGCCGCCATGTATAGTCTATCGTGTGCTGAAAAATAGCATTAAGACCCACAACAACAACAGCAACAAGTGTATGCTGTGATACAGTCAATCGTGCTACTGGATTATACCTACAATTGACCGACCTCTGAAAATGTGAACAGAAACAACTACAATTAATTGAATGACAGCTAATCATGCTGTTTGTATTTTTAAATATACCAATAAAATAGTTTTGCTGAAACATAAGAGAAAACTGATTACATCTGAAGTACCAATTGCTGTGCATAAATACAAAAAAAAAATGGAAAAAATCTCAATCAGAATATACTGTCAAAAGTGCAACTTTATCATGAGTAAATATAAGTTAGACCTTGCGTTTCATCGTCTCATCCTAAGAGTAAGTTAACAAAATTAACAACATTTTGGATTTAGTGCAAATTCATCAGACAACACAGTTGGGAGATTGAATCAGAAAACACAGATTGGGACCTACTATAGCATCTTTTGTGGCATATTTAAGCATCATTTTCACTAAATATCCACTGATTTTCATGTCCAATACACGTGAAACTTTCAAAGGACATTCTGTTTCTCCCTACAGAGTGTGTTATCCCCACCCACCCACACACAACATGCCCGATTTGATAGTCTGTTCAGCTGTGCCGAAATTGCACAATAAATAAAGATTACACTCATGTCTCTTCAACATACTTCAAAGAAACTGCCTGTTCTACAGTGAGTAAGGGCACTAGCAACATATATGAATGTGCTTTAAAATCTTGAGAGAACGTGTTCACTATCAAGTCAGTGAGCCTTCGTGATCAACCGTAGTGGCAATTGTACATCTACATCACTAATTCAGCTGAATTTGATTTATAAAAACTAATGACTTCCTACATCAGTATCAGAGACTTTACCTAAGTTATTAAAACTTTCATAGTTGTTGTTGTTATTTTTGTTGGGCTTTACGCCTTTTTTCAGCACACGATAGGCTATTCATGGCGGCCAGTATTAATGGTGGAGGAAGAAACTGGGAAATCACCGGAAATAACCACCGACCCACGAGAAGCTACTTTCATAGTTGTGATTCTACTCAAGCAAGTATTGAACGATATCAGTCTGCCATTTTGTCTAATGGAGAATATGACAGAGTTATGACCTACTTACTTCAAATAGCAGATTTCGACCAAAGCATAAACAGTGACCATGTGATCTGATGTAATGGCCATTCTCAACAACGAATGTAGTATCTAGTGAGAGAGTATTTAGTTTGGCTGGACATCTTGTCAGCAATAAATGGGCTCATTTAAGCTGTGACAATGTGGACTTTATAACATTCTTAAACGAAAATATTGACTATTGGTAGTGTTAGTGTAACAAACAAAGAATAGGTAGTATTCTGAAAAATGATTTAAGTGTTCAGTATTACTCAAACATTTGATTTGTATTTTACTGTACATACTGTTTAACTTATAATATGGATAACAGTTTGATTTGTCTTAAGAATTATAGTCCTAGACTTTTTAAATCATTATACGACTTTCCTAAACTATCATGTTAATAAATGTAAACATTTTTGGTGTTTTGTTACCATTTCAATGCAAAATGTGAATTATTGGTTCAGTGTTAGTGCAATAATCAGTATTCTGAAAAATGATAGAATCTGTACTAGTCAAAACTTTGATTTTTTTTAATGTGGATAACATTTTAGTCATGTTTTAAAAATTGTAGCTTTAAATGTACATTGTTTACATAATTACAGGATTTCCCTGATAAATTCACCTAATTTGAAAGTATTTTTAATTGGTGTTTTTGTTTTATTTAAATCTAAACTGCTTTTACTGTAGAATTAGTAAATAATGACACACAAGAAAAGCATGACCTTCTATACTTTAAACGACAAATTACATATGAATAAAAGTGATCTGGGGGATAACAACAGTATTCAGTTGCAAAAAGATGATAAATCAAAGAATGTTGCTTTAGTAAAACAAAAATAAAATGCAATAAAAAATGTAATATTTGTATGAGATTAAATATAAAAGAGATTACTCATACATTTATTAACATTTTGAATTATTGAACAAAGATAAACAAAAATTAAAATGTACTTGTAGTAACTGAGTGTAATCAATTATCAGTAGTTGTGTGGAAAGACTGATCGATTATGAACATCTAACCCGGGGGTGCACAATACGTCGATCCAGTCGATTGCGAAAGTAGTGTGAGTAGATCGTGTAGCATTAAAAATAATAGATGTCAGCCTATATATGTTTTGCATTTTTGTGGTAGGTGGATCATTTTGGCTTGGTCTATTTATAAGTAGCTCGCAAGCTGAAAAAGTGTGTGCACCCCTGTTCTAACCGATTCCCATCACTACAAATAGATGGTATGCACTGAAGTAATAGAATTTATGAAGCCTACCTGGCTAATGTAACCCTAGCCTTCTGTCCTCCACTTAGACACAGCCCTCTCTCACCAACCAGTGTCAAATCTCCATATCTAAGCTGTTCTATGTCCTAGATGCAAAATATAATGTCATAAAACAATTAAAAAATAAACAGAATCAAATGAGAAGCAATATTTAATCAACAATAAAGACAAAATAATTAATTTATTTATTTGTGAATGAGACAAGTACTAGCTATTAATCACAAATTTTATTACAGTATATAATCTGTGCAACAAATTATCCACCCTCAAGTTTTGGCTCAAGTTTGACAAATATAATGAAACCTGAAATCTTTGCCAACATCTACCGTTAAAATGTCAATGAATTCTGCCATCTAAATATTTACTTATAATTTCAAATGTCATATCATTTTTGAGAGGATGTAATCACCAGTTACTTAGCTCTCCTCTACAAAGCATTCAGCGATATCCAGCAGCAATTGCAAACAGAATTATCAGGCAGAAAAAATAAAATTTGAAATTCTGACCAATGCAACCATTCTCTAAATGAATTTGGACCCATGCAACTATAGGGAGCTTCACCATGGCAAATCTCCTTATGAATTTTGACCTATGCAACTAGAGGGACCTTCATCATGGTAAATCTACAGGAAATAAGTACAGGGATCATCACCACTGTAAATCTCCATATGAATTTAGACCTATGCAACTAGTGGGATCTTCACCATGGTAAGACGCTACATGAACTTAGACCTATGCAACTAGTGGGACTGTCACCAAGGTAAGTCTACTGGAAATACAGACTAATGTAATTAGAGGGATCTTCACAATGCTAAAAATACTGGAAATATAGACTAATGTAAGTACAGGGATCTCCACCATGGTAAGTCTCTATATGAATTTAGACCTATGCAACTAGAGAGACCTTCACCATGGTAAGACTACTGGAAATAAGTACAGGGATCATCACCACTGTAAATCTCTATATGAATTTAGACCTATGCAACTAGAGGGACCTTCACCATGGTAAATCTACTGGAAATAAGTACAGGGATCATCATCAATGTAAATCTCCATATGAATTTAGAACTATGCAACTAGTGGGATCTTCACCATGGTAATCTCCTTATGAATTTAGACCTATGCAACTAGAGGGACCTTCAGCATGGTAAATCTACTGGAAATAAGTACAGGGATCATAACCACTGTAAATCTCCATATGAATTTAGACCTATGCAACTAGTGGGATATTCACCATGGCAATCTCCATATGAACTTAGACCTATGCAACTAGCGGGACCGTCACCAAGGTAAGTCTACTGGAAATACAGACTAATGTAATTAGAGGGATCTCCACCATGCTAAGTCTACTGGAAATATAGACTACAGGGATCTCCAGCATGTTGAGTCTCTTCATGAAAATTGGACCAATGTAATAACAGGGATGTTCACCATGGTAAAGTCTCCAGCCTTTTATGAAATGTCATAAATTTTAATAGATGAAAGCCTGAAATATTGAGCATTGAAAAGATTAACAAATATCCATAGTTATGAAATTATAATCAACTATTATGCTCATAAAAGTGTAGGACTTGAAGAAATAGATCAATTCACCATTAAAATTGTATTGTTACCACCAAAATCAGTGTAATTAAGGGAAACTGGATATATGCATAAAAGTGGCCCATTTCAAAGCAACAGATGTAGTATTCATTGACTCTAACCATAGGGTCATCTAAATATGATTACAAAATTGATGACAAATTCTTTTTGTTTGTGGCAAGAAAATTCTGTGCTGAAAAGCCCCAAAAGTTACCCCCACACCATAACTTAAATTAAATAGTGTCAAATAAATGTTTAACTGTTATGAAATTATAATCAACTATTATGCTCATAAAAGTGTAGGACTTGAAGAAATAGATCAATTCACCATTAAAATTGTATTGTTACCACCAAAATCAGTGTAATTAAGGGAAACTGGATATATGCATAAAAGTGGCCCATTTCAAAGCAACAGATGTAGTATTCATTGACTCTAACCATAGGGTCATCTAAATATGATTACAAAATTGATGACAAATTCTTTTTGTTTGTGGCAAGAAAATTCTGTGCTGAAAAGCCCCAAAAGTTACCCCCACACCATAACTTAAATTAAATAGTGTCAAATAAATGTTTAACTGGCCCAAACATCTAACAAGTAGTCCACCTGTGATAGTGGAAGATAGGATGAAATGACTGCTTGGTTAAGAAACACTTGGATCGTGGTTGCAGAAGGTATGGGGAAATGATTGCTTGCTTTATAAACACCTAGCCATTAACTGCTAAAGACTGGTGACTGCTGATTACATGACATTTATAGAGGAGATTCGGCTTGGGGAAATTAGAATGGCTGTTGTGACCAGGTGACTGCTGAAAGCAGGTGACCCTTAGGACAAGTTTTACTGTAGTAGGTGGTTTAGTCTGGAATAGATCATATGCAAGCTATTCATGATCTATTCCTACGGTTATAACAAAAGAGACAAATTGTGGATGTATTGATGTATTTACTTCAAGTATCTATACAAATTCCAATGACTGTACTGTTGCTAGCATAACAGATTTCCACCAATTTCTTAAAGATGAGCTAAAATATTGTTTATACTATCATACCTTGATGAGAGCACAGCATTGGACTATCTGATCATACTTGGATTTATCATATGGACTGCCAAACAATATATTCTCTCGCAGAGTCCCAGAAAACACCCAAGGCTGCTGTGACACATAACCAAGGCAGCCATTTAGAGTTACTCCCCCTTCGAGAGGTGGCAACTCTCCCAAAAGAGACATTAACAAAGATGACTGGAAATTAAAGTGAAAGTTACTGTTACAGTGGGAAAACAAATATTGAGAGATACCAAGCACTTACATTTTATTGCATAAATGACTTCTTAATTCAAAATTTTATCAATGTATCCCTTATAGAGCATGTAGAAGTAGTTCTAAAGTCACTCACCATAAAATCATGCTAATTATCCCACAAGAATAATATATCATAACATTCAAATGTAAATAATAATAATAAATTGACGTTAATTAGTGTCTGTATTCAAAGTTCTCTTAAGTCATTCTTTACAGCAAATAATTCACTAAAATGAGTTGGTTTGTCTATTTATACATATGCTAGGGATCCTGGAGATGTGTTTCTTTTAAAATGCAAATTTGTAAATAATGTTTCTCCAAGAATACCTATCCAATCACATTATGTTAGGAATACTGCTAGCTCGCAAATCCAGCCCTACTAAAAGACAAAATTGGTCTCATCCTGTCTAGTTTACACAGATAAAGGGTAGTAATTTTTGCCCATTACCTCCACTTGACACCACCAGGTGCCGCCAGTTCTTAGCTGAGCAAAATGCAAGAGAGATGCTCACATGACAGGGTGGATGGGTGGGCTTTTAAGTAATGTGATTGCATAAGTAGTCTCCGAGAAAGATAATGTATTTAAAAATTTGCTTTCTCTTACCTGTTCACATTGCATTAGGAGAACAAAACTTAGGAAGGGATGCTCAACATCTGACCTCTACCTCAGGTACCCTTCTGGGGAAGAATATCTGGATTCCCCATGTGAAAATTCTCTTGATGACACAAGCAACACAGCCTGGGATCCCTTGACCCAAGGTGCTTATCAATGGTTTAGAAGATGAAGTTAAAATCCAGCAAAGCTAACAGGATGTGTTGATTGATCTTGTTGGGTCTGATGGTCTTCTGTGCTAATGCCACTGGCCATACCAAATTCAAAGTCTGTGTGGCTAAATCTGAGGAAGAACTCAAGAAGATTGACTCTGCATGCCAACAGTTCCACAATATCACAAATCGAAATGTGTTGTCTAAACATGAGGGTCATATAGATGGCTCTAATTGTTTACGCTGTAATCTTCATGAGGCAACTATGACCTTGACCCACTTCAGCTATGAAGCAAGTGTTTGAGGGGTCATGTCTTGTTGACTTTTTTTCTGGCCTACACTAGGAGGAAGAGGCATTTTTGCAGGCCATGACTTGTCTCTATGTATTTTAAGTAATTCTTGAGTGTGTGGATAGGATCTTCCATGGCTGATGTCTTGACTTGTCTTTGGAGCAAATGAAGACTCTTTGGTTGCTGATGGATGGTAACTGGTTTTAGCTAGAAAGCTTGGTTGTGTCAGAAGGACCAACAAACCCTCTGATCTGATCTGAAGATAGTTTGGGTCAACTGAAAGGGCATGCTGCTAACTTACTCTGCATGTGGAACCTAAAGCTATCAGGAAACATATCATGTATGTTAAAGTCTTCATGGACAAATTCCAATGTTAGAAATTCTGGACAATGTAGATTAAAATTGGCTACAAGATCTGAAAGGTTTTTATCATGCCCAATTTTATATCTGCCATTATGACCAATTTTTATATCTGCCATTATGTCTGATTGCATTCAATAGCATTGAGCAATAACTTTTGATAGTCATGGAGATTAATTATTTCTTCTCAAAGGGTTAGAAAAGAAAGTTGGCCAGTTGAGAAGTTGAAGCACCAATCCTTACACATGCGCCATGTCTCCTCATAAGCTTTCAGATTGGACTGTCTTCTTGCTTTTTAGATTCTCTCCACAATAGGATTAAATTGTTTGTCTCGCAAGGTTGCTGTGAATGCAGAAGACAGTCCAGACAGGGATAGAACACCCTTGGCTGACGTTGCATCAATAGATTTGGGTTCGCAGGGACCTTCCTGGCTAGATCTATTTCTAGATCAAGTAGATTGTGGATCCAGGATTTGATCCACCTGAGAGGGGTGATCTGAATCATCTTACAATTCTAATCTTACAACTTCTTGATTATTTTGGTATCAGAAATGTGGGAGGGTAGGCAAAGGCCACAAATCCTCCCAAATCACTGACAGTGCAGCCTCAGCCCAAGTTTTGGAGTCTAGGACTGGAAAAGTGAAAGAAGGTTAATTTGTGTTTCCCCTCATCACTAAAAAGGTCAATCATTGGGCATCCCCATTAAGCATATATAAGAGTGAAGATCAAGGGGTTGAGAGACCATTCCATGTGAAACACTTGACCTCTCCTGGATAGAGTGTCTGCCAAGACCACTGAGACTTTTAGAAATGTGTTGGACTTGTACATTGATATGGATATTGTTGCACCAATGTAGAAACTGCCAAGATCAGGACACATGGGGCAGGTGATTAGGCACCATCCTATTTGAGGAGATAGGTCACCACTGAGATGTCAGACATAATGAGAATTGTTTTGTATGAGAGTCAATCATCCCAGAAGTGAAAGGCCATGATGACAGCCTTCATTTCAAGGAGGTTATTGTACAGAGGCTCTTCCAATGGTTCCCACATGCTGTTGATGATAAGGAAGTATGACAACAGGTGGGTACTACAACCATGATGCCTGCCATTTATGATGTAAATAGTCTTTGATAGGTTTAAAATCAGATGGTTCTAATGATAGGGCCATTTTATCAGTGTGGTCTGCTTTATCATTACCTTTAATTCCAACATGGCTGGGTAACCAACACTATACTATATTGTCGAGGTACTCAGCTCAGTATATTTAAGGAGAATATGAGTTAATAATGGATTCTCCAGTTTTTTATTATGTGACTGAAGTACTGATAGTGAATTGGAGAAGATTATGCTGTTTACAATACACCTGCTTAAAATGTATTGTAAAGCAAAGTCAATTGCTCAGATTTCGGCTGAAAAAATTGACGTATCATTTAGCAAGAAAACTTGTGTCTTTTGCACTAACGAAGGCTGCAGCAGCCTTTTCCACATCTTTTGATCCATCAGTATAAATTCTCATATAATTTTCAAATTGAGTGAGGAGTTCATGGTAAGAGTTGTGGAAGATGGAAGGGTTGTCTCTGAATTTTTTCCATCGTGTAAAGTGAAAAGCACCCTTGGTGCTAAAGTAGCCAGGGAGGTGTTTCGGAGACGGTCGTTTTCAGAATATTTGAAAGATTAATTTTAGTACTGTCAAGGAATGGTGATTTTCTAATGGTGATGGATGGTGTGGTTTAAATATGCATTGGATCCAATGGATCTGGTGTGAATTGTATGTGGTTAGCCTGGATGCATGACATTACATAAGACAGTCCGGCAATCACCAGTAATAGCCAAATCAAAGGCCTGGTTGAACAGACAGATTACTCATTGATGGATAGAAAGATGGATCTATAACTGAGATCCCCATATGAACTATGTGGCTGGACCAATTCAGTAAAAAGGTAACCATGCTGATACAGCTGGTCTATCAGTTCACAAGGATGGTTGGGGATGTTGGGACAACCGGTGTGGTCCGTCAGTGTCACAAGGATGGTTGGGGATGTTGAGACAAACGGTGTGGTCCGTCAGTGTCACAAGGATGATTGGGGATGTTGGGACAACCGGTGTGGTCCGTCCATGTCACAAGGATGGTTGGGGATGTTGAGACAACTGGTGTGGTCTGTTAGTGTCACAAGGATGGTTGGGGATGTTGGGACAACCGGTGTGGTCTGTTAGTGTCACAAGGATTGTTGGGGATGTTGGGACAACCGGTGTGGTCTGTTAGTGTCACAAGGATGGTTGGGGATGTTGGGACAACCAGTGATGGTTGGATGTTCGGCAGTATTAACAATTTGGATGCAATGGATCTGGCATGAAACGCCTCATGGGCTGCCTATGACTTAGGGAATACTTCCCATTGAATTAGTATTGTCAACAACAAACCATAGGTTGTCTTCATTATTCTGTCTTTCCTTCCCTTAAATGCCTTAAAGACAAATATTATTAATTTGCATATTAGAGTACTGTACTCATTCCTCTTGAATGACACAAGAAGAGAAAAGAAAGCACAGATTAGCAAATTAGTATGTAACTAACTAGATAAAAACATGCCAACCCCTAGCAAAGAAAAAGTGTAATCCAAGTGGACAAAGAGTAATCCGAGCAGATAGAGTAATACACATATAACATGATAAAATTCAATGAGCATATGTTCAAAAAAGCAAAATAATTTATTTACCCCTTTAGTCTCTTAGCATCAAGTTTTTATATGTAGCACTTTTAGCTTTAAAAAGCAAGTGTCTCATATTGCATTTCAAAACACTTTGTAACAGCTGAGATTATAAATATTCTGCACACCAGTAGGGCACTAAGTGCTGAGCCTTGATATGAATTCAGTTTTATTTTTGTTAACAATACTGACCAATCTCTCTCAGTCAGCATTAGAATGGTGAAGAATCAATAATCCTTTCATAACCTGACAAAGAGGACAAAATTTATATCTTATAGTTATTGGGTCTTTTAGCTCTGTCCACAGGAATGCCAACTTGATACTTCTGAAGATTTTCTAATTTATCAGCAGCCTTTCCTACAGCAACGTGCATCAAATGACAGAGACATATAAAATGAATTCCAGTTATCACTGATGCTTTATCAGCTAAAAGCCCCATACAGTTCTGCCAATTTATGTTTATTCAAAGCATTATCAAGCAAATCAAAAATGTTTTCTCCAGTGGAATCTACTATTAATTTTGGTAATGAAAGATTCAGATTCTCTTTAACAGACCGAGCAAAACTTTTTCTCATCACAATCACTACTCCTGTCTGTGGCAATACCAAATGAGTCCATTGTCATGGCTTCTGCAATTTTAGGTGATTCATTATCTTCTAAATAACTAACAATATTAGATGATTGTCTTCTAGCACATGCATATTTTTGGCATTTTGTCATCAGGAAACATCCGTTTGAACAAAGGACCAACGTAGTCTTCTACAGCTATTGGTAGTATATGTTCTATTAGGAACTCAGTAAATAACACCTCTGCATTTATAAAATTTGTATCCATAATTGAGTTCTGCTGTAAAAAGGAAGTTACCTTAGTTTTGGAGCTAGCAAAACCAGGTTCCATAGTTTTACTACCGCGACCAATACCAAAATCCTTTCCACACAGCTCGCAATGGGCATGAAGCTGTCGTAAAATGGAATGCTATATTATGTAATTTATGTATTCATCTCTGAATTTATTTTCATCTTTTTCTAGTCCATCTGTGAAATTAACTAAAAAACATTTTTGATCCTAACACACATTGACTACGATAAATTTGATGACTTTTATCGCCAAATACCTACAGAATGGATTTGTATAAAATGTGAAATAGAACAAAGAATCTGCAAGCAAAGATTACAAATTAGCAAACCAGTCTGTTCTCCCCTGACTAAGCCATACAGCTGCTATAAATTGAATCCTAGGTCAAGAATAATCCAGCATTTTCTTGGAAATAAATCAGCTACTATAAATAGAACATAGTACTGTGAAGAAAGTGCATGCCAGTCTACAGACAAGCATACTCTTATCTCACAGGTAGAAGCCGTCTTTTGTAGGATACGGTCTGTGTGATTATTGGGATGTTAATAAAAAAAGGGAAAACAAATCATTAATTTGTTTTGAGAGGGATATACCGAAAACACGTAATCCGGATATGTTTATGCGTAAGGCATAATTTAATGGAAAAAAAGTATAATGATTACGCCAAAAGTGTAATGGTTGGCATGTATGTAGATACAACCATATATTGGCAAATCAGTATGTGACTAATGACCTAAAGCGGAAGCTCAGACTCACACTCATTATGTGTTAAAAATTCTGAATATCATAAAAGGTAGATACAAAGAATAAACAAAACAAGATTAATGGCAGACACCCAAACATTGAAGTTGCATATATATATCATTTAAACTGATATTCTGCTGAAATGATATATAAACACACAAATTAATGCAGAAACTAGTAATGTATTAAAATTACTAAGCAGCCAAAACACTGAGCAGTGAAAGTGTTATATCAGAAACCTATGGCCCTTAGTTAATATTTAAACCATAATTATATCAAAACAGAATGAAATATGAATAAACTACGCATACAAATCAAGCAGCACTACCGAATTTCACTTAGAAGAACTCTGTAATGGACAGAGTAAGCAAACAAAGTTGTTGTTGTTGTTTGGCTTAACGCCATATTTCAGCACACGATAGGCTATACATGGCGGCTAGAATTAATGGTGGAGGAAGTAACTGGGAAATCACCGGAAAGAACCATCGAACAACAAGAAGCTACTGGCAAGCTTTCTCACATATCCACATTCGCTGAATCGTAGACTCGAACCCAGGCAGACAGAGGTCTGATGGCAGTGATCTGTAATGAACATCACTTTAGGAAACAAAGTCAAAGGTATGCTAACTCATAATGACCTTGTATAAGGTCAAAGATAAAATGTTGGGACAGTGATCTTAGATGTCAAAGTCCCTAAAGGTGACAAAATCATTCAGAAATTGGCAGAAATATTAAAATAATGCATACAGCCTGCAGTAAATCAATAAATCCACACAATAAATCCAAAATGAATGCTGGATGGGCCCAATTGAAAAACATCTGGATAGTTGGAGGCTTAAGTATACGAAGCGTGCTCTTTACAGCAGTAAAGCTAAAAGTTAGTTACATCTACTGGGGGCAAGGGAAGGTAACAGGCAAAAGCTTTTGCCCTTTGTGTAAAATAGACAGGATAAGATGATTTTGTCTTCTAGTAGGGATAGATTAGCGAGGTAGCAGGCTAAGATTCCTAAAATAATGTGATTGGATATTGTATTTGATGGAGAAATAAATAGTTACACAGAACAATAAACCTTGTACACACACACACACACACACACACATATTAGGAGTTCCAAAAATGTGTTTCATGTCTGTGTGTGTGTGTGTGTGTGTGTGTGTTTTGGGAGTCCTGAGGAAGTGAATCTTATAACAATAAGGGATTACACAAAGCAACTATGTCCCATTTTAAAATAAATGCATTATGTTTGATATTTTTCTTCCAAAATATTCAATATAAAATCTTTACACTGTTTATGTCACCACCATTGCTGAAAATAAATGTACTGCAAACCTTAAAGTCAAAGTTGTTCTCACAGATCAAGTGTTCATTATTACAACTGACCAATGTATTCATCACAAGCCATTTGCCAATTTCTCCAACAGTCTCTAATGTCTCCTATGGCTTCCAATTCTAAAGTAAATTTCTTGTTCGTAATGTGCACACACCAGCTTAACTAATTATTGTCGGTCCATGTCATATTTTCTCAATGTTGACCCTAGATGAACTTTCATGCAGAATAAACTGATCAAATTATCTCTTCCAAACACAAACATCAACTGATAAGACATCATTTCCTTTAACATATAAGAGCTTATTTCATTACCTAGTTTATGACATACTTTCTTAATGCATAAAGTCATAAATAATATTTCGGGCAGTCACACATGAAAAGTATAGTGAATTTTTGCCAATAAATTTACAGACTACTGAATATTTTTAATGTCTTCCTGGTAATCAAATTACAGTACAAGTTCATCTCATTTCATAATGGTTAAATTTCTGGAGAAAATTACCACTCTTTAAAGATCAAAATGCCTAGTACAACTGCACTTATCTTTTGTTACTTTTACAGATACCAAATATAAGTTACTGTAGAATTGTTACCTTTCCAGCTCCAACTGGTCCAATAACAGCTAGAAGCTCTCCCTGAAATGTCAGTGTAATTCTGGCTTTAGAATGAACAATATAATTACTGGTAAAGTTAGGTTATCAAAAGTAAAAATTGTGGCAGCTAAAGGAAGATTGGTTTCCATGTCATAAACTGTATTTTAAACCAAAAGTCTGTGATACAGATGATTACCTCAGTATCCCCTGCCCATGACACATGTCTTGTGTCCTTAAATTACCCACATCCATGACAAACATATCCATGATTGCCTCACTTTCAAAACCCACATGTCCATAATTGACCCACACATACAAGCATATCCACAATTGCCTCCATCCATGACAGTCATTAATTGCCCCCAACCACAACACATATGTCCATCATTGTCACCATCCATTACACACATATCCGTAATTGCCCAATCCATGATTCATATGTCCATAATTGAACCCATCCAAAACACATCTATGACTGCCCCCCATGACACACATGTCTATAATTGCTCCATCCATGACACATGTCTATAATTGCTCCATCCATGACACATGTCTATAATTGTTCCATCCATGACACATGTCTATAATTGCTCCATCCATGACACATGTCTATAATTGCTCCATCCATGACACATGTCTATAATTGCTCCATCAATGACACATGTCTATAATTGTTCCATCCATGACACATGTCTATAATTGTTCCATCCATGACACATGTCTATAATTGCTCCATCCATGACACATGTCTATAATTGCTCCATCCATGACACATGTCTATAATTGCTCCATCCATGACACATGTTCTTAACTACCCTACTATTCATGACAACAATGTCAATAACTGCCTCTCCATCTTTAATTATGTGGCTTCACTCCGGTGGCTTTTGTCAGTGGCTTTTGTCAAGACTTAGTAATTTGTGACATGGCACAGACTTTGAATGTTTTAAACCCTAACATCCCTTCCATGACAGAATAAAGAAGCACAATGCAAATTCCTCAAACAAAGGCCAAACACAACACATATATGGCACATTCATACTTTTAAAAGAAATCATCAAACAGTTCTTATTCATGTACAAAAGTCAAATTTTAGAGATCATGATTAATGATAAATTCTATCAATTAAAGGAAAGAAAAAATAAGCATCTTAATTCCCTCTTTAATCAAAGAGACTCAGTATAATCTTCACATCAAAATTATTCCATCTTTCAATGCCAACAAGACAGATTGAAATAACAATATGTAAACACAAAGACAAAGAAATAAAACACACCTTTCTGACTTGTAATGAAATGCTTTTTAGTCCAAATGAAGTAACGTGTAAATCATCACCCTGCAAAAAAAAAAGAATAATTCAGTTTACATTGTAATTCCGCTGGAAATGATTTATTTCATCTTTCGTTCAAAGATGTATTTCTGCATCCAAGAACAAATGCAATTTAGAAGTGAAGGTTGAATTTTCTTTGGTTCATTCCAGGTATGAAAGACAAATTCAAGCCACATATTATTTCATTTTCATTAAGATTTTCATACTGATGTACCATTACTTGTAAATATATATATATATATATATATATATATATATATATATATATATATATATATATATATATATATATATATATATATAATATTTTGACAAAGTGTTTATCAACTTTTGACCAAAATATCTTGTTGCTAATTTGCTTTATGTTCATTTGTGGAGCTTCAATGATATTTGGTTGTTGATTAGTGTGAAGGTAGGTGTTTGAGTTTTGTTGCTTAGTCTGAAGGTACTTGTTTGAGTTTTATGTCACAAAGAGATGCTTTGGTTTGATTGAAGTGATGAGTGAGTAATATTAACCATTAGTTAGAGATAATTTTTACATCTGAATATATTTCATTCTTAGTCCTTATTATTATTATTGGTAGAGTGCCTCTGCAAATAAATGTTATTGTGAATTGTCACATGCATCTTTGCATTGCATATCTTAATGAGTAATCCCCCTGGATGGTAAATTCTCTCCCCAACACTAATATCTCGATCCTTACCTAAGGATAGCTATTCAGAGTTATGCCCCTTAAAATGGTTGTTGTTCTTCTTCTGGGGCTTAATGCCATTTTTCAGCACACGATAGGGTATACATGGCGGCCAGTATTAATGATGGAGGAAGAAACTAGGAAATCCACGGAAAGAACCACTGACCTCAGGAAAAGCTACTGGCAAGCTTTCTCACATATCCACATCCAAATCTTAGAATCGAACCCATGCAGACAGAGGTGAGATGGCAGTGATCCGTAATGGAGAGCACTTCAGACCACTCTGCCATTCAGGGAATGGCATGGAATTGGTATAATACCCCATGATATGTGAAATTATTTGTCATGCAGTATAAATCAATATATGGAAGTACACATCTAATAAACTGAGACTGATCATGCATTATTTACACTATACTTTAATACAGACATGTGTTCTTTACACTATAATTTAATATAGACACATATTCTTTACAATATATTTAAAAATAGACATGCATTCTTTACATTATACTTTCATACAGACATGCATTCTTTACACTATAATTTAATATAGACACATACTCTTTACACTATACTTTAAGATAGACATTCTTTACACTATACTTCAATATAGACATGGATTCTTTACACTATCCTTTAATATAGACATGGATTCTTTACACTATACTTTAATATAGACATTTATTCTTTACACTATATTTTAAAAAAGACATTATTTACACTACTATAATATAGACATGTATTCTTTACACTATACTTTAATATAGACATTCTTTACACTATACTTTAATATAGACATGCATTCTTTACACTATACTTTAATATAGACATGTAGTTTTTACACTATACTTTAAAAGATATTTATTCTTAACACTATATTTTAATATAATGTATTCTTTACACTATACTTTAATATAGACATGCATTCTTTACACAATAATATAGACATGCATTGTTTACACTATACTTTAATATAGACATGTATTCTTTACACTATAATATAGACATGCATTGTTTACACTATACTTTAATATAGACATGTATTCTTTACACTATACTTTAATAAAGACATTTATTCTTTACACTATACTTTAATATAATGTATTCTTTACACTATACTTTAATATAGACATGCATTCTTTTCACTATAATATAGACATGCATTCTTTACACTATACTTTAATATAGATATGTATTCTTTACATTATACTTTAAGATAGACATGTATTCTTTACACTATTCTTTAATATAGACATGTATTCTTTACACTATACTTTAATATAGACATGTAGAACATTCAGTTACATTCATGTAATCAATTATGAGTTTTGTCATGATGAGGAACAACAAAAGTGAATGAGGCCAGATGAATGAATGCAACAAATTATGATTTCCAGGTCTCATCTACCATTTTTTACAATAAAATGAGCAATATGTCAAAATTCCAGTTGCAAATTTTGATCACAATTTTTTCTTTAAGTTCAACAACAAGGTTCAATTTTTGGTTTTTCCAGTACAAAAAATGAGATTCACATCAGAGCTTGTGCTAAACGTGTATCTGCGAGTTATTAGGGCACAAGTTATGAAAGAAGAAGTAAAAATTTTCGGCAAATTTTCTCATCAATGTCTTCTAGAATAATGTCTGCTGTAAACTACAAATTATTCATGATCCCAAAACTTTGCCAGAATCGACTGCCATTCCATAGATCGAACTGTAGTAACATTTGCTTCCATCACAGTTTTTGTTATTTCCAGGGAGGGGGAGAATGTATCTACACATCTATAAATCTCAATAAAGATTGAAAGTGCTGTAGAGAACTAACATTTTAAGCTCTCATGGTTTTGAGCATGTTTGTTTTTGTCGGTCCTTTACCTGCCCTTGAAAGCTGCTATACCAGGCAAATTGTATATATTGTGCGCAATACTTGTGGGTGAAGCTGAGAAAATGGTACAGGGTAAACATGTTCAGGAATTTTCTACTACACTTTAAAATCATCTGCACTTCTTGCACTATACTGCCATTTCCATAATAAAAGAGAAAAGTAAACAATGTCAATTCACATTACAGAGATGCCTTGAAAAGTATATTAATTTGAAATATAATGGCAAACAATAATTTCACTATTAAAACTTGTTCTACTGATTAATTTCAACGGACAATAATGAGCTGTAATAAAAAAAATGTAAAAATATAAATAAATTCGGCTGGAAATTTGAAAATGTTGCATGCACCTTATATAACATTTTTATTTGCTATACCACTGAAAAAGACAGCTTTTCAAAATTAAGGTAACATTTAAATAGATTCCATAAGGCATTGCTTGCAAACACAAGTTAAAATAGGTCACATCCAGGACAATGGCAGCTATCTAGCACAAAATAAGGAGTTAATCTATAACATTTTACTCATGTCCTCTATATGTTAAATTAACCGTCACATATTTCATCGTTCAAGGAGGAATGGATTTGGAGGAAGAAGAGAATAATCCTAATGTTACTGTCATCAAATAATATATTTGACTAAAAACTCTTTAGTTTCAATACCCTAAAAACAAATGCTTCCATTATAATTGTGATCACATGTTGAGCTTTTGCAATGTCAGTAATGTTATTATGACATAACAATGTGGGCAGTTCAAAAGGCCATTATGGTTATTATCTTGCAGTATTTTTTATTGTACCTTTAACAGATGTTGGCATTTTTACACTACATATACCATATATAATCTCTTATAAGTCAACTGCAAACAACAAATATCAAGATCTGCCTGGTCAAATGATATCCCAAATATCATTACGTATTTGATCAAAGGATATTCCAAATATCATTACATCATTTGGTCAAAGGGTATCTCAAATACCATTACATCATTGGTCATAGGATATGCCAAATGTCATCACATCATTTGGTCATAGGATTTCCAAATTATCATTACATATTTGGTCAAACATCATCCCAAATATCATTATTATCTAACAAAGATATTTTTGGTGTATAGTTTACAAACTATTGTCAGACTATTAATAATGGTTCTGCAGGCTACACTTAACTCAAAAGTAACAAGGTCTAGTTTATACAGAGTTTTTTTGTTGTACAACCAATAAATGTGTCTCTGAAAACTTTATTAGACAGTTGGTTATTTGTGTTTAAAAGGGCAACTTAATCTCTAAAATTTCAAAGAATGGCTTCTCAGTTTTTCTGAAGTTTTTTTTGTCTGGTAGGCTTACACTTGCCTAGATGAAACAATTCTAAATAGCAGTCCTACTTTTACTGGTAGGCTTACATATGCCTAGATGAGACATGAGTACCAGTCCCAGTTTTACTGGTAAGCTTACATATGTGACATGAGTACCAGTCCTAATTTTACTGGTAGGCTTATATATGCCTAGATGAGACATGAGTATCAGTCCTTTTTTTACTGGTAGGCTTACATATGCCTAGATGAGACATGAGTACCAGTCCTACTTTTACTGGTAGGCTTACATATGCCTAGATGAGACATGAGTACCAGTTCCAATTTTACTGGGAGGCTTACATATGCCTGGATGAGACATGAGTACCAGTCCTACTTTTACTGGTAGGCTTACATATGCCTAGTTGAGACATGAGTACCAGTCCTACATTTACTGCAGGAGAGAATACTGCTCACCATGTCAAAGCATAACCTTAATAAAGATGACAGTTATAAGTCTACACCATGCAAGAGATTTGTCACACATTACCATCAAGCAAAATGCAGATAGATTTATGTTTTACATCACTCTTAGATATGTACCTAGGACAAATATCCCATTCTGGAACAACTGCAAAGAGTTTTTGACAGCCACATGTAAAGCCAGTTACATGAAAGAGACAGAAATGGTGCATTTGTACTTCTCAGCCAAAGAATTACAAGGTATATGGATTATTTAGGCCAACATACATTTTAGAGTCCTGTTCTAAGTGTATTTAAATGCATTCACTATGTTTGAACCTATTATTTTTTCCGACATCCCACTGTTTGATAATGAGCAAATGGACACTGATCACTCAATGCAGTCAACCATGACAGAACAGTGATGATGTCATCAGTGTCAATGAAGTAATGAAAGCGGGATTGTGAAGCAAATATGTATACAACAATTACAGTATATTGTCAGGAGATTATTTTATCAAAATTTATTGTTTCAATGAATTCCTGAATACAACTGATGTAACAAAATTTTGACATGTAATTCCCGTGTCAGGCAAGGAGTCGGTACAGATTTTCACACCATAATTTGATCAAACCAAAGTTAAGTGCAGACACTCCTGACAACTTACAAGAATAAATCTTGTTTGTGTTGATATCAAAGGCTCTAGTCCAATGCCATAAGTTAGAAAATGGAAGTGGAATTGAAACAATAGGCTTACATATCAACAAAAGAAAGAAAAATGTTTTTGCCAAAATGATGAGCTTTAACTGAATAGATTTACCATTAAAGTGCAAATCTAATGTTTGGATTGCTGACATGAATACTGTGTCCACACGTTTTGTTTAAAATATTATTTTAACTGTGTGAACATCCAAAGCAAATCTATAGTATAAATTTACATTTTCTGTTACCTCCTGATGAGACATATGGAGGCGTCAAAATATGAAATCTTACCATAAGCGCTATTCCAGCCTGGTCATTCTGCTCTTTATCTGAAGACTGGTGACTGTGCTGATGGCTATCCCAAAACGCTGTCATATTGTTCATTTCCACGGCTACATTTGAATCAGAGATTCTGACAGGTCCTCTATCCTCTTTGTTCTTGGTTCCATCCATATCATCAAGCAAAAGTACTCTCTAAAACAGAAATCTTACGATAAGACAATCTGTATAAGGACTGTTCCAGTAAAACATAAACCCCTCCGGGGAAAAGGCTTTCAAATCAATCAACCCACAACAGAAGCAATTTAAAAAAATGATGATCCACCATCAAATGTTTTAAAAAAAAAACACTGCTCCCTAAAAAAGCATATTTTTTTTACATGATTTATAGCTATGGGTTAGTGGGTAGTAGAAGCGATTTAAATATTGGGTTGGGGACAGAAGCGATTTATATGACAGCTGGCTGGAGGTAATCTAATGAATTCTTATAGACCACATAATCTACATATTTTTATTTTTATTCATTCATTAGAATTATTCATTTATCCTTTTGTTTGTTTCTGTGTTAGCCATACATGTCTGATATTGTGAAATCACAAATTTTCTTGGTGGCTTATTATTTGTAGATGTCACTGATCATTTCAATAATGCCTACTAATATAATATCCATGACTATAAATTTTATCTTCTGGATTTCTATTTTAAAACAAATCATAACACTAACCTCTTAATGCTGAGTTCCAAGTGAGGCAGCTGTTAGTACCGTTTTTTTAAAGTCTTTGATATGACTTGGCTAGGTTTCGAATCCATGATCCAAGATGGATGCTCTAACCACTAGGCAACCAGAGCGGTTCCACGATGAAAGTAAGGTTAAAATTACCATAAAATGCTAGTTCCAGGGCCCAATTAACCGATCAAATTTAGTTTAACAGCCATTCATGCTGAACCGAAGTATCCAGCTATTTTATTATTTTCCTTCCTAAATCTTGATCTGGCATCAAACATTGTGATATTGTTACTGGCAGTGCAAATTATGCCACGATATGCACTTTTAAAGTTAAAAGTTGAATAAAAATTGCATACTCAGCAAAGCGTGTTTTATATCTACGATGCTGACATAATTTGCAGAACATGTTTCATTGCTTTAAAAGTATGCAAATTCATACAAATTAGGTGCACTCGTATATACTGGCATCATTTTCAGACCCAATGTTTTACTCACATCAGACCAATAGGAGGTGTTTAGATTTGATTTTAAATATATATTCATTTTTTTTGACACCCCCTCTCCCAAGCGATTTCTCATTTTGTTAACACAACCTACAACAGAAGTGATATTCCAAATCAACCTTCCACTGTCAGAATTAAAACAGTTTGAAACACAGCATCCTACACAAGTTTTTTGAAGTGCCATTCCTAGGGGGAGGGGGTGTATATATGTTTTACTGGAACAGCCTTAATACTGATAATCTCAAGCATCAGAATTCTGTAGCAGAGATATCTTCAGATAAGACATCTGTGTAATGCTGACAATCTCAAGCATCAGAATTCTCTAGCAAAGAAATCTTCAGATAAGACATCTGTGTAATACTGACAACCTCAAGCATAAGTACAATCTAGTATAATAATCTTTAGACAGGACATCTGTGTAATGCTGACAATCTCAAGCATCAGAATTATCTATCAGAGAAATCTTCAGATAAGACAGCTGTGTAATACTGACAATCTCAAGCATAAATACCATCTAGCATAATAATATTTAGAGAGGACATCTGTGTAATGCTGACAATCTCAAGCATCAGAATTCTGTAGCAGAGAAATCTTTATATAAGACACTGTATACTTGTATAACAAACTTTGCCAAAACAAATCTAACCTACAGTCAGTATGTGTTAAAATTTAAACACCTGATATGTGTATGAAACGATAATGTTCAATTTAGAAACATCTTCAAATTTACTAATGTATAATCAACAACTACACTAACAGAAAGCAACAAAATGATTTTGAGAAAAAGATGAACTTATAAATTTGTTTTCGTTTATTTTCAGTACAATATTCATCATATTGGTACACTGTTTGCTTATTCATATAAATGCACTTTACAACTTAATAAACAAAGTACATATTTTGATTTAAATCTATGTAGTCTAAGATTTTAAGTCTCCATTACAACTCACAACATGCAAGAGCACAATAATGTGTAAAAATTCACATTAAGTCAAGATATCATCCTGGACATGATGCATGGCTATATTAAGTAGAACAAGGACTAATACATAGAGTTTATAATAATAGCCATATTAGGTAGAACAAGGACTAACACCCAGAGTTTCTAATCATATCTATATTAAGTAGAACAAGGACTAATACCTAGAATTTCTAATCATATCTATATTAAGTAGAACAAGGACTAATACCTAGAGTATCTAATCATATCTGTATTAAGTAGAACAAGGACTAATACCTAGAGTTTCTAATCATATCTGTATTAAGTAGAACAAGGACTAATACCTAGAGTTTCTAATCATATCTATATTAAGTAGAACAAGGACTAAATACCTAGAGTTTCTAATCATATATACATTAAGTAGAACAAGGACTAATACCTAGAGTTTCTAATCATATGTATATTAAGTAGAAAAAGGACTAATACCTAGAGTTTCTAATCATACATACGTTAATTAGAACAAGGACTAAAACCTACAGTTTCTAATCATATCTATATTAAGTAGAACAAGGACTAATACCTAGAGTTTCTAATCATATCTATATTAAGTAGAACAAGGACTAAATACCTAGAGTTTCTAATCATATATACATTAAGTAGAACAAGGACTACTACCTAGAGTTTCTAATCATATCTATATTAAGTAGAACAAGGACTAATACCTAGAGTATCTAATCATATGTATATTAAGTAGAAAAAGGACTAATACCTAGAGTTTCTAATCATACATACGTTAATTAGAACAAGGACTAACACCTACAGTTTCTAATCATATCTATATTAAGTAGAACAAGGACTAAAACCTACAGTTTCTAATCATATCTATTTTAAGTAGAACAAGGACTAACACCTAGAGTTTCTAATCATACATACGTTAATTAGAACAAGGGCTAATACATAGAGTATCTAATCATATCTACATTAATAGAACAAGGACTAATACCTAGAGTTTCTAATCATGTCTATATTAAGTAGAACAAGGACTAACACCTAGAGTTTCTAATCATATGTATATTAAGTAGAACAAGGACTAATACCTAGAGTTTCTAATCATACATACGTTAATTAGAACAAGGACTAACACCTACAGTTTCTAATCATATCTATATTAAGTAGAACAAGGACTAAAACCTACAGTTTCTAATCATATCTATATTAAGTACAACAAGGACTAACACCTAGAGTTTCTAATCATATATACATTAAGTAGAACAAGGACTAATACCTAGAGTATCTAATCATATCTATATTAAGTAGAACAAGGAGTAAAACCTACTGTTTCTAATCATATCTATATTAAGTACAACAAGGACTAACACCTAGAGTTTCTAATCATATATACATTAAGTAGAACAAGGACTAACACCTAGAGTATCTAATCATATCTATATTAAGTAGAACAAGGACTAATACATAGAGTTTATAATAATAGCCATATTAAGTAGAACAAGGACTAACACCTAGAGTTTCTAATCATACATACGTTAATTAGAACAAGGACTAATACATAGAGTATCTAATCATATCTATATTAATAGAACAAGGACTAATACCTAGAGTTTCTAATCATGTCTATATTAAGTAGAACAAGGACTAACACCTAGAGTTTCTAATCATATATACATTAAGTAGAACAAGGACTAATACCTAGAGTTTCTAATCATATCTATATTAAGTAGAACAAGGACTAATACCTAGAGTATCTAATCATATCTATATTAAGTAGCACAAGGACTAATACCTAAAGTTTCTAATCATATCTGTATTAAGTAGAACAAGGACTAATACATAGAGTATCTAATAATATCTGTATTAAGTAGAACAAGGACTAAATACCTAGAGTTTCTAATCATATATACATTAAGTAGAACAAGGACTAATACCTAGAGTTTCTAATCATATCTATATTAAGTAGAACAAGGACTAATACCTAGAGTATCTAATCATATGTATATTAAGTAGAAAAAGGACTAATACCTAGAGTTTCTAATCATACATACGTTAATTAAAACAAGGACTAACACCTACAGTTTCTAATCATATCTATATTAAGTAGAACAAGGACTAAAACCTACAGTTTCTAATCATATCTATTTTAAGTAGAACAAGGACTAACACCTAGAGTTTCTAATCATATCTATATTAGGTAGAACAAGGACTAATACCCAGAGTATCTAATCATATCTATATTAAGTAGAACAAGGACTAATACCTAGAGTTTATAATCATATCTATATTAGGTAGAACAAGGACTAATACATAGAGTTTCTAATCATATCTATATTAGGTAGAACAAGGACTAATACCCAGAGTATCTAATCATATCTATATTAAGTAGAACAAGGACTAATACCTAGAGTTTATAATCATATCTATATTAGGTAGAACAAGGACTAATACATAGAGTTTCTAATCATATCTATATTAAGTAGAACAAGGACTAATACCTAGAGTTTCTAATCATATATACATTAAGTAGAACAAGGACTACTACCTAGAGTTTCTAATCATATCTATATTAAGTAGAACAAGGACTAATACATAGAGTTTATAATAATAGCCATATTAAGTAGAACAAGGACTAACACCTAGAGTTTCTAATCATATCTATATTAGGTAGAACAAGGACTAATACCCAGAGTATCTAATCATATCTATATTAAGTAGAACAAGGACTAATACCTAGAGTATCTAATCATATCTATATTAAGTAGAACAAGGACTAACACCCAGAGTATCTAATCATATCTATATTAAGTAGAACAAGGACTAATACCTAGAGTTTCTAATCATATCTATATTAAGTAGAACAAGGACTAATACATAGAGTTTATAATAATAGCCATATTAAGTAGAACAAGGACTAACACCTAGAGTTTCTAATCATATCTATATTAAGTAGAACAAGGACTAATACCTAGAGTTTCTAATCATATCTATATTAAGTAGAACAATGACTAATACCTAGAGTATCTAATCATATCTATATTAAGTAGAACAAGGACTAAATACCTAGAGTTTCTAATCATATCTATATTAAGTAGAACAAGGACTAACACCCAGAGTATCTAATCATATCTATATTAAGTAGAACAAGGACTAATACCTAGAGTTTCTAATCATATATACATTAAGTAGAACAAGGACTAATACCTAGAGTTTCTAATCATATGTATATTAAGTAAAAAAAGGACTAATACCTAGAGTTTCTAATCATACATACGTTAATTAAAACAAGGACTAACACCTAGAGTTTCTAATCATATCTATATTAAGTAGAACAAGGACTAAAACCTACAGTTTCTATTCATATCTATATTAAGTAGAACAAGGACTAACACCTAGAGTTTCTAATCATACATACGTTAATTAGAACAAGGACTAATACATAGAGTATCTAATCATATCTATATTAATAGAACAAGGACTAATACCTAGAGTTTCTAATCATATCTATATTAAGTAGAACAAGGACTAACACCTAGAGTTTCTAATCATATATACATTAAGAAGAACAAGGACTAATACCTAGAGTATCTAATCATATCTATATTAAGTAGAACAATGACTAAATACCTAGAGTTTCTAATCATATCTATATTAAGTAGAACAAGGACTAATACCTAGAGTATCTAACCATATCTATATTATGTAGAACAAGGACTAATACCTAGAGTTTCTAATCATATATACATTAAGTAGAACAAGGACTAATACCTAGAGTATCTAATCATATCTATATTAAGTTGAACAAGGACTAACACCCAGAGTATCTAATCATATCTATATTAAGTAGAACAAGGACTAATACCTAGAGTATCTAATCATATCTATATTATGTAGAAAAAGGACTAATACCTAGAGTTTCTAATCATATATACATTAAGTAGAACAAGAACTAATACCTAGAGTATCTAATCATATCTATATTAAGTAGAACAAGGACTAATACATAGAGTATCTGATCATATCTACATTAAGTTGAACAAGGACTAATACCCTGAGTTTCTAATCATATCTATATTAAGAACAAGGACTAATACCTAGAGTATCTAATCATACTTACATTAGGTAGAACAAGGACTTATACCTAGAGTATCTGATCATATCCATATTAGGTAGAACAAGGACTAATACTAATCCCGAGTTTCTAATCATATCTATATTAATAAGAACAAGAACTTATTCCCATAGTTTCTAATCATATTTATTGTAAGTAGAACAAGAACTAATACCTACAGTATCTAATCATATATATATATATATATATATATATATATATATATATATATATATATATATATATATATATATAGCGAAGAACAAGAACTAATACCCAGAGTATCTAATCATATCTATATTAAGTAAAACAAGGACTAATACCTAGAGTATCTAATCATATCTATATTAAGCAGAACTAGGACTGAAAACCAGGGTTTCTAATCATAACTATATTAGGTAGAAGAAGGCCTAATACCTAGACTTTCTAATCATAACTATATTAGGTAGAACAAGCCTTAATACCCAGACTTTCTAATTCTAAATATATTAAGTAGAACAAGACCTAATTCCCAGACTTTCTAATCCTAAATATAGTATTTACAATAAGGCCTAATACCCAGACTTTCTAATCCTAAATATATTAGGTAGAACAAGGCCTAATATCTACACCTTCTAATCATAACTGTATTAGGTAGAATAAGGTATAATACCCAGACTTTCTAATCCTAACTAATTATTAGGTAGAACAAGGACAAATACCAAGATTTTCTAATCATAATTATATTAGGTAGAACAAGAACTAATACACAGACTTTCTAATCCTAACTAATTATTAGGTAGAACAAGGACAAATACCAAGACTTTCTAATCATAATTTATTAGGTAGAACAAGAACTAATACATGGACTTTCTAATCATTACTATATTAGGTAGAGCAAGGACTGATATTTAGTTTTGTGTAAAAGCTTACAAGGATCATGTTACACACCTATCAGTTAATACCATCACTAATTACAGTGTATTATTAGCATCATGTAGTGTTGTAATCACACTTGTGTCCTCTTCCTCATATTACAAAAATCCCACCACAAAAGAAAGCCTTAACTGGCTAACCTGTAGATAGCATTTACTAAAATGATACACCTAAAATCTAAGTTTTATACTAGGTTATAAAATATAATTTGTAACTCTTCTAATGTTTCTTTATCAAAAACTCTTTTTGACATTGGCCACAATATATCCACCAAAATGTATAAACATGAAAAGTTGGAGTGGTGTTTGTGTGTGTGATGGAAGTGCATACTAAACTCCCTGGGTAAAAACTGAAATGATCACCTGAATCCTTTTAAGGGATGCCACTAATTGTGTATTATCTTCAATGGCATAGAAAAGGAAGAGAAAGACAGAGATTCGCAGGATCTCAATCCATCCAACAGAGCTGAAGACTGTCCTAGCAGTGAGTGGGAGTCCCATTTTCCAAGCAGCAGCAAACACAACAAGGGCAAGGAGTCGTCCTGATGCCAGGAAGATACTTGAATTTAGGCTCTTTAACATGGAGGCATTCCAAACCTGTCGAAGTTCCTGTCTGAATGTATAGAAAATATATGACCATTTTAAGACAATATGGAGCATATTAAATTTGCCTCCACTTACAATGCCAATTACAGCTATAAATTATAATTTTTGAGTTTATGTATCAGCAGAAAACGTATATCTGAATGCAGTAGTAGAATGAAAATTCAAATGCACAAGGCAATAATTATCAATTAAATTTTGAAGCAATTGTTTGGCTATAATAAGCATTTTCAAAATGCAGGTGGCTATACCATGCTATGGAAATGCGAACTAAGTCCTTCCCAAGGACACAACATGGCAGCCATCCCAGGCAGGTTTTCAACACACAACTCTTGGATTATGAGCAAGATGCTATAAAAATGAGCTAGGTATCATGACTCCCTAATTATCAAAGTAAGCAAATAATTTGATCAAGTACAATAATCTGACAATAATTACCTGATCAGATTACATTAGGATAACTTTCTTTGCTCCCTCCAAATCCTGCCCTCCAAGAAAAACAGAAAAACATCTTTCTGTCTATACATTATATCATGAGAATTAGCATGCTTACAGGACTATTGCATTTATTGGTTAGGGGAGGTCCCCACTGATATGTGATGAGCATGTTTTTATGAACAATATACAATGAAATTCAGTGGCAGTGAATGCAGCTAACTCTGATCTGTTATATAATTTTCCTATTGAATTTTGTTTTTGAGCCTCTGACCAGCGATTGTTTTCCTTACAGTCCTAATTCATTTCAGATCATCACCAGTTTTGTTTCCCACTATCAAATTTCAGAAGTTTTGAAAAAGATTTTGTTTTGTATCTTTCATCTATTGAGGAGGAAGTCCAATGCATGTATTCTGCTTGAGGTAATCATTATTTAATCAATATTTATTAAGTTACTGTAAAAATTAGAATGTTCTTTATTTTTAGTTTCTTGAATTAATTTTAAAGTGAGTGTAAAAGGTGGTTTTCTGCAGAATTCTTAAGGAATATCCCTTTTGGGATTGTAATGTGCTTGTCAGAATTGGGAAAATGATCGAACATTTTTCTTTGGTCAGAAATCAAAATTATGGGTACATATATTAATTTGCATTTATAAATTCACACAATCTAAATCTGTAATGTGGTTCACATTTACAATGAGTTAGGCACGAAAATGGTTGGCTTGTTGGTGACTACGTGTCAAAGTTAGACTAGCATTGGAGATCAAGATCAAATGCATAACTTGGGATGCAAATGAGTAGCCATCTTGGCTTGTGTATTTACATTTGTCTGCTACTGAGGTAAGTATCTCATATATATATATATATATATATATATATATATATATATATATATATATATATATATATATATATATATATAACAAGAATTCAATAACTTATGGTAAGTCCATCTTTGAGAAGACACCACACAAACATACAAAACCATTTTAAGAGAGACAAAGACTCATATGCACATGATGTCAAGGTTTTTGGTATTTTTCTACTTTGTTCCACATAACATGGTCAATTGTATCCTATATGCCTGCTTAGCTCAGTACATTTTCAGGTCAGCGTCATTAAATGTTGCTAAAGCTACCGAACTAGTTTTAGATACTTCATGTGAAACAAATTATATACTGTTAGCTACATTTAATGATGCTGACATGAAAATTGACTGTGCTAGAGAAAGGATAAAACTCTCAATGCTATGTGAAATAACCTATGGCAGCAAACTGTGATCTATCCACATACACTAGCAGAATTGGGAAAATGATCAAATATTTTTCTTTGGGAACCATTTGGTCAGAATCAAAATTATGGATACATATATTAACTTGCATTTATATATTCACACAATCTAAATCTGTAATGTGGTTTACATTTTTTGAGTTGGCTTATTGGTGACTATGTGTCACAGATAGTTAGACTAGCACTGGAGATCAAATGCATAACTTGGGCTGCAAATGAGCAGCCAACTTGGCTTGTGTATTTACATGTGTCTGCTACTGAGGTAAATATCTCAAATATCTAGCATATATATAACAAAAACAAAGTAACTTAAGTCCATCTTTGAGAACACACCATACAAAACCATTTTAAGAGAGACAAAGACTCATATGCACATGATGTCAAGGTTTTTTGCTATTTTGCCACATAACATGGTCAATTTTATCATATATGCCGGCTTAGCTCAGTACATTTTCAGGTCAGCATCAATGTAGCTAACGATACCGAACTAGTTTTAAATAATACATGTGAAACAAATTATGTACTGTTAGCTACATTTAATGAAGCTGACCTGAAAATTGACTGTGCTAAAGAAAGGATAAAACTCTCAATGCTATGTGAAATAACCTATGGCAGTAAAATGTGATCTATCCACATACACTAGAGACCTATACACGTCATAGCCTCCCAACTCTCTTAACTGCAGAAAATTTAGTAATAGCCAAAAATGTCAAATTTTGCTTTATTCTAATTTTGTTAAGCATCTCCATTGTGCCCTAGCCGAATCAAAAATATACCTACAATATTTAATAACAATTAATGCAATTACCAGCCAGATGGAATCATTTATCTGTCAAAACATTAATCCATAAGCAAGTTTCACTGTAGCACTTGTCCTATTACCATGACAGAAAAATAAATTTTCAAAGAATTTGTAAACATAGTTATCCACTAGGGTTCGTATTTGGAGGGCCTTTTTTATACACAGTGGTAATTTTACAATAAATATTAAGGACAACACAAGTATGTCGCAAATATATATATCATAGTTCCACCTCCTCCAAAGAAAAGGAAAGTTATATACGATAGTGACACAGATCTCCAATTACCCATGAATAATATAATGCAACATGTTACTCTTCGTTGCAGTTTCTACTAAGTATAACTACAGTAGGCTGGGTAGTCAGCATCATTTTATTATTTATAATAAACTTTTCAAAATTGGAACTGATAAAAATGAAAGGTTCTTTTATAAATATTCATCATTTATGGTTAATTTCATACAACTTCCATATATTAAATGTGATAATACCTGAAAACTATTTCATTTTTAGGTTGTTACTTTTTTGGCTCATTCATAAAAACTGTACTTCTGATGATAAATCATGCAACAGTCCTCATTAAGATATTTGTATTAATGCACACAGCATGTAAACATCTGTATGTGAACTATACTGCACAAGTAATGGTATTCTGTCTTACTTTACATTGGGACCGAGACAAGGAAATCCCAGTCGTGGGATTACATTATATGTCTCACCACTTGGACAAGCCTGATAGGGAGACAAATAATGTAACCCCATGACTTGAATTTCCTTGTCTTGGTCCAAACATCATCACAGATTCTATTTATTTCATGTCTGATCAAAGCGTGGATCAGAAAAATGACTTCCAGAATGGTAACAAAGTAATCGAATCAGATTCAAGGCCAGTTTTTTAATTCACATGGATCTCACTTATTATCTAACTTGCAAGATTCTCATAGTAAATATCCATATTCCAAATCTGATTGAAATCAGATTGGATTTCTAGCCTCCAGTTTCATGACAAACAATTCTACAAGAATTTATTACGCACAATGATTGATAGATAACAGATGCAGGGCCATCCATTAGCTCACCGTGTCATAAATGAAGTCAAAAAAAAGATCATGACGGTATAAACCCATATTCCAAATTTGATTGAAATCAGATCAAAATTCTGGACTCCAGGCTAATAACAAGCAATTGTGAAAGAATGGATTACACACAATGGCTGATGGACAACTGATGCAGGGACAAGCCATAAGCCCACTTGGTCAGAAACTAAGTAAAATAAAACCAAATGCACAAACAATGCAATGTAGATTATGGATGAGGTTGTAGCAGTTTCATGTGTGCTTGTAAAAATTACACAAACACATGACATTTAATAAACCAGATACAAAAACTGTTAGAATGAGAAAGTGATATGAAGAAGACACTAGATAAAATGAGATAAACTTACAGAGACACAAAGAGACAATGCAATAATTGTAGTACTTAAATGCAAGTAGAGGATACACAGACTGATATATCAAACTATATACAGCTTTTCTTTCAAACATTTTTTCTGATTATTTATCTTCATATTTATCTTTATTATCTGACACTAGAAAATTGTGTCTTTTGACCTCCAGGAGGTCTGCAATTCACTGATTAATGGGTATCATTAGCAAAGGTAATGAAATGCAGGTGTGTTGCACTTCACTGCACATCAGCACAATTCTGGCTGTATGTGTAGACTAAATGACAAGTTCTAAAAATATACACAATCATTGGCATAAAGATTTCAGCCCCAATGTCTGTACCTTCCACTTGAAATGCATTGGTATCTCATAATACTTGAAATTTTCAACAAGTTTTACAACTGAATTTAGCATGTATGGAATTGAAAATGACAACATGGACCATGTCTCATCATAGTTTAATGACAACATGGACCATGTCTCATCATTGCTCAATGACAACATGGACCATGTCCCATCATTGCTCAAAGATAACATGGACCGTGTCCATCATTGCTCAATGACAACATGGACCATGTCCCATCATTGCTCAATGACAACAATGACCATGTCCCATCATTGCTCAATGACAACATGAACCATGTCCCATCATTGCTCAATGACAACATGGACCGTGTCCATCATTGCTCAATGACAACATGGACCATGTCCCATCATTGTTCAATGACATCAACCATGTCCCATCATAGTTTAATGACAACATGGACCATGTCCCATCATAGTTTAATGACAATGAGGACCATGTCCATCATAGTTCAATGACAACATGGACCATGTCTCATCATTGCTCAATGACAAGGACCATATCCCATCATTGCTCAATGATAACATGTACCATGTCTTATCATAGTTTAATGACAACATGGACCATATCTCACCACTGCTCAATGACAACATGTAACAAATCCCATCATTGCTCAATGACAACATGTACCATGTCTCATCATAGTTCAATGAGAACATGAACCAAGTCTCATCATTGCTCAATGACAGCATGTACCATCTCTCATCATAGTTCAATGACAACATGGACCATGTCCCATCATTGCTCAATGACTACATGTACCATGTCCCATCATAGTTCAATGACAACTATACAGTACAAGCAAAGAATTATAAGATAGAAACAATCCACTGTAAAAAAATAAAAACAATACATCTTGTTCCTTTTGAAAGAATCATTTCTTTTTCAATCAAGAACTTGTTAATAAAATCAGATTATTTGATTATGCATGGCTATAAATGAAGTGAAATAAAACCACATGCACAAACAATGTTTGTAGATGATGAATGATGTTGTTGCAGTTTCCCGTGTGCCCATAAACAATTCTTAAAATCAATAATCAAAAAAAAAAGAGACAGAGATAAGCAAAAATGGAATGCAATTATTACATATATAGTAGGTAAATGATGGAATGGGCAGGTCTTCTTGTTATGTGCTTACAAAAAGTCATGACAATAAACAATGCTTTTAAGAGACTGTATGTTTGTGTGTGTGAGAGATAGATAAAATACACTAGATATGAGATGAAGTCAGAAAGACCCAGAAGCACAAAGACAAAATAATAATTGCAAAACTTAAATACAAGTCGAGCTTTTACTATAATACACCGACTCTAAAATCTGCAATTTATTAATGCTCTGATGACACTGAATTACCAAGCACATAAACAAATGTTGTTGTTGTGGAATTTAACGCCTTTTTTCAGCACAGGAAAGGCTATACATGGCGGCCAGTATTAATGGTGGAGGAAGAAACCGGGAAATCACCGGAAAGAACCACCGACCCACGAGAAGCTACTGGCAAGCTCTCTCACATATCCACATTCGCCGAATCTTAGACTCGAACCCACGCAGATAGAGGTGAGATGGCAGTGATCCGTAACGGACAGCGCTTTAGACCACTCGGCCACTTGGGGCCCCCATAAACAAATTGGACGGAACATAAAACAGGCAATTGGAAGGGGATATCTATAACCATAAGTGTGTTATAGGTGTTCTAACCTGACAATTCATTAGGAAAACTCATTTCTGCTATCACCTCATCCATCTAATCACAATTATTAAAAAGGGATAGAGAAAGACAGACAGACAAACAGAAATAAATATTCACCTGCGTAGTTGTGTGATAAGGTGACTGAAGGGTTTTTCCCAGCAATACATTTTGATGACCCTCATTCCTGCTATTATTTCATTCATCAATAAGGTCCTTTTGTCCTTTTTACCGCCGATCCTGGTCCTGACAAGGAGAAAGGCAACTAATTCATGTCAAATGGAGTCTGTGGCTGTAAAACAAGTTCTCACATTGTCCTTTCTACCACATATAATAGCCCTGTGAAGACACTAATTGATGTCAAACAGAATTTTGCCATCAAACAAGTTCTTACATTCAACAAATTCAAAAATCTCATATACCTCCGTTGTAACTGATATTTTTTATCAGCTTAATATACAATAAATGTGGCAATTAAGTGGACTAGTGGTTACAGCATCTGCCTCAGATGCGGAAGGTTGTGAGTTTGAACCACACCCCACCCAAGTCATACCCAAGACTTAAAATGGTAATGGTATTAACAGCTGCCTCACCAGGAGCTCACCTTTAAGAGAATACTGTTAGGACTGACACTGTAAACTGTCACAGTGTAGACATCGTAGCAATATGACTGAACATATATTTTTAATCTACTTTAAAAATTTAAATAACACATACACACAATTTATAAATGCTTGTTGTGTTTTATCTTTTTTCGGTGAAACCTGTCAACAAAGGGTAATAAATACAACAAATTCAAAGTTCATCCTGGTGTCAAGATAATGTAACTGGGTGGGACATCATGCTACATGTCTGAGGCATGATGCCCCAGTGCTAGACATCACTTTAAACTGCTACATTACAGACATTGTAGTGATATGACTGAAAAACTTTTAAAGCTATGTTATAAATCAAAATTCCACACACACAATAAAATTAGGTGAAATCAAACAAATTTTTAATGACACCAAATACAAAAATCTTAATATCAAAATCATCATATTAAAAAGGCACTCAAACTTTCCATCATACAATTTTGAGCAGCTGAATACATGCAGATCTCTAGTATTACCTACTCCCAAGCTTTGATCAATCTGTCATTGATAAATTAAAGATTATTTGTCACATGCATCTTCATACTAACTCCAAAACTGTGCAGAAAGACCAAGCAGAATTCAATGTGCTGAATATCTTTACACCTAATCCATTAAATGGATGAAGTCACAATTTTTACAGAAACAAAATCATTAACAATACAAGTCAATGGAATATTTGGAAATGGAACTTGTTTATGGTCCCAAACTATAGAGGGATCAGTTAATTAACTATTTCTCTGTAATAAAAATTACCACAATAAAAATGAGCAGCCTAGCTTACCAGGCACCTTTTCTACTTGGATCAAAGTTAAGGGCAAAACTTCAAGTGTGTGACCCAGTGAAATATGTTGCATTAAATTCTCATTCCGGTCAATAACTCTTGCCCATTACCTCCCCTTGTCACCACAAGGTGTTTGCAGTTTTTGAGTGATATACCAATGAGAAAGGTCAAACGGACAGGTTTTTATGTACCAGCAATGCGATCAGGTGAATATTATCGGAGAAACACAATTTACTTTCTCCTTCAAATATGCTCCTGGATCACATTAATGTTAAGATAAATGATAAAAGGAAATGCTGAGTATTGTACCTAAACCTCAGGTAAGAAAGATCTGATTTAATATGCAAACACTAATCTGTACTCCTATTTAAAACAACACATCAGGTTTTGAAGATATATACTGAAATCTTGTCAAAATTCACTGACAAATCCAGCAAAGCTTAGAGCCTGTGTTGGTTAAATTGGGTTATCTTGTGGTCATCTTGGCCACAGTGATGGGACCCCCTAGATTCAGGTTTTATCTTTGTGAAGCTAAATTACCACAACAAAAACTTGTAAAGGTTGAAGCTGCAAGCTTGCATAGAAGCTTCTATAATGTCTTGGGTGGAAACATTGCATTCAGATGCAAGGCTCTTGAGATTCTCTCCACAAATTAAGGTTTCAATTCTTTCTTAAACAAAGACTGTCTTGAGAAAAGCCTTAAAAGAGACAACGGTCCAGAGAGGAGTGCAAGACCTGCAGCTATGGTTGTTTGAAGAGATTAATTTTGGCTTTAATATTCCTAGGTAGGTCTATAACCAGATTGTTGACCCAAGACTTGTCCCATCAGAGAGAGGCTATCAGAATTATCTTGCAATTCTGATCACCCACTTCTACATTATTCTTGTATTTTTGGTACTAAGAGGCCCATAACACCTCCCAACTGACTGAGAGTACAGGCACAGGCCAAAGGTTACACACCAAAACCCATGAGACAAAGGTGGCCCATTTGTGGTTCCACCTTGTTGCAAAATGTCAATCATTGGATTCCCCCAATCTGATAAATGATGGGACCATTGTTTGGATAACCTGACCCTTTATGGGGAGAATATCGGCCAGGACACAGAAACTGCTGGAAATGTGATTTACACACTGATGTAAACTGGCAGCACCGACAAAGAAAAACACATAGATTATGGTTTGGTGTCCACCATCAAAGTAGCCAATTCACAGCTACCGTGTTATCTAATACAATCAGGACTGACTTCTTGCCGAGTCTGTCCTTCTAGAAATAAAAGCATTTATCATAGCTTTAATATGAAGACATAAAAGAGCCTTTTCACTCTAGCTCTTAACTGTTAGAAGCAAAACAAACAAGTTTTGAATAAAATTCAATAAATAATTGATTTTTTGTTTTACAATGTGAAAATTTAAGAAATACTAACAGAAACATGAATTAAATCCCAAATAATCCTAGCTGTCCTATCACAAGTCCATAAGTATACAATGTTTAAACGAATTACAAGAGACCTGAATGTCTGGATGTACCACATTGATAAAATCCAGAATGTCTCTGAGTGAGTACTGAATGTGTTAATCCAGTCAATAAGCACTTTAGTAATTCCAGTGAATGACTTAAACAATTCCTCTTTGATTATAATGTTACACTCTGATCATAGATTCCCTAAGACTAATATGAAACACTAATGAAAACTTTTGCAAAACCTCTATTATATACAAACTGTCACTTGACCTATGACCCATCAAGAAAACTGGCCATTTCTAACTAGAATATTCCATTAAATTGTAAACAAGCTTGCTTCTAGAATATTATTAACTCAAAAAGCTGTCAACATCTTATTTACAACTTATAATCATGGACAAAAGTGGCAAAATAACATATTTTCTTTAAAAAAAAACTGTTGAGCAGATTAATAGCAAATTCCAGGACATTTTATGACAAAGAGTAATTTGCAAGGAGGTTTCCAGGATATTTTCATGGTATTCATGGAATTCAAATTTCAGCTTATTCCAGGACCTTCTTTAAAAAATCAGGAGGGCACGAGAATCCTAGGTAGTAAAAGATAGTTCTGCTGAATCTCTTAAAAACTCTCAATATACCCGGGCTTTCATTTCCAAAGGCTACATGTGGACATGCTGTGGAAGCTATACTGCATGGGTTATCCCCACTGTATCATAATTACTTTTAGGTATTTTAAATTTTTCTGTGTCATCAACTTTACCTTTATCAATTTTTGCAAAATCAAAGTCATCATATTCTCAGACCATACAGTGCAAACACTGCATGGTACTACTGAAGTATATTTTGTACACAAAAGGTCAACTCATGTGTCTTGATTAGCCTTGAATTTGTTACATTTATTAGCCTTTGTTGACAGGTTTCACCGAAACAAGATAAAACACAACATACATTTATAAATTTTGTGTATGTATGTGATTTAGATTTTTAAAGTAGATTTAATATATTTTCAGTCATATTGCTACAATGTCTACAGTGTGACAGTTTATAGTGATGTTTAACACTGGGCATCATGCCGCATACATATAGCATGATGTCCCACTCAGTTGCATTATCCTGACACCAGACCAACCAGTCCTAACACTAACCTCTTAATGTTGAGCGCCAAGCGAGGTAGCTGTTAGTACCATTTTTTAAAAGTCTTTGGTATGTCTCAGCTGGGGATTGAACCCATGACCTCCCACATCCGAGGCTGGCACCCTAACCACTAGGTCACCTAAGTGTTGTCATTTATAAATTAATAATCCAGTATGTTAATAAGTTGATAGAACAACACCTGTTAATAACTTGGTGAGCAAACAACAGTGTGTGCAAAACCATGAACAGCAACATGCATCAATGACAGTATGTTGGGCAATGTTGTCTATAATTTGCCAAGTCTGAGAAAGTGTAAAACTTTCACAAAAGGTTTGAAATTTGTATTTATAGCTTGTTTGGTAATGAATAATAATCCAATATTCTGTACAGATGGTTTAAAATTTAACACAAATATTTCTTCTGAATCACAGTTTTCTTGTGAAATTCTGTACAGAAGTAAATTTTAAAATACAAGTGACACCTGGAGATGGCAAAGGGAAGTAATGGGCAAGACCAATCATATGAGATGAAGATTAATTTTTGTCTAAGTAGTGCTGGATTCAGAAGGCTAAAAATCACAACATTATTGTGATCAATGAATTTATCTGAGATAACTTAATGGTCAGCAGTAATAAATTAAAAAAGTAATACGTACAATTCCCATTTGTAAACTAGCTTACCTATAATCTAGGTGGGAATGATACAAATGAACAAAAAGAGAACGGATGAATATGTTTTGAAATAATTAAAGTATAACTTTTTGAAACTGCAATCATTTGAGACATTCCAAATTGTAAACAGTGAACATATGTATTCCATACTTGTAATTTTTAAAGTTGTGCAAACTTTGAAGTCACATTTCCACAATTTTTCCACATCCCTGCATAACACATGCCGTACTAACAACATATCTGTAAGGAGAGATAACTCTGCATCATTTGTGATATGAATTTTATCCTAATTTTAATCAACCAGCCATTATCTAAAAAATAACGGGCTTGTTAGAAAATCTCTTATTGTACATTTTAATTATACTTTACTGAAATTTATACGGATCTACTGCCACATCCAAAATATGCTGAAGAAAGATAATTCTCATAATTGGTATACCTTTATTAACAATAATTACCACACATGTCATTTCTAGAACTGAGAACAATCACTTTATAATTAAAACTCTGTTCAAAGGCATCCAATATTTATATATGTTTGCTTCATTTATCTATCTCTTACTTTCCAAGGCTCTTCTGGAACTGACACCATAGTATCTCAAAAACAAAATTGATAATGTGCTCATTGTTTCAGTCTTTATGTGTACCGAGTTCCCCACATACAATACATACATGGAAAGTGTCAGGAAAATTTTAACTGTAGATTTGTATAGGGGGAATTTACTTTAAGTATTGACTTTCTTTAATTTGTTTTCTCCATACCTGAAAGGATGAAAATAGATAAAGTTTATTCTCTTATCCAAGATGCATCTGTCTTTGAAAATTGTCAGTATCACTATTCATCTCATGCAGAATATATAGGGAAAGTGACATCATCTCAGACAGAGATTTTGCCATTTTTTCAACAGTGTAGAATGCTTCATATACAAGTCAAGTTCTTGGACATAGCTAATCATCGATACAACAACTATACCTGAGTTTTCCAAACAAGTATCCAAGAAGGAACTGAAGTGGTACCACAGACAGAATGACTGCCAAAGTGAAAAGTGCTGCTATTCCCACCCGTCTGTAAATCAGGTACAGCACAATAGCAATTTCAATAGGAGCAATCCATATGAAATGAAATGTCTCTGTGGCCTGCATAAAAATAAACAATCCTCAGATTTCTGTTTGTAAAACATGTATGCATACATTGTAAACCATAAACTTGAAATATGTGTCAATTTTTAAAATAAAAAAATTCACTGAAAAATTCATCTTATGGCCAAAAAATCAAATTGAGTCTTTTAGATTGGCATGTAAACATGCCTACCAAATTTCACTGTCTACTTCACCTGGTATTTGATTAATCCTGCAAGCAAACTTTTAGTCGTAACATTAAACAATTTTTACAAACCTAATACTCTGCTTTAATGGCCTGAATCTAACAAAGCCACATATATATATATATATATATATATATATATATATATATATATATATATATATATATATAGATATATATATATATATATCTATATCTATATATATATATATATATATATATATATATATATATATATATATATATATATATATATATATAAACACACACACACAAATGTCAGCCAAATTGTATACCTTATGTGGTATTTGTTTAATCATGACTGTTTTTAATGTTTTTACAATCTTGCTAAGAAGCTTTTCATTTATCAATGCAAAAGCTCATGTCTAAACACAACTTAAGAGTTTCATAAATATTCTGACCAGGTCTATAAATGACTAAAAATCTGAAAAGCAATTTATGTTTTACATTCAACCATCAAACAGCATAACTTTACTTCGGCTTTCTGGAGCCTCATATATTCATATCCATATCACTTGCTTACAATATTAAGTCTAGAAATACCTAGTAAATCACACCCATTAGCCTGCTTACAATATTAAGTCTAGAAATACCGGTAAATCACACCCATTAGCCTGCTTACAATATCAAGTCTAGAAATACCTAGTAAATCACACCCATTAGCCTGCTTACAATATTAAGTCTAGAAATACCTAGTAAATCACACCCATTAGCCTGCTTACAATATTAAGTCTAGAAATACCGGTAAATCACACCCATTAGCCTGCTTACAATATTAAGTCCAGAAATACCTAGTAAATCACACCCATTAGCCTGCTTACAATATTAAGTCTAGAAATACCGGTAAATCACACCCATTAGCCTGCTTACAATATCAAGTCCAGAAATACCTAGTAAATCACACCCATTAGCCTGCTTACAATATCAAGTCCAGAAATACCTAGTAAATCACATCCATTAGCCTGCTTACAATATTAAGTCTAGAAATACCAGTAAATCACACCCATTAGCCTGCTTACAATATTAAGTCTAGAAATACCGGTAAATCACACCCATTAGCCTGCTTACAATATTAAGTCCAGAAATACCTAGTAAATCACACCCATTAGCCTGCTTACAATATTAAGTCTAGAAATACCGGTAAATCACACCCATTAGCCTGCTTACAATATCAAGTCCAGAAATACCTAGTAAATCACACCCATTAGCTTGCTTACAATATTAAGTCCAGAAATACCTAGTAAATCACACCCATTAGCCTGCTTACAATATTAAGTCTAGAAATACCAGTAAATCACACCCATTAGCCTGCTTACAATATTAAGTCTAGAAATACCGGTAAATCACACCCATTAGCCTGCTTACAATATCAAGTCCAGAAATTCCTAGTAAATCACACCCATTAGCCTGCTTACAATATTAAGTCTAGAAATACCTAGTAAATCACACCCATTAGCCTGCTTACAATATCAAGTCCAGAAATACCTAGTAAATCACACCCATTAGCCTGCTTACAATATCAAGTCCAGAAATACCTAGTAAATCACACCCATTAGCCTGCTTACAATATCAAGTCCAGAAATACCTAGTAAATCACACCCATTAGCCTGCTTACAATATCAAGTCCAGAAATACCTAGTAAATCACACCCATTAGCCTGCTTATAATATCAAGTCCAGAAATACCTAGTAAATCACACCCATTAGCCTGCTTACAATATCAAGTCCAGAAATACCTAGTAAATCACACCCATTAGCCTGCTTACAATATTAAGTCTAGAAATACCTAGTAAATCACACCCATTAGCCTGCTTACAATATCAAGTCCAGAAATACCTAGTAAATCACACCCATTAGCCTGCTTATAATATCAAGTCCAGAAATACCTAGTAAATCACACCCATTAGCCTGCTTACAATATTAAGTCTAGAAATACCTAGTAAATCACACCCATTAGCCTGCTTACAATATCAAGTCCAGAAATACCTAGTAAATCACACCCATTAGCCTGCTTACAATATCAAGTCCAGAAATACCTAGTAAATCACACCCATTAGCCTGCTTACAATATTAAGTCTAGAAATACCTAGTAAATCACACCCATTAGCCTGCTTACAATATTAAGTCTAGAAATACCTAGTAAATCACACCCATTAGCCTGCTTACAATATTAAGTCTAGAAATACCGGTAAATCACACCCATTAGCCTGCTTACAATATCAAGTCTAGAAATACCTAGTAAATCACACCCATTAGCCTGCTTACAATATTAAGTCTAGAAATACCTAGTAAATCACACCCATTAGCCTGCTTACAATATTAAGTCTAGAAATACCTAGTAAATCACACCCATTAGCCTGCTTACAATATTAAGTCTAGAAATACCTAGTAAATCACACCCATTAGCCTGCTTACAATATTAAGTCTAGAAATACCTAGTAAATCACACCCATTAGCCTGCTTACAATATTAAGTCTAGAAATACCTAGTAAATTACACCCATTAGCCTGCTTATAATATCAAGTCCAGAAATACCTAGTAAATCACACCCATTAGCCTGCTTACAATATTAAGTCTAGAAATACCTAGTAAATCACACCCATTAGCCTGCTTACAATATTAAGTCTAGAAATACCTAGTAAATCACACCCATTAGCCTGCTTACAATATTAAGTCTAGAAATACCAAGTAAATCACACCCATTAGCCTGCTTACAATATTAAGTCTAGAAATACCTAGTAAATCACACCCATTAGCCTGCTTATAATATCAAGTCCAGAAATACCTAGTAAATCACACCCATTAGCCTGCTTACAATATTAAGTCTAGAAATACCTAGTAAATCACACCCATTAGCCTGCTTACAATATTAAGTCTAGAAATACCTAGTAAATCACACCCATTAGCCTGCTTACAATATTAAGTCTAGAAATACCTAGTAAATCAAACCCATTAGCCTGCTTACAATATTAAGTCTAGAAATACCGGTAAATCACACCCATTAGCCTGCTTACAATATTAAGTCTAGAAATACCAGTAAATCACACCCATTAGCCTGCTTACAATATTAAGTCTAGAAATACCGGTAAATCACACCCATTAGCCTGCTTACAATATTAAGTCTAGAAATACCGGTAAATCACACCCATTAGCCTGCTTACAATATTAAGTCTAGAAATACCGGTAAATCACACCCATTAGCCTGCTTATAATATTAAGTCTAGAAATACCGGTAAATCACACCCATTAGCCTGCTTACAATATTAGGTCTAGAAATACCGGTAAATCACACCCATTAGCCTGCTTACAATATTAAGTCTAGAAATACCGGTAAATCACACCCATTAGCCTGCTTACAATATTAAGTCTAGAAATACCGGTAAATCACACCCATTAGCCTGCTTACAATATTAAGTCTAGAAATACCGGTAAATCACACCCATTAGCCTGCTTACAATATTAAGTCTAGAAATACCGGTAAATCACACCCATTAGCCTGCTTACAATATTAAGTCTAGAAATACCGGTAAATCACACCCATTAGCCTGCTTACAATATTAAGTCTAGAAATACCGGTAAATCACACCCATTAGCCTGCTTACAATATTAAGTCTAGAAATACCGGTAAATCACACCCATTAGCCTGCTTACAATATTAAGTCTAGAAATACCGGTAAATCAAACCCATTAGCCTGCTTACATTATTAAGTCTAGAAATACCGGTAAATCACACCCATTAGCCTGCTTACAATATTAAGTCTAGAAATACCGGTAAATCACACCCATTAGCCTGCTTACAATATTAAGTCTAGAAATACTGGTAAATCACACCCATTAGCCTGCTTACAATATTAAGTCTAGAAATACCGGTAAATCACACCCATTAGCCTGCTTACAATATTAAGTCTAGAAATACCGGTAAATCACACCCATTAGCCTGCTTACAATATTAAGTCTAGAAATACCGGTAAATCAGTCACAGTAAGTAATCTCTGTGAGATGCTTATGAAAAGTTTTAAGTGCTGAAAAAAATCATATGCTTTCCCTAGAATTTACTAATTTCAATGATAATACAATTTAGAGATAATATTTTGTTGGTATAGAACTATATATTTGTATTCTGAAATTCTATGATGGACAAAATCAAATATTTATACTGTTATGTCAACTGATTTCAATGATCCCCATCAGTCATCCAGGTCTGAGTAATGCTTGTGATAAATAAATATACAAAAGAACCAATTTGACTGCCTATGCTACTTGTATGAAAAATACAAGAGTACTGATTTTAATACCATTGGTCCTTGCAAGAAATATACAAGAGTACCAATATGAATGACTATGGTCCTTGCAAGAAATAAAGGTATAAGAACACCAATGACATCAAATGGTCCTTGCATGAAATATATGTACCAGAACACCAACATTACTGCCAATGGTCCTTGCAAGAAACATATCCATAAGGGAGAAATTTAAGTGTCCTTGTAAGAAACATATATACAAAATACACCAATATGACTGTCTATGATCCTTGCAAGAAATATATTTACAAGAACATCAATATGACTGCCTATGGTATTTGCAAGAAATATAAGTAAAAGAACACTAACATGACTTCCTATAGTCCTTTTAAGAAATGTATGTACCAGAATACCAACTCGACTGCCTATAGTCCTTGCAAGAAATATATGTATAAGAACACTACTATGATTGCCTATGGTTCTTACAATAAATATGCATACAAAATACACCAATATGACTGCCTATGGTCCCTGCAAGAAATCTATGCACATGAAAACCAATATAACTGCTTATGGTCCCTGCAAGAAATCTATGTACAAGAACACCAATATGACTGCCTATGGTCCTTACAAGAAATATATGTACAACACCAATATGACAGCATACTGTCTTTGCATTAAACTGCTTTTGATAACATGTACATAATATCTGCTGCAATGTGAATTCTAGCCATTTTGCCATTCATGAATTGAACTGCTCAACATGAAGTGATTTGCCATTCATGAATTGAACTACTCAACATGAAGTGATTTGCCATTCATGAATTGAATTACTCAACATGAAGTGATTCTGCCATTCATGAATTGAACTACTCAACATGAAGTGATTTGCCATTCATGAATTGAACTACTCAACATGAAGTGATTTGCCATTCATGAATTGATCTACTCAACATGAAGTTATTTTGCCATTCATGAATTGAACTGCTCAACATGAAATGATTTTGCCATTCATGAATTGAACTGCTCAACAGGAAATGATTTGCCATTCATGAATTGAACTACTCAACATGAAGTGATTTGCCATTCATGAATTGAACTACTCAACATGAAGTGATTTTGCCATTCATGAATTGAACTACTCAACAGGAAATGATTTTGCCATTCATGAATTGAACTGCTCAACAGGAAATGATTTAGCCATTCATGAAATGAACTGCTCAACAGGAAATGATTTTGCCATTCATGAATTGAACTGTCAACAGAAAATGATTTTGCCATACATTTGTTTTACAGTCAGATGCATTTCCACCAAATTCACACTCCAGTGAAAATATAAATTTATTGCAAAACCAAAACGGAAACCCACAAAAGTAAATTCACAGGATTATAAAATAATAGTGCACCCAATATGGTTTATAATACTTCACCCTTCATAAATAATCTAGCCTATCCATTTTGGCCCATAATACTTCACTTTTTAAATGTCTTATTCATCCATTATAGCCCATAATTACTACACTCTATTTAAAATGCTTAGTCCATCAATTATAGCCCATAATACTTCACTTTATATAAAATGCATAGTCCATCCATTATGGCCCATAATATTTCATTCTACATAAAATGCCTAGTCATCAATTATGGCCCATAATACTTCACTCTACATATAATGTATAGTCCATCCATTATGGCCCATAATATTTCACTTTACATAAAATGCCTAGTCCATCAATTATGGCCCATAATACTTCACTCTACATATAATGTATAGTCCATCCATTATGGCCCATAATATTTCACTCTACATAAAATGCCTGGTCCATCCATTATGGCCCATAATATTTCACTCTACATAAAATGCCTAGTCCATCCATTATAGCCCGTAATACTTCACTCTATATAAAATGCCTAGTCCTTCCATTATGACCCATAATGCTTCAATTTCATAAAGTGCCTAGTCCATCCATTATGGTCCATGCTACTTGACTTTACATCTCTATATAAAATGCCTAGTCCTTCCACTTTGGCCTAAATACTTCTATTTCATAAAATACCTTGTCCATCCATTATGGCCCATAATACTTCACTCTAATTAAATGCATAGTTCATCCACTATGGCTTATAATACTTCACGTTTAATAAAATGACAAGTCCATCCATTGTCAGCCATACTACTTCACCCTACATAAAAGATTTAGTCCATCCAATATCATTTACAATACTTCACCCTTTATAAAATACCCATTCCAGCTATTAAAGGCCATAATATTTCACTCCACATAAAATATCTAGTCAATGAAATATGGCCCATAATGCTTACATTCATAAAATACCTAGTACATCTAACTTTTATCTAAACAATTCAAGAAATCATATTCAAGTATGATTTTAAATGTTTTAAAATTTTGAATGGTTATTACTTATTTTTTCAATATTTAATGTGTTCCAGAGTTGAAATGTTGCAGCCTGAAGTAATATTCGATACAGTGTTGTTTTCCACAAAAGAAAACTAAATAGTATCTGAAGATGGAGTAATGTAGATATCATTGTAAAGAGCAAATGGTCTAATTATAACCTGTACATATTTTCGAGCAAAACCAAGGTAAATTTTAAACAACTTAACTTAATTAATTATAGTGTTGACGATTCCGGCAATCTGACACAGTTTCCTCATATAATCATGCCTAAGGATCACTCTTAGTAGCACCTGTAACCATTCTCACAGCCTCCAAAATGATTTTTTCCAGGGATTGGTTTTTTGCACAGCAAAATTATTCCATATATAATCAGCATAGTGAGGTGATCCAGGTTATATTTCAAATTTTTCAAAATATTAACCTTTTCCAAACTCTTTACAGACAAATGCTTGACTGTCCCAGTGGCCTAGTGGCTGAGTGTCCTCCTAGGATGTGGAAGGTGGTGGGTTCAAATCCCATTTAAGTCATATAAAAGATTAATAAAAATGGTACTAACAGCTGCCTCACTAAGGGTTCAGCATTAAGAGGTTAATGTTAGGACTGGTCAGTTAAGTGTCAGGATAATGTGACTGGGTGGGACATCATGCCACATGTCTGTACTGTAGATATCATAGTGATAAGATTGCAAAATTGTTAAAGCTACATTAAAAATCCAAATCACACACACACGCTTGAAATGTGTGTGCCATATGGCATCACAGGACAATATGATACCTAAGTGCTTATGTTGGAATACTTCTTGAATATATTTGCTTAACAGTTTTGGATGGTTATTTCAATTTTATATTGGTGTTATGAGCACTGACTTTATTTTCTCTGGATTAAAGATCACAAGCCAAAGATGTAAATAGTCCTATAATTTATAAATGTCCAAATTTAGAATTTGACCAGTCTCTTTTGGATTTTCAATGATTATAATATATATATATATATATATATATATATATATATATATATATATATATATATATATATATATATAGTGTGTGTGTGGTATCATCAACAAACAGTCTATATAATGATTGTACATCATTTACGAGATCATTTATATAATTATTTGAAAAAAATAATGGTCCAAGGATCGATCCTTGAGGGACCAATGCATTTACTGATTGAAAAATCTGAGTGTGGGGAATTCAGGACAACGTTTTGTTTTCTTAATGACAAGTATTTTTCCAACCTCAACAGTAAACTACCTCTAACACTGATCTTCCTAAGTTTAATAATTTATATGGAACATTTTACTTGTATCATAGAAAACAGTTCTAATGTCCTTTCCATGTCCCACAGCAAAACAAACTGTAGAATCACTTGGTGTAAAGTCTGTTTTATTTGGTGCAGTCAAGTTAAGCTGACCAATTTAATTATGCAAATATTTGTAGACACATTTTTCAAATACAATGGACAAAATACATAGGTGTGATACCACTTTTTATAATTTTCCAAAATCTGGAAAACTTTTGGTATTATAAGAGACATTAAAGATCTAATACAGTGGATATATAATTGAATTTGCAATTCTTTTAAATAACTTGGGACACAATAAAGCTGGACCAGACACTATAGATAGATTAAAACCAACAAGACTGAAATATTATCTTCACAAATGTTGATGCAAGAGATACACGGGTAAGAAAATTGATATACATCGAATTCAGCAAGTTGACATTGTACCATATTATCAATTTCTATTCTAGACTGTTCACAAAAGAAACAATTAAATATTTTAGCTTCCTCTCCATCATCTGTCATCAATAAATCATAAAATTTCTTTCTTTACAGAATGTCTTTGGATTTCTTTAACAAAATTCCACCAATCTTTTGAATTGCCTAAAAAAACTTTAATTCTGTCTGCCAACTGCTGATTGTACTTAGATTAAGATAGTCACTAATAATTGTATTTTGTTTTGACAATATAACAACCAGTGTTGTGGGTTTTGCTTGATGATAAAGCTGCTTTCCTTCACTTTTGAGTCTTTAAATTTCACTGTGCATCCGGGTGGGCTTTTACCACAACTACCAATTTTTCGTGCACAGGTTTTTGTTTTACCACAGCCCAAAGTATATTTGTGAGTTTAGCAACAATTTCATTATAACATGTTTTGCCAAATATTTCATCCCAAAGAACATTTTGCAGAAGCAAATTTAACAAAGCATAGTCTCCTTTATCATATAACCATACTACTGTCTTATATAGCACTCAAATTCTGGGGTGGAAAATTTTATGTTAGCATATATAGGTCAATATTATCTGACTCTGCTAGAGTGAAATGAGTCCAGGATGTGATCAATAGATATGAATTTGGGATCCTACACTATCTATCAAATTCTATCTGTTATGGTCTATAATACTTCACACTTCACTTTCCAGCCATAAAGTCTATTAATGCTTCACTCTTCAAAACACATCTAGTCCATCTAATATGGCCCATAATATTTCACTCTTCTAGCACATCTAATATGGCCCATATAACTTCATTGTTTCATAAAATTACAAATTTTGCAGAATTTGAATCATAGCTGTGATGAATTACTTGAAAATTCAGAATATATTTATCTCAATTCCTTCAGGATAGTACAGAAACTTATACAGTGTGACCCTGATATAGTACACTTCATTATAAAACATAATCTGCTATAACATGGTCATGGTGTGGCTCCCAAAATTTCATATGTAATTTTCTCATACACAAAAAAAAATTCTTAAAAGTATAATAAAAACAAAAAAAAATAAGAAAAGATCTTGTATGAATAATCCAAGACAATCATGGTGTGGCTAAAGGTAATTTAAATGCATTTTTCTCATACACAAAAAAAAACCTGTTTTCTTCTTAAAAGTACAAAAAATACAGTTCAAAAAGTTTATTCAGGAATCATGCAGGGCTTCGTCAATGTTGCAAATTGCGATTTTCTTCCCCCTTATTGGCTGTAAAATATACCATCTGGTGAATTTTTTTATTAATGTCATTGTTGGCTGTTTAAATTTATATATACAACCATTTGTTTGGACTGTAGAAATTCAGAGTCCCCATGAAAGAAATCCCACAAAGTTGAAATAAAATGCAATGAAATTTTTTGATTGTTACATAAACAAATTCTTTGTCCATATTGACAAACCATCTTAACAGTGCATTGTTATATCATAATTCGCTTATGTTGACATCTAGCACAAGTGCTGTATTTTTTCAAATATCTGCTTTTTTCAAATTTACTTTTCTGGTAGTGGAGACCAACTGGATGAGGCATTATTTCATTATCTTTTGTTGGATTTTTGGCTGCTCACTAGTAATTAATATATTTACAGAGACTGACATTTATATGTGGATGGTAAGAAGAATTCATCTTCGTTTCACTCAGAATTCAATCCTTCAGAACACATTTTCTGTAGTAATCCATGTCATGAGATCAGATCAACTGCATCTCTATCATTGATTGATGCTTTTGTAAAATTTATTTCTCACTCATGTGTGGAATGCAACATCACTCTACTACCACAAATGAAAAAAAAAACCAACCAAATTAATAAATTTAATAAAACAAACAAGCTCTCACTTGTCTATTCAAAAGGCAGGGAGGAATAGTAACTACAATTGACCATATGATGGCTAATTAATTTTTTTAAAAATGTACCCAGATAAAATAGTAGCTGAAATTTCAAAGGCAACATTACTTTTGAAGCACCAATTGTTAAGAAAACATATTAAGTAAATGGGGAAAAAAATCAGCCTCAATCATGCAATACAATTTTTTGATGTTGCTACCACAATAAGAAATGGGTATTTGTTTGGTTCTCCAAAGCTGTCCTTTAGTGGTGACTTCAATAACACATGCACCCCTTATCGAAGAGAGCTGACTACATTCTTCAATAAAAACAAAGAACCTTTCTTCAAAGGAAGCCAGTACTGAACATAAAATAAAAGCAATGGAATAGGATAGATTGTTTCATTTTCCAATGTGATTGGAACACATTTACTGTGCCATGAAAGCTTCCATTCTACAGGAAAAAAGTTCATGCTTACAAACTCTACCAACAGTGCTTACAACGCAACTTTTATCGACTTGGGACATACTGAAAATACATGTGCTTCATCATGATTGTGCTATTTTTCCAATGAATTCAGACCTATATGACCTGTGTGTGTGCATATTTTTGATGGAATTACTTGTAATGTGGATTCAATGTATGTGACGTGATTAACAGGTGAGTACATGGTGTTGATACTTTATCCATTGCTACACATAAGACATGTATATACAAACAGTAATAAAGTAAAATGTTATATATGCCTTCTGTTTTCACTACAGGTGTATTTCTCATTTAATATTATCTATTTAAGATGATAATTGTGCCAATGAAGCACATATTTTTGCGCCAGCATTTATTACCTAACTCTCCTTTTTTTGGTACATGCATCATTTTCTTCAGCTAACTGACTTGGTTGCTTACAACATGGTTCAGTCTATAACATGGTCAGGTAAAATGGCTCCGAATTACTACTGTGTTATAGCAGGGTCACAATGTACATAACTGGCACATATAAACAACCTTTCTTGAACAACTATAATGACTAGTAAAGAGAAGAAAGGAGAAAATATTCAACACAATTCAAAATACCTACATAATCAAATTTGTTAACATCGGTAGACAGCATATTAACTATCTGGCCTGAACTGGTCCTGTGAAGGGAGTAGCTGCTCATCTTCAGAATCTAACATACAAAGAAAACAATGGTTAAGCATATAAAATATAGCAGTAAAAAACTGAGATCCAAATTTGCATGTTGAAGTGCACATGCCCTTAACAAAAGGTGTTGCCTTGTTTTGTTGAACAAGTTAATACGTCATGTGGAGGTAGGGAAAATGTGGCAGGGTTTTTATTTTTAAACAATGTTTAAAAAAACAACATATCACAATAAGCCAAGTTTGTATATATAAGGCACAATATTTTTCTGAGGAAAACCTCATCCTCAATTGTAAGCCAACTCCTAAATTTTAAAAAAATTCTAGCAAATATTTCCTTAGGTTATATTTTATAATATCCCCACTTCCCTATTTGTGGACAAACTTTTTGAAACTGGCTCCTTTTCTTATCATGGGAAATCAATGCATAACCATAGCTGCCAACCCTCCAAGCTCCCAACAAGTGAAAATAGGGATAAAAATTCGTAAATTTTTACATAAATTTGTGAAGCAATCTTCGAGTCTGGGAATATTTGTTGAAACAAATGTTTAGCATGGGATTCAGTGGATAAATGTAGATTGTGTTCAATAAGAAAACTTACAATGCTTTAGCGTTGGTAGCTTGCAGGTCTTCCGTTGATGGATTAAAATATTCCAGAGCTACAATCTGCTGGAATTCTTAATTTTCCCAACCTTTATGTGTTTTTTGCTACCAAAGTGCTTCCTCATGTCATCTCTACCACCTTGCCTGATGCTAAAATTTGAGGCACACTGTGTGCAAAAAGCATGATGTATAGCAGTGTTTGATGCCTGAATGCACTGCCATATTTTGGTATATTTCAAACTAAACTTCACATTTTGTACATTTCTTTTTCCTTGGATTTAAAGAAATTTTCAACATCGATGCTAAAGAATAATTCAGATGAGTGTTGGTGGTGCATGCACAGAGCGAAATTCCAGTTAGGCCCCAGTTTCTCTCAAAAGCATTTGTAAATCTACTCTAATACATATAAATTAAATATGCTAAAATGCTTGATACCAAGCCAACTCTATCAATCCGGTATAGTTCTACTAATATCGTGACCTGCAATTCCAGACTATTTTGGCATTTGCCAATATCATTACTAGCACTTAATAGGAAATCAGTTTTTTATTAAAGATTTGAAATAACCGAGAAATGGTGAATTTGTGATTTTTTTGGCATGTGGCGTGAAGCCATGATATGCTGAAAAAGTTGTGAAATTCATGCCAAAATCATGAGGGTTGGCAGCTATGTATAACCCATCTGCTGCCTACAGACTGGTTATCAAATTCAGTTTTTCACATATTCAGAATGTCCATACCATTATAACCTTACAAAATACTTCAGCTATTATGTGATAATGTTTTGAATAATTTTGTTTAGGTGAGGGGGTTTTTTTTAGTCTTAAATCTCAAAGATCACACACTATAACTCAGTACATGGCTTATTTATGTTGGTTTAAAGAGCACTTTAAAACACATTAGTACAGTGAACAGCATGAGGACAAGATGTAAATGGCTGCTACCCAAAAGTTAACCTGTCATGATATACATGGGATTTTAATTCTGTTTCAGACTACAGCACCAATTTAGCCACAAGAAAGCACATAATTACTATTATTAGAGACTGGGTATATTGGTTATCAGTATTTTAGACCTGGAAATCCCTCAAATTGGTTGTTACTATAATTGGATAGGATATTCCCTCTAATTGGTTGTTACTATCATAAGACTGGTTAGTGGTTGTCATCACTTAGACTTGGTAATATATGAATGCATGAAAACTCCAAAGAAATCAGGTTTCAAAATCAACAATTTAAACTCAATTTTGCAGGTTTGCTACTTGCGCTAACTGATCAAAAGGTTTCTATCATGGAATTAGTGAAATCTGTCAACCTTGACCTGTGGGATATTGTTGCTGGTTACTGAATTAAGCACAAAAAAAAGACTAATGGCAAAGACAAAATACAAAATTGGTAGAAACTAAATGGTAGGAAGTGATGTGTTTATAAAATTTGGTGATGGTTTAATGATTTCAGTACAGTCACTGGAAATGTTAATCTCACCAGCGAAATGAAAATGGAAGGAAAGTTGAATGCAGAATGAATGCAAACAAAATGCAGAATGAACATACAAGACATGCAGGATGAAGAAAATAATGAATGCTATTTGAAAGAAACAATGACCCTACATGCACAATAAATGATTACTAATAGAAACTAAAATGATAAACATTAACACCACATGAACTGAAAATCTCTTTATCTGTATTTTGTTCTTCTCCACAGTTGAAATCTTTTCGGGATTTGTGGTCAGCTTCTTTGCAGTCTGACAAAACATATCCACTATTTACACATCCTGAAATTGTTATAACAAACACTGATAATGTGTTGACAACACAAATACCATATATACTCATGTATAACTCACATCTAAATGCAAACTGCAAAGATCAAGATCTGCCACTGCATTATGATGGGCTATTCAAATGTGCTTTTTTTCCTGGATATGTCCTCCTTCAGCCCTTAAATCCCCATACTGATACTGACACACCCACTCTATATGACATGCCCTCATTTATGAAAGTACAATGCTAATCCTATCTAATGCATCAGAAGATCTGGAAACAAGCAGTTTGTTAGAAGTAATCATTAGAACAAACAAAATGGAACAAAATGGATCCTAATCAACTGGCACATCATATGATGGCAGATATGGGTCTATGATGTTTGGAATCAACTTCTATATACGAACATATGTAACAAATTGTTGAAAAAAAAGAAACAAGTAATAAAATTATATACCATACAACAATTATATAATATCTATTGCAGTTGTGGGTATATCTTTATTTATTTAAAATTCATTGCAGTATTTTGAATAGCGGGCATTTCTATTTCATTAATTACACATTCAATAAGATGTCAAAATGATAATTTTCCTTTAGCTACTATTGAAAATATAAATACACAATTTTGAAAACGATTTCCAAATAAACAAAAAGAAAAGCAAATGATGTATAAAAGAAAAATCAAAAAGCATTCTGGGATTGCAAATGAAACATGACAAAATGATAGATGAAATGCAATTGTAAATGGAATGCAAACAGAATGTAAATGAAAGGCAGAATAAATGCAAATGAACCATCAGTAATGAAATTCAGTTGAAATAAAGATCTGGTAACATTGCCTGTTTCAAGACCTGTATGTACTTGATGCAATAGACTGTTTAGTAGTAGTTATTATGGTCAGGGTAGTAGTTATTATGGTCAGGGTAGTAGTTATTATGGTCAGGGTAGTAGTTATTATCATCAAGGTAGTAGTAGTTATTATGGTCAGGGTAGTAGTTATTATGGTCAGGGTAGTAGTTATTATGGTCAGGGTAATATTTATAATGGTCAGAGTAGTAGTAGTTATTACGGTCAGGGTAGTATTTATTATGGTCAGGGTAGTAGTAGTTATTATGGTCAGTGTAGTAGTTATTTTGGTCAGGGTAGTAGTAGTTATTATGGTCAGGGTATTAGAAGTTATTATGGTCAGGGTAGTAGTTAATATAGTCAGGGTAGTAGTTATTATGGTCAGGGTAGTAGTTATTATGGTCAGGGTAGTAGTTATTATGGTCAGGGTAGTTGTGGTTATTATGGTCAGGCTAGTAGTTATTATTGTCAGGATAGCAGTAGTTATTATGGTCAGGGTAGTAGTTATTATGGTCAGGGTAGTAATCATGGTCAGGGTAATATTTATAATGGTCAGGGTAGTAGTAGTTATTATGGTCAGGGTAGTAATTATTTTGGTCAGGGTAGTTGTGATTATTATGGTCAGGGTAGTAGTTATTATGGTCAGGGTAGTAGTTATTATGGTCAGGGTAGTAGTTATTATGGTCAGTGCGGTAGTGATTATGGTCAGGGTAGTAGTTATTATGGTCAGGGTAGTAGTTATTATGGTCAGTGCGGTAGTGATTATGGTCAGGGTAGTAGTTATTATGGTCAGGGTAGTAGTTATTTTGGTCAGGGTAGTAGTAGTTATTATGGTCATGGCATTAGTTACTATGGTCAGGGTAGTAGTTATTATGGTCAGGGTAGTAGTTATAATGGTCAGGGTAATATTTATAATGGTCAGAGTAGTAGTAGTTATTACGGTCAGGGTAGTATTTATTATGGTCAGGGTAGTAGTAGTTATTATGGTCAGTGTAGTAGTTATTTTGGTCAGGGTAGTAGTAGTTATTATGGTCAGGGTATTAGAAGTTATTATGGTCAGGGTAGTAGTTAATATAGTCAGGGTAGTAGTTATTATGGTCAGGGTAGTAGTTATTATGGTCAGGGTAGTAGTTATTATGGTCAGGGTAGTTGTGGTTATTATGGTCAGGCTAGTAGTTATTATTGTCAGGATAGCAGTAGTTATTATGGTCAGGGTAGTAGTTATTATGGTCAGGGTAGTAATCATGGTCAGGGTAATATTTATAATGGTCAGGGTAGTAGTAGTTATTATGGTCAGGGTAGTAATTATTTTGGTCAGGGTAGTTGTGATTATTATGGTCAGGGTAGTAGTTATTATGGTCAGGGTAGTAGTTATTATGGTCAGGGTAGTAGTTATTATGGTCAGTGCGGTAGTGATTATGGTCAGGGTAGTAGTTATTATGGTCAGGGTAGTAGTTATTATGGTCAGTGCGGTAGTGATTATGGTCAGGGTAGTAGTTATTATGGTCAGGGTAGTAGTTATTTTGGTCAGGGTAGTAGTAGTTATTATGGTCATGGCATTAGTTACTATGGTCAGGGTAGTAGTTATTATGGTCAGGGTAGTAGTTATTATGGTCAGTGCGGTAGTGATTATGGTCAAGGTAGTAGTTATTATGGTCATGGCAGTTGTTATTATGGTCATGGTATGTAGTTATTATGGTCAGAGTAGTAGTTATTATGCTCAGGGTAGTAGTAGTTATTATGGTCAGGCTAGTAGTTATTATGGTCAGGGTAGTAGTTATTATGGTCAGGGTAGTAGTTATTATGGTAAGGGTAGTAAATATTATGGTAAGGGTAGAGTTTATTAAGGTAAGGGTAGTAGTTATTATAGTCAGGATAGTCCTAGTCATTATGGTCATGGTAGTATTTATTATGGTCAGGTTAGTAGTTAGTATGGTCAGGGTAGTAGTAGCTATTATGGTCAGGGTAGTAGTTCTTATATTCAGAGTAGTAATTATGGTCAGGATAGTGTTTATTATGGTCAGAGTAGTAGTTATTATGGTAAGGGTAGTGCTTATTAAGGTAAGGGTAGTAGTTATTATGGTCAGGGTAGTAGTTATTATGGTCGGGTTAGTAGTAGTTATCATGGTCAGGATAGTCGTTATTATGGTCAGGGTAGTACTTATTATGGTCAGGGTAGTAATTATGGTCATGGTAGTAGGAGATATTATGATCAGGGTAGTAGTAGTTATTATGATCAGGGAAGTAGTTATTATGGTCAGAGAAGTAGTAGTTATTATGGTCAGGGTAGTAGATATTATGGTCAGGGTAGTAGTAGTTATTATGGTCAGGGTAGTAGTTGTTATGGTCAGGGTAGTAGTTATTATGGTCAGGGTAATATTTATAATGGTCAGGGTAGTATTAGTTATTATGGTCAGGGTAGTAGTAGTTAATATGGTCAGGGTAGTAGTTATTATGGTTAGGGCAGTAGTTAATATAGTCAGGGTAGTAGTTATTATGGTCAGGGTAGTAGTTATGATCAGGGTAATTGTGGTTATTATGGTCAGGCTAGTAGTTATTATGGTCAGGGTAGTAATTATTATGGTAAGGGTAGTGCTAATTAAGGTAAGGGTAGTAGTTATTATGGTCAGGGTAGTAATTATTATGGTCAGGGTAGTAGTCATTATGGTCAGGTTAGTAGTAGTTATTATGATCAGGGTAGTAGTTATTACAGTCATGGTAGTAGTTATTATTGTTAGGGTAGTAGTAGTTATTATGGTCAGGGTAGTAGTTATTATGGTCAGGGTAGTATTTATTATGGTCAGGGTAGTAGTTAATATGGTCAGGGTAGTAGTAGTTATTATGGTCAGGGTAGTAGTTATTATCATCAAGGTAGTAGTAGTTATTATGGTTAGGGTAGTAGTTATTATGGTCAGGGTAGTAGTTATTATGGTCAGGGTAGTAGTAGTTATTATGATCAGGGTAGTAATAGTTATTACAGTCATGGTAGTAGTTATTATTGTTAGGGTAGTAGTAGTTATTATGGTCAGGGCAGTAGTCATTATGGTCAGGGTAGTAGTTAATATGGTCAGGGTAGTAGTAGTTATTATGGTCAGGGTAGTAGTTCTTATATTCAGGGTAGTAATCATGGTCAGAATAGTGTTTATTATGGTAAGGGTAGTGCTTATTAAGGTAAAGGTAGTAGTTATTATGGTCAGGGTAGCAGTTATTATGGTCGGGGTAGTAGTAGTTATCATGGTCAGGATAGTCATATTTATTATGGTCAGGGTAGTAGTTAATATGGTCATGGTAGTAGTTATTATGGTCAGGGTAGTAGTTATTATGGTCATGGTAGTAGTTATTATGGTCAGGGTAGTAGTTATTATGGTCGGGGTAGTAGTAGTTATCATGGTCAGGATAGTCGTAGTTATTATGATCAGGGTAGTAGTTATTATGGTTAGGGTAGTAGTTAATATGGTCATGGCAGTAGTTAATATGGTCATGGTAGTAGTTATTATGGTCAGGGTAGTAGTTATTATGGTCGGGGTAGTTGTAGTTATTATGGTCAGGATAGTCGTAGTTATTATGGTCAGAGCAGTAGTTATTATGGTTAGGGTAGTAGTTATTATGGTTATGGTAGTAGTAGTTATTATGATCAGGGTAGTAGTAGATATTACAGTCATGATAGTAGTTATTATTGTTAGAGCAGTAGAAGTTATTATGGTCAGGGCAGTAGTTATTATGGTCAGGGTAGTAGCTATTATGGTCAGGGTAGTAATTATGGTCAGTGCGGCAGTGATTATGGTCAGGGTAGTAGTTATTATGGTCAGGGTAGTAGTTATTATAGTCAGGGCAGTAGTTAGTATGGTCAGGGTAGTAGTTATTATGGTCAGGGCAGTAGTATTTATTATGGTCAGGGCAGTAGTAATTATGGTCAGGGTAGTAGTTATTATGGTTAGGGCAGTAGTAGTTATTATGGTCATGGCAGTAGTTATTATGGTTAAGGCAGTAGTAGTTATTTTGGTCATGGCAGTAGTTATTATGGTTAGGGCAGTAGTAGTTATTATGGTCATGGCAGTAGTCACTATGGTCAGTGCAGTAGTTATTATGGTTAGGGTAGTAGTTGTTATTATGGTCATAGCAGTAGTAATTATGGTCAAGGCAGTAGTTATTATGGTTAGGGCAGTAGTAGTTATTATGGTCATGGCAGTAGTTATTATGGTTAGGGCAGTAGTAGTTATTATGGTCATGGCAGTAGTTATTATGGTTAGGGCAGTAGTAGTTATTATGGTCATGGCAGTAGTCATTATGGTCAGTGCAGTAGTTATTATGGTTAGGGTAGTAGTAGTTATTATGGTCATAGCAGTAGTAATTATGGTCAAGGCAGTAGTTATTATGGTTAGGGCAGTAGTAGTTATTATGGTCATGGCAGTAGTCATTATGGTCAGTGCAGTAGTTATTATGGTTAGGGTAGTAGTAGTTATTATGGTCATAGCAGTAGTAATTATGGTCAAGGCAGTAGTTATTATGGTTAGGGCAGTAGTAGTTATGGTCATGGCAGTAGTTATTATGGTTAGGGCAGTAGTAGTTATTATGGTCATGGCAGTAGTTATTATGGTTAGGGCAGTAGTAGTTATTATGGTCATGGCAGTAGTGGTAATAGTAATAATAGTAGTCATTCATATTGGTCTTCCTTCTTTTCCAGATTTGAACTGATGTTGCATATTTAACTGACAGAAAATAATTGTCACTATGATGTATTGGTGCTTTGTGTGCTGATTGCAATAGTTGTAGTAGTAGCAATAATTTAGTAGATCTTCATCTTCTCCTAATATGAACTGGCTCAAAACAACTTCAGTGATTTTCTGTTGTTCCAGTTGTAATGAAAATATTAGTAGTAGTAGCTGACTTGTATCAAGTACTTGCTACATGGAAACTAATTTCAAACAGTGAAAGAATGAACTGTTTACATAAAAGCATCAATATGTAGCTTTAGGTTTACCTTACGGTAGATAATGGCTCCAACTGCAGCCTTCATCTGCATGGCCACACGATGCATGCTATAGAAATAAAGAGGCATGATACACAGCTGTATCATTCCCATCACTCCTAGTGCTATTGCATACATATACACGTCTTGCCTGCTCATCTGGGTGTCAATAGAAAAGTAGCTGATAATTTCTCCCACAAAGTATGGCTGAAGGACTCTAATGGCTTCCTGTGAAAATAAATTCTAGATTAATGTATTTAAACTTCAAGTTATAAAATCTAATATGACATCAGGCTACAATACCTAGTTTAACTTCAGGTGAAAATAACTATTATAATATCTGATGACAATACCTATTATAATATCTGATGACAATACCTATTATAATATCTGATGACAATACCTATTATAATATCTGATGACAATACCTATTATAATATCTGATGTCAATACCTATTATAATATCTGATGACAATACCTAATATAATATCTGATGACAATACCTAATATAATATCTGATGACAATACCTAATATAATATCTGATGACAATACCTATTATAATATCTGATGACAATACCTATTATAATATCTGATGACAATACCTAATATAACATCTGATAATAATAAAGTATACAAAATTATTTGACAATACCTAATACAATATCCAGTGACAACTGCTATGTATACCTACACTGTGTCTTTTACTTTTGGAATGATGTGAAACACATTCTGGCCAAACACAAATTTCAGAAAAAATTAGGATTAAAAAAGGAACCAAAAAAAAAGAAAAAACAATAGCACATGTCATTCTATGACGTTCAGAAGCTCACTTGTTTTCTTTCTAAGCCTTATATACTTTCTCAAGTCCACTACATATTTTCTCGATGTTGAGTAAGTGTGTTTTATGTTCACTGGACCTCTCTGATCTCATAAATATCAACCTGGGTGATGATGTCCTGTTCAAAGTTTTCCTTGCATATCTCAAGTGTAACTAGAAAATTGAATGCTCCAGTAACATCTCTTCCCGTTTTTATCAATAAGCTTTCAGCAGGATGTCTTTATTAATATCAGGTATTATGTAAGTTTAATCATTCCACTTACAGCTCTTAGAGTACAACTTATACAACAATTAACACCCAGAAAATTCATCTACTATAAGGCCATTTTATATAAGATCTAAGGAAGGATGGGCTGTGAGTTTCTTTAGAGATGAAATATTTTGATTTTGTTCATGTCAAGATAATTAATAATGTGTTAATTTGCAATAATCTTGCCTTAAGTCTGAGCAAGACATTTTCCTAGACAATGTATTTTCATATAAGCTATAACATTCATAATAAAATTATAACTGTACATTGTATTTGTTCTATGCTGACTCTTCAAACTATAACACCCTTTACATTTTATGCTGCAAAATGTTCAGCCTATATTGGTGCAGTTTCTCCTGAAACCTGCTTCTGTCAAATGTATTTATGCCAAACATGTTTGTTAATATCAATTTATCCTTTTATCTTATTACAAAATATTTATTTCAAAATGAATGCTTTTGAAGAATTTGGACTACGTTGATCAGGTGACATTTATTGCAAGAAAAGTTTAATATAGGTTAAGATCATTTTTCTTGTATGAGCACATAATTTCAGCATCGGTTTCTTAGGACTTTAATCCCAATATTTGAAGGCAATGGGATGACTTCAGACTTTTATGCATTGGTTTTAAATCTCAAATAAATGAAAGAATTTCTTTATTAGTGTTTCAAATCCATAAAAGCAAGAAAATCAGCTGCATTTTAGTGTCTCTGGGTTACCACATTATGCTTCCCAAAACATTTCTTCTAGTGAAATTGCATCCTAATTCCTGATTTGAATTAATCAAATATAAGGATTGGTTCAAAAATTCATTCATTTTTATGTGAATATATAAAGCTAAGGAAATCACATATTACCACATATTACAATCATTTCAAAAGAAATGTGTGAAATTTTGTTAAAATGTTGTGCCTGGTGTTAAAATATTAGTTTCATAATATAGGATGCCATGGCATAGAGTGAAAAAGATCTCATGTTAAAATTTCTTCTTGGATATATTACTTAGATCAGAAAAATCAACGTTAAATTGCACTGTTCCTTTACAAGGTGACGCACTTTAACTGCAGCTTTATCTTCTTTGAACAGGAAGAACATTTTTCAAAGAAAGGTATTTTTAAAAATTAAATTGGGTTTTTCTAAAAATATTTATCTGATTATGTCAAAATTAGTTTAGTTTTTTATAGGTTTAATGCCATTTTTATGGATTTAATGCCATATTCCAGCATCTGCTTTGGTGGCCTAATGGTTAGAGCACCTGCCTCAAATGCGGGAGGTCGTGGGTTCAATCACTGGTTGAGTCATACCAAAGACTTACAAAAATGGTACTAACAGCTGCCTCACTTGGTGCTCAGCATTAAGAGATTAGTGTTAGGACGGGTTGGCCTGGTGTCAGGATAATGTGAATGGGTGGGACATCTTGCTACATGTCTGCGGTGTGATGTCCCAGTGCTAAACATCACTATAAACTGCCACACTGCAGACATCATATGTGATATGGCTAAAAAATTGTTAAAGCTACATTAAAAATCAACATCACATCACACCATTTATCAGCACATACATGGTGGACAGAATACCTGGCTGTGGTAGAACCCAGGAAAACCCTAGTAAGCTACAGATGTAGGGTGAAGCTGTTTGCATATGCAACAAGAACAAATGAATGAAGGCATACCTCTATGATACTTTCAGGTACTATGGCTGATATGTATTTATATGCTGTGTTTGTGCATTATCTAAGCACTAGGCTGATGAAATTGGCTTCTTACATGTGATCAAAACAATCATCCTAAACATGTCCGTCCAAACAGCAATAACTTTAGGTGGTGCTCACCAGTTATTATGTACTTTTGAGAAAGTGATGCATGTAAGGTGAAGTTGTTTGTATTTAAAACATGCACAGTGGAGATAATGTTGGCATACCCCTATGCTACTTATACATAATGTGGCTGACATTTCTTTGGACATTGTACTTTTGGAAATTGTAAATGATCTTGGCTAACTAAAATGACTGTTCCCTTGTGCTCCAAAAATCAAATTGAATTTGTCTAAAGTACACTATCCTTAGCAGCTATTAAAATAGGGAAAAAGAATTTTGCCAGACTAGACAATACCAGCTTCTGAAAGTGCAATCAATGAATAACCAAATATATAAAATGCAAAAAAAGTTATAGCCTCTTTTTTTTACAATTTACCTCTGAAGTTCAGGAAGTGAAAATGAGCAAATGGAGCTAGCACCTTTTTTTAAAGGTGCACATCTGGAGCAAGGCCATGCTGTATACTCTATAACCCATATTACACCCATCAATCATACACTAAAATAAAGGGAATTAAAGGTTCTTTAAATAATACCTAAGATTTACATTAGTCTTTTTTAAATAGCCAGTATAACTAGTGAGTAAACCCGGGGAAATTATTTTTCTTTAAAAATATGAAACTGTGGAGCACCACTTTAGCAATTATTAAATTAGGGAAAACAAAAGCTGCTCATTTGTTTCTTACAATTTACCATTAAAGTCAATTACATGGAAATAACCAAACAGAGCTAACAGTGTTTTAAACGGTGCACATCTGAAATAAGGCCAATCTACACACTGTATAACCCAAAACACAACCATCAATCATGCATCAAAGGCAATTAAAAGTTCTATAACCCAAATCACAATCATCAATCATGCATCAAACAAAGGCAATTAAAAGTTCTATTTGCAATACCTCAGATATACAAAGTTCTTTTAAATAGTCAACCAGTGAGAAAAACCTGGGAAATACTTTTTGTATTAAACCTTATGCAAAGTATGAAATTGTAGAGTGCAACCATAAGAAATATGGGTACAAGGCACGCAGATATTTAAAAAATGTTCCAGATAGCAACTATTTTGAACTGCATCAAACTGTTTAATACATAATGTTTAGCACAAAGAGAAATAGCATTCATTTGCACTGTATGCATCACTTTGTGTCAAAAATGACCTATAGACATGATAAATGCATATATGTGAATTTGATACTATGGTGCATAAATGACTTTGCTATGAGTTTCCATTGACTTGTGTTTTATTTTATTATTGCTATCCAAAACTGTTGACCTTGGTGTTGTTGCTGGTGTTTCTTATTTTTTTGGTGAATTTTTATATTAGGGAAGTTTATCAATTGAAGTGTCAGCAAATCTATGTATAAAACCTGTCCTTTGCACCTCAATTTCAATATCCAGTGCAGACAAGGAATTCTCCTAGTGTCAGATTAGCACATACAGAGATTAAACATTTACATGTATGAGAGGGTAGTCCCTTATGTGTGAGCATCCAGCTACTAGCCTGTAATAAAATCACAGTTGCTCTACAAAAGAGTCAAATTCTCTTGGTGCCAGATTAGCACAACTAAACAAAATAACAAAATTTGTGTGCAATGTCCTTTGTAAGATCAGAATGCAATAATCTAATTACACCATTTAACCTAGAGGACAGTGTGTGTGGGATTATGTCCTGCTTTCTGATCTTAAATGGTAGAAAAAGCCTCTGATGACCTGCAGACATTCTTCACAACCTCCAAAACCATTCAAGAGTTCCGGGCCAAGTAGCATCACCTCTCAAAGAGATTGAGGAGAGAGAATAGGTAGTTATTTGTTGCCAGTCAACTGATAGTAAACTGGTTCTAACAACAAAACCAGTTTACTCCTTTGACCCATGGAATTGCATGTATTTTTTAGATTCATGGTCAGTGCATGTTGTACACTCACAATGAAAGCCATAGTTCTACCAGGATACAAGTCCTGATTAAGACTTTAATCAGTTAAGTGCTATGCATACTTAATTTGTATTCTTTGTTGGCTTTTTAAGTGATTATATATATATATATATATATATATATATATATATATATAGATATATATATATATATATATATATATATATATATATATATATATATATATATTTATACCTACAGAGCTATTAATATAATATTCATTATTTTTAAAAAAAAATTTATTTCTGCCCTAAAGCAGAATCAGCCTTATTGTTGTCTTCAATTTTTAATTTGGGTGAATATATTTTTTCAAACTATTATTTACTTGAATTATAAAGTGCTCAAAAATATTCTTGGACCAAAGCATTAATTTGGAATCATAGTGAATTCACACAAGGACATTTTAGATTACACTATTGTGAGAACCGCTCCTGTGGCCTAGTCGTTTGAGCATCCGCCTCAAATGCGGGAGGTCATATTTTCAAACTCTGGCCGATTTATACAAAAGACTTTAAAAATGGTCCTAACAGCTGCCTCACTTGGCGCTCAGCATTAGGAGGTTATTGTTAGGACTGGTCAGCCTGGTATCAGGATAATGTGACTGGGTGGGACATCATGCTACATGTCTGCAGTGTGATGCCCCAGTGCTAGACATCACTATAAACTGTCACACTGCAGACATCAGAAAGATATGACTAAAAATTGTTAAAGCTACATTAAAAATCTAATCAAACACACACTATATATATATATATATATATATATATATATATATATATATATATATATATATATATATATATATATATATATATATATATATCAAAAGATTGTTATCACAATGCCACATTCCAGAACATTGGCACATTAACATGTTTGAGACTACAGGCACATCAGCACATTCAATATTTTAATTTACCTGGAACACCACTGGAATTCAATTCAAACTCCAGTTATTTGGATTTATGAAAGCACTTTTATGACTATTTAAGATTTAATTCACAATACTATGAATTCTTTTTAAATTTTCATTTTATATTTAGGGAAAAAAAACATTTGCTAAACAAATATGTGTTCTCTATTGCACTAGTTTTAAAAATAGGTTAGGTAGGTAAGTTTTTTTGTTTGTTTTATACATAAAATATATTTAATGTAATTTTTTGCAAATGTGTTTCTTACTAAGTTTAAGACCATAGTCATAACTTAAGCCACATCAATGCCCTGGAGATATTGCATTGTGTGGTCTAGATATGTTCAAATGTGGACAACAAGCCCTTGTGGCCTTTATGGTTTATTCTGTGATGTTTGAACTTGTCTGAGATCATGAAATGATATCCTTTGACTGTGATAGATTTTTCTTATTTTCAAAGATTAAAATTATGACTTTAGCTAGTTATTGAATAGATGATAAGCACAGAGTGATGGCACTTGACAAACAATCATTGAAAGTTTTCTGAGACTTGAAGGTTGAAGGTGCCTCTGATGGATGATGATTTGTCTTGTGTGCCAGTTACGAGGATAATATATTTTACTTAGGAGATGAATGGTAATATTCACAATCTTTATCTGTTGTGGTAATATTAAGAAAGGAAAAATGTTCTTCATCATCATCAATCTCCACAGAACTCATAACCTGGTATGTCAAATTTTCTGGCAGAGAAGGATACTCCAACAGTGGCAAAATTCAGTCTATTTCTTCAATTGCAACTATCTGTTCTCTCCACCATCATACATGCCAACCTCTGCTGAAGACAAAGCGTAATCCAAGTGGACAAAAGGTGTAATCTGAGCAGAAAAAGCGTAATCCACATATAACATGATAACATTCAATGCGCATATGTACAAAACACATGTATATTTTGGCATCAGGAAGCATTTGTTTGAACAAAGGACCTAAGTTGTATTCTACCACTAGTTGTAGTCAGTGTTCTATTAAGAGCTCGGTAAATAATGCCCCTGCATTTATAAAATTTGTTTCCACAATTTAGTTCTGCTGTAAGAAAGAAGTTACCTTGGTATTGGAGTTGTTAAAATAATCTAATTCAAGGCATCTGTTTTACACTATGACCAATATTAAAATCCTTTCCACACAGCCTGTAATGGGTGTGAAGCTATCCTAGAATTGCACTGTATTGTGTTATTCATGTATTCATCTCCAGATCGTTTTTTCCATTTTTTTCCTTTCTAATCCATCTGTGAAATCATTTAACAGTTTTGCTGTAACACAGCATTGACTAGAATAAATAGGAAAATTTTACTGCCAAATTTCTACAGAATGGTTCTGTACTTCACATTTTTTTTAAATAAAGAATATGTGAGCAAAGATTAAAAATAAATAGAAAATCAGTCTGTTCTGTCCTAATCAAGACAACTGCTATAAATAGAAACACAGGTCTTCTTCGAAATAGGGCAGCTGCTATAATTAAAACACAACACATAGGAAGGTCACCGCTAGTCTACAGTGTACTTTTATGTCATAGTTACAGAGAGGCCATCTTTTCTAGAATATGTTCTCTGCATTTAGTGGTATGTTAATAAAAATGAGAAAACAAATTATTAACTTTTTGGGGAGGAGGATATACCAAAAAAGCATAATCCAAATACATTTACACATAATGCGTAATTTAATGAAAATAAAGGCATAATGATTTTGCCAAATCATAATGGTTGGCATGTATGCACCATCTCTATGCATTGTTAGAGTTGTATCCATTGGATTTTGCAAACAATATCTGCCAATTGGTATCTAACATGAAGCATGGTCTGGCTAAGGAATGATGTTCCAATGCAGTCTGCTATGAAAGGCAGATTCAAATGTGATGACAGATTTGTATAAACTAGGAAACTGCCAACTGATATGAAAGTGATGCAAACATTGCTTCCTCCAAGCCTAATTTAATGTTACTTTGTAGTAATTATAAGTGGCACAGCTGATTTTGGATGCGATGAATTTCACTTGGTAATAATGAAAAGTGGAAGGGCAAAAGAAATCACACAACATCAGTGCTGTAAAAGAAGTGAAAAGCCCACATCAATAAACACACAAATCTGGATGATTGATAGGGAGCACTTGAGAGATGGAGAATAGAGCTGGAAGAATGATTTAAGGACCATTTGTCGGTTGTATCACACAATGCCATGTTGTGCAACTTGTAATGTTAACAGATGCTCCGTGTCTTCTTAATGATCCTGAATGGAATTAACATAAACAAGAATACTATACAATTTTACACATTTGTTTACATATTGTATACTTAAAATATACTCAAATGTCAGTTATTAAGCTAAACACTGACCAATATAAAAATATATACAACAAATGGGCATTTTAGAGCCATCTGACAACTTCAATACCTTACAAGCAAACAAAGTAGCTGTCGTCTTCAAAACCACACCATATTTGAGATTAAAGTTTGCTGTTAGACCTAATGTTCTGATTCAGTGACATAAAAGGTGACAACCTAATAAGCCAGATGCAGTCCACAAGCTCATGATGCAGGATGGTAAGACTGGAATTACTTACTGAGAAAATCAAGCAGATTCCAGGTAGAAGACATTCCTTTTTGAATGCCAATAGAACTGCTCTAAATAGACTGGGCCTCTTCTTCAATCTTTCCATGCTCCAAAATCTGCAACAAAGGAGGAACCAGATGTAAAACTGGCATTTTTACACATTCAGAAAAATTCACACGTAACAAATTTAATTTATTTTTTTTTACATGACCACCCATTTCCACATCTCAGGCATGCTTTCAGAGTCCTTCATTGACTTGTACTCATTCTCCTGAAACAACTAACAAAAGAAGACATGTGATCGGCCATCTAACACTGTAATGGGTATAAGAAGTTCAGGATGCAAGATAAAGACCATATAACACATGCAATTATGACCACTAAACCTCACCACATCCTTTCCCTTGGACTAAAGCCAGAATATGAGACTGTTGCTACCATCCACTCATTCTCATAGACCACCTTACTTCGATCAGTGTAAATGCAATTCGGGTTGCACAGAGAACTGACTACCACAAAGAGACATATGGACATGTCGATGGATGGATGGAAGGACAAGCTGATGGATGGATGGAAGGACAAGTCGATGGATGGATGGATGGATTGGTACATGGAAAGATAGATTAGTGGATGGACAAGACCAATCACAAGATATAATGCAAAATGGCAGACATAAAAATCAATCAATTTATTGAGTTGCAACAGTCTCTTTTGTCTTTAAATTGTAAATACCTAACTCATTAAAATGTTATACCAGTATTACAACAAAAATAGTGAATTTAGTGAGCATGTTCACATCATGGCAGCACTGCATGTACATTAAAGATTTTAATTTGCACTGCTTTAAGTACACCCCTTTGTGTCAAGTCACAGGCACCACTGCAATATACTTCAATAATATCACTAAAATACAATAAGGAAACTTTGCTTTAATATATGCGACATTAAAAATAAAGTGCCTGCTTATTCAGCTACTGTAACAGTAATCATACTATTGTTATGATTATTACACAATGACAAACACACAGTAATCATACTATTGTTATGATTATTACACAATGACAAACACACAGTAATCATACTATTGTTATGATTATTACACAATGACAAACACACAGTAATCATACTATTGTTATGATTATTACACAATGACAAACACACAGTAATCATACTATTGTTATGATTATTACACAATGACAAACACACAGTAATCATACTATTGTTATGATTATTACACAATGACAAACACAGTAATCATACTATTGTTATGATTATTACACAATGACAAACACACAGTAATCATACTATTGTTATGATTATTACACAATGACAAACACACAGTAATCATACTATTGTTATGATTATTACACAATGACAAACACACAGTAATCATACTATTGTTATGATTATTACACAATGACAAACACACAGTAATCATACTATTGTTATGATTATTACACAATGACAAACACACAGTAATCATACTATTGTTATGATTATTACACAATGACAAACACACAGTAATCATACTATTGTTATGATTATTACACAATGACAAACACACAGTAATCATACTATTGTTATGATTATTACACAATAACAAACACACAGTAATCATACTATTGTTATGATTATTATTATTATTATTATTATTATTATTATTATTATTATTATTATTATTATTGTTATGATTATTACACAATGACAAACACACAGTAATCATACTATTGTTATGATTATTACACAATGACAAACACACAGTAATCATACTATTGTTATGATTATTACACAATGACAAATTAAACAAGTGATAGCAATCAATACTGAACACTATATAAAAATTTACAAAATTTACCACTGCTATTATGAATGAAATATGGACTTTCTCAATCCACTCTAGATTTTAAAACATCGGGGCCTCGCAAAGGAAGTCTAGCTAGAACTTATTGGGATTTGGAACAATACGATTTAGTAAAAAGGATGAATCAAGTAAAATCTGCATTTGCATATTTGGGAATAAACAAGACTATAGGTGATGCTACACAATTTGTACTATCTAGTAAGTACTGAACACTGCAGAACAGTTCTCTCAGTATTGTCTAAGTGTCTAATGAATCATATTGTATTTAATAGCCTTTTTGTTATTTCATATTGGAGAGGGGCCCCAAGTGACGGAGAGGTCTAAAGCACTCACTGTTATGGATCATTGCCATTTCACCTCTGTCTGCATGGGTTTAAGTCTCAGGTTCTGCCAACCTGGGTATTTGAGAAAGCTTGCCAGTAGAGTCTCGTGGGTCAGTGATTCTTTCCTGGGTTTTCCTGGGTTTTTCCTCCACTATTTATACTGGCCACAATGTATAGCCTAACTTGTGCCAAAATATGGCATTAAACCATACAACAAAATCAAGATGAAGAACTCGGAAAATATACACATGCCAAATAATAACATAAAAACAATGAAAGTAGTTTATAACAGTTTACTGATGAGATCAATGAACAAGAGCTACTCACTATTGCATGACTTACAGTGACCTTGCAAATATTGTCTTTACATTTTTGTGCGCCTATAAGTGTTTGGAGTTCTCCTATCTCTCAGGACCGACTGACCTATGTTCATCTGCTGTTCACATGGAACCCTTCTCCACTTCAGTCTTCAAAGTTCTCGTCTGGTGTTAACAAATATACAAGTCTTAGGACAAATTTTTTTTTATCTGTTTTGTTTCCAAAGACTTACTATCATTGTTGTAGTTTAAGTGATAGAGCACATGTTTAATGTTAATAAGGTCATATGTTTGATCCCTAGTCTGGCCACAAATTGTATTCCCTGTGTCATTTGGTGACTGTTAGTGGAATCATAAAAAAACAGTTTGCCATATATCATAGACACAAGTCTATCAGCATTCTGTTTCTTCCTGAGCTTTTGAATAACAACATCTTGTTAACTTGACTTTAAACCTCTTACTCAATCATTAACATGTGACTCTGATGTATTGTGTGAAATGGACTTCTGATCTCATTTTATTATTCAACATTCAAGACTCAAAAAGGAAACATTTTTATTAATGAAAAGGTCAAAAGCTGATGCTGGATGGCTGAAAGGACAGATGGAAAAATATTGTGATATTTATCACAGACAAGATTAAATTGGAATTATTTACTTCTCCAGTTTATCTGCTAAATGCTTAGACTCATCCTGAGGCAGTACATCATACAAATCATCCACTTTCAGCTGTCTTGTGAACCCTAGTTTGAAGAGGGAATTCAGCCACCTGCAAAACAAATGTAAATCAGGAATATTATTAAACTAGTTGCATGTCATAATTACAGACAGCAAATTACCCATGCTGCTTGCTAAAATGACACTTACTTAAGCAGATGCACCATATTATAGTCACCCTTTATATCAAGCACTCAATTTTGCATGGGTTCCATAAATGACTAAATTAAAAAGTCATGGTCCTCGGTGGTTGTAAATTTAGAACTCCTATACCTCAAGTCATTGCACTTAATTAAATCTTGTGAGAATTTATGAAGCTTTAAGTCATTATTATCATATATACTCACTCATAAATCATCATTGCTGTATATACTCACTCACAAGTCAACCTTACCATAAAAACTCTCTAATAAGTTGATGTTTAAATTAAATTCATGCAGAGCAGGGATTGTCTGAAGCACAAAAACTGATACAAATCTAGGGGTAATATTTGAACCTCAAAATGTTTACAGCAAGCAAAAATACTCTCAAAATAGTTTTAGCCTGTCATGCCACTATATTATCATTTAGAAATGTGCAAATGGTATGTAATTTGTTTATCCATTTCATGATAGTATTCCAATGTCTGCATGGGTTCAAGTCTCGGGTTTGGCCAATGTGGGTATGTGAGAAAGCTTGCTAATAGCTTCTCATGGGTCAGTAGTTCTTTCAAGGGTTTTCCCAGCTATGTTGTTTTTGTTGTTGTTGTTGTAGGGTTTAACGCCATTTTCAGCACAAGATAGGCTATACATGGCGGCCAGTATTTATGGTGGAGGAAGAACCCTGGAAAACCCAGGGAAGAACCCCCGAACCACGTGAAGCTACTGGCAAGCTTTCTCACTTACCCACGTTAGTCATGTCTGGACTGGAACTCACGCAGACAGAGGTGAGATGGCAGTGATCCATAACAATCAGCGTTTTAGACCACTTGGCCACTTGGGGCCCCTTAACAGCTATGAGATTTTAAAAACTCTGCTTGTCAATATGAGGCCAGTAACTTTCTATACAATTTTGACAGCCCATTTAAAAGTGAACACCCCATTTAAACATCATGTGGTTTTCAGTGACTTGTATCGTTTTGATAGTAAATATACTCCAACTTCCCAATATAAATGTCAACACATGTAATATTATCTGGGAAAGGAAACTAGGATTAAAATATGATCTGTAAACCCTATAAATATGTCACATTATGGTCTAAAACCATGTTGTTAATGTCCACATATCTAAAATGATGTGACAAAGGTGAGAGGAAACTTAAAATCAAGTAAGGACTGCACATGCCAATTCTTACAAAATTAGAAAATATTCTCACCAAAATGAAAGTCTAGATATCCAATTTGTGTCATTGTAAGGGCATCGCAGTGGTCTCTTATTCACAGTCTCACCAGCCTCTTTCTGAAGATCTTCATTAGTTTCCGGCATTCTGAAACAGAAACAATTTTATACAGGCAGTAATAAACAACCATAAGGATCAAAATTTTCTTGTCCTGAATTGGCTGAATATAAAAATTTCTACCATAATGGTAGCTTATCCCCCCCCTCGACTAGATACTGAATATTTTGCCTAGTCTCAGTGTTGTTTATTTCTAATCATATTTGAATTTACATATATTTATATCATGTAATGGATGAATTCAAGGTTTTAACACAATTTACCAGCTTTTGTGACTTGAAAGGAAAAATATCGATATCCCATGGTACATCCACCTTTACTAAAAATGTTGTTTCAAAGATAAATTTCAGTTATACAATGAGCTGCTACAAGAATGAGTTTCCAAACAAATAACCTCTTGCATGACTCAGGTTATACAATAATGATGATAATTATGAAAACAATGGTGTAACATACCTTAGCCTAACTCTCTCATTACCTTAAGTATTCTTATTTCTGAACCATCTTCATCATGTAAATGAATGACAGATAATGATAATAAAAAAGCAATTTAATTAGATTGATCAATATCAAAAAATTGTTTTTTGATAAAATTTATCAAGACATTGCTAGACACTGACTGCTGTCGACATTGACAGGTGTGTGCTATTTTAAAATTTGCATTACATACTACAGTATTTAGTATATTTTTTTAGAGTCAGTTGTTAGTTGATTCTCCAGTGTCAACTACTGTCTTCTAATGCTGACTTTATAATGATATTTTGGGATTTCTGTGATTTATTTAGCAGCAAAATTATATTCAAAAGATAATTTTAGTTTTACATACATACATGCATACATGCATGCATACATACATACATACATACATACATACATACATACATACATACATACATACATGTACATACATACATGCATGCATGCATACATACATGCATGCATACATACATACATACATACATACATACATACATACATACATACATACATACATACATACATACATACATACATACATACATACATACATACATACATACATACATACATTAAATCACATTCTTATTCAACATATTGTTTTCAATGTCAGTTTTCGAACTAGATGCTTTTCAGTAACTGGTACCATGGGGCTAACTTCAAAAAGTTCAAAAGCTGACATGTTTTCAACCTGCCAAGTTAAAAAGCACAAACTTCTTACAAAATAATTGCCACTACAAAATTTGATCTGCAACTCTCTTTTCCATATTACCTCATACTTGCTGATTCCTGTTAAGGGAGGAAGGATAAGGTACTTTGCAAATTGTGACCCCAGGATAAATGTACTTTGCCATTTGTCACCATGGAAAAAAGGCTTTTGCTTAATTTGACCAAAAAATATTGTGAATTCTCTTAACAGTCTCTTTCTTACTATAAGAAGTGAAAATATATTGACAGTGCAGATAGATGCATGTGTTGATATTGGATATCAAATTTCCAATAATACTAAATGGAACTAAATTATACCTTTACATTGTTAAAAAGACCACAAAAAAGGAATGTACACTCACAAAAGAAGCTGCAAAAGTCAATACACAAAGGTGTATTTAGTACTTTCATCCTCAAATCAGATGAATTTCATAAATATCATATTAAGCACACTCATGATGATACAGCATAAGATTATCTTATGAAATAGATATAACCCAATGTGAGCAGTATTGAGATTGTTAAATACTACAATGTAAGACATCAACCCATATGTTATAAAGGGGTCATCTCACCATTTCCACCTCACATATCAAGGACAATATCATACTTTTTTGGACACGGATTTTGGTGTGATCTTTAATAGAGCACCACAGCATCAGTCTTGAAGCATCATTTGTTTATAAGCAGCCATTTTATTTTGTTGGTGTATCATGAATCTAATAGTGCAAGGAATTGAAATATCAATATAAAAATAGCAAACCATAGTATAAATTTGTATTATTATTGTCCAATGAAACCTATATTTGATACTGTATGCACAAAAAAATTTCTTTACTTAAATTTCTTTCATTCATTATTGTGTTTTCATCTCCATTATTGGGCTTTACTGTGTTTAGGGAAACTCAGACCAAATGTCTGCACCAATGAATAGTTTTAAGTTTTTACTGTCATTGCAGGTATAACAATGATTCCAGCCAATAAAATATTCTGCCATATGATAAGAGCTACGTAACCACTGCCATGTGAATGTTGTTGTTGTTGTTGTTGTTGTTATGGGTTTAACGCCATTTTTTTTTTCAGTACGCGATATACATTGCGGCCAGGATATATTTGGAATAGGAAAAACCTGGGAAAACACCGGCTAAACCACCGACCCCAGTGCACTAATATACTAGACACGCTGGCAGAACCCAAGCTCGAACCCACACGATCAGATAGGTCAGTCATCTGTAAAATTATAGCCATACAATGTAAGACGTATCACACGTAATTTATGTTTTAATGCTACGTCCTAGCTACGATGTCGTAGCCTCAACTTGTTTTGGTGTCCACAACGTAGAACTAAGGGTATTAATATTAGTACTAGCTACGTCCCAGAGGCCCAAAACATAAATATCAGCGTCAGGGTCTTACATGTAGGACTACTCTGTACGACGGATTCGTTACAAAAAAAAAAAAAATCTGTAGGTTAGACTGTTTTCTTTGTAACGAACCCCTGTGCTCTGTACTGTCAATGCGAACGCTTATGCCACTCGGCCACTTAATCTAAGATTATATTAAAATACCATGTAGAATCATTTTGAAAAACTAAGACTTTTAAACAGCGAGCCAGATACAATTTTCATACATGGCACATCAGTTGCAAACAGTACATCACATAGCCATTTCAATATGTAGGAAAGCCACTTACCCTTCTTAAGGTGAACATACAGCGGGATAGTACTAATATTAGTACCTTAGTCCTTTTGTGGACAACCACAACACTGCAAGTTGAGGTTACGACATCGTAGCTAACAGCGGGACTGTTTTGAGTGTATGTGTTTAATCTTCGTGATCCCTCTTATCTATTGGAAACCCGATTGGGAACCAGTCAGATGAACCTCTTTGAAATACAGTTCGTTCGAAAACATATACTATAACGGATTTAATACCTAAAAAATCACTATTTATGAAAATGGAATTAATACTTACAGAAACTTACAACAACGAAGAACTACAATTTTAAAAAAATTACACACAAAGGAACGTTTACGGAACTACAATTTATGAAAATTCACAATAACGGAACGGACACATTAATTGAAATTTAAGATAAACGGATTTAATACCCTACAGAAACTAAGTTAACGTAGTCATATTCCGACCGTGGATATACGCCCTGGTGTTGACAACAACGATATACAAATTATTTACTGTATTCTGACCGCTTCTGATGCGGGAGGTTGCGGGTTCTATCCCCGGTCGAGTCATACCAAAGACTTTAAAAAATGGTACAAACAGCTGCCTCGCTTGGCGTTCAGCGTTAAGAGGTTAGTGTTAGGACTGGTCGGCCTGGTGTCAGGATAATGTGACTGTGTGTGACATCATGCCACATATCTGCGGCATGATGCTCCATAGCCAGCCGCACGGATTATGGACGTTTCTCCCCATGAACGTTTCGGTTCAGGACATTTTGCCCCCACATCAATGGAAAAATTGGACATTTATAGAAATTCATCAGCAATACACCATTATCTTCATTTTACTTTGGTTATTGTAAATATTTAGAAACTGTGTCATGTTTTATCGATTTATGGATCGATAATGGTGATCGATAATGGTGAAACTAGGATGATTAAAGATTTGTAGTTTCCCGCACATCAGCTAAACACGGACACGATATCAAAAAGTCTGCTTTTGTCTGTCGCAGTTACGGGGCATTGCGTATTAGTCCCACACACACTGCAACGCCATTCATGGGTTCTATTCTTCAGCTCACGCTTAACAACAAAAATACATCCAGCACCAGATCTTATCTTTCGTTTTCCCTGAGTTGGTCCTGTTTCTACTACTTTGAAAGTTATACTATCTTCAGAATACACTGGCACTTCACCATTACATTCATAACTGATCTGAAGAAAGGAGAAAAATCGCGATATGTTTGTAATTATAAAAGATCAATATTTTACATGAAAAAATATGTATATGCATCTGTAAAATAACTGGTTACAAGCTACCTAGTTACAATATCGCGTAAAAGATGAGCATTCTTTTGAAAAAAAATATTGACTATATGTTTTATGTATATCAACATTACTGAAATCAATGTTGCGACTTTCTTTGCTCTCTTAACCGCTTCGATTTTTAACTTCCGTTTCTACTTCTTCTGATGTCTAAGATCTGTGGGCGCTGAATGTCAAATAAAGAGGTGTCAGCTGCAACTGTTGATGCATCGTCGCTGATGGCCATAAACCCGTTCACTACATTGTGCTGGTCATTTGCTAAGGTGTCTTTCAATTGTTGACTTTAATCCTGCCTGTAAATATAAATATGTCTGAACTTGTCAGAAAAATGTCGAAAATATGCAAGCAATACACAGTAATCCAAGTTAAACTATACCGTATATGGTATTTACACACAAACAATTATACAAGCAACCATATGATTCTAATAAATAAAATAACATTCACCTTGCTGGAATATCCTCTTTAATGATAGAAATCGACATTGAATTTCTCGTGCTCTCCATCTGTCCTCGTGCTGTACCAGTATTCATTTCAAATCTGGAAGATGTATTTGGTATGGCGCTTAAGTCCACTTCGACATCGTAGCCATCTGCCTGTAAATAGTATTAATATTAGAACATAATAAAAGTGCATATTAGAACGCTAACGTGTTACATCTAAAATCAAAAAGAGTTAGTTCACTAAAATGGAACGTAGTGTAAACCCCCCCCAAAAAAAAAAAAAAAAAAAAAACTACGGAATATTTAGATGTATTTAGATTTTCTTTATATAATTCGTATGAAATAATGGTTTATTTGGATGGGAGATAGAAATACTAATCTTCAATAATTTGTGATAGGGAGAAAGTAGGCAGCGTTCCACGTTTTATTCGCAAATTTTATTTAACCGTAGCTTAAGTACGTCGCGATTGCGGACCAGCTACTTTAGCATGTCTCTATTCTTAAAATATTTTGTTTCTAATGAAATCTTACCTTAGGTTTTGAATTGCACACGCAAACTGAAATTATATCTTTTTATGTCTAAGACGAAACTTGTAGCTTGTTAGACCTGTAAATAAAAACCTTTATTTCAGATCATTCAGTTCGTATCATAGACGTTTTGTGACAAAATTTATTTTGAAAGACGTTGGATAATACTGACACACGAACAATATCCTGCCAGAAAGGGACAGTAGATACATAAAATTAGTATAGAAATGCAAACAAATAGTGTAATGCCCGTTCAATTGCAGAAAGATCGTAATATAATGTAGAAATAAATATGTAAACTTATCCGTATTTCCACAAGCTGTGCTGCCATGGCCGCAACTATCGCAATCTATGGCTTGCTGACGTTGGGTAACTAGTTTTCTGCAGTAAATGCACGAAGACATTGCTCTTTTTTTGGGTGGGGGGATGGCACCAGACAGATGCCCCCACCCTACATAAATGTGAAAGGTTTTTATGTGTTTATGTGTACTCCCAATGTGTTGTACATGTGTTATTTATAGTAGAATTTTGAAGACCAAATTTTATTGGGGTATTTCTCATACCTAATGTATCTAAAGGGTGAGCTACTTCTCTGATTTTAATCATCAGATTGGGTAGGTGCTTCCTCCTTTTTCCCGAAGTGACCCTTGCCTAAGTGACCATTGTTAAATCTGTTGATTTACTAGATATTATAAGAACTAGTACCAAGAAAAGAAAAGACTGCAATTTATAGAGCCAGTGATAAATTTCCAAGCAAACACGTGCACGAGCTTCTGTACTAAAACATCTGTCGCACAATGCACTTGAAGAATCATAATTTTTATCCTAAAGTTAAATGCAATCAGCCTGATGTTTGAAGACATATAAACAACAACGCTCATTTGCCTTTTACAATAGAAAAGCCATTATCTATATTAGTCTTTGTGAATTTGATATATTAAAATCAAACGTTGTAATTAAATGTCATTGTTTTTGTTATTAGTGAACGCCAGACCATCTGTGATAAATTGTAATTTCCTTTTCTTAAAAGCTTCCCTGACTCAATCAAAGCCCTGGCTGCAGCTTAATGACCTTGATACCACATTTAGTTGATTATTTAACTATGAAGATCAAAGAAGCTACCTCGCTATTATTAGGTCCAAATAACACTTTCTGGGAGGGGGAAACGTGGGTTTTTTTTTTAAATTGTACAACATTTTAAAACCCAATTTTTGACGCAACGGACAATATACATACATTCATACGTACACCCACCCCACCCCACCCACTGGTCATGAATCTTCACTCAGTTGTGTAGGAACGATTGTATAAGAGAGAGAGAGAGAGAGAGAGAGAGAGAGAGAGAGAGAGAGAGAGAGAGAGAGAGAGAGAGAGAGAGAGAGAGAGAGAGAGAGAGAGAGAGAGAGAGAGAGAGAGAGAGAGAGAGAGAGTGTGTGTGTGTGTGTATGGGATATGAAATTAAATGTCCGTTGATGTGGCGCGAAATGTCCTGGGCCGAAACTTCCATGAACCAGGTGGGGCGAAACGTCTAGTGAAGTGGGACGAAACATCCGCTGAGGTAGGGCGAAATGTCATTGGCCGAAACGTCCACGTACCCGGCCGCACGATATATCCAAGCTCAAAAACTGCCCAAAACTATCACAAGCATTATGTAAATCAAATGAAATATACCCAAAATCACAAGAAAACAGTGGAAAGAGTACTATCTTGTTGAAACAGACGATAAATTATGCCGCAATTAGAATTTACATCAGATAGAAGTGATAATAGGGAGACAAATGTTACTCGATTGACCCCTATGCTTGTTATGAAGTCCAAAGCAGACCTAGTCGATACGTCCAGGTATAAACGACCTCATTGTGAAGTAAATAACGGACCATAAGTGTGCGAAATATATTAACGTGGATAACAACAATAACATATTATAAATATTTTTTTTTACATATTTGTTATTGTCTTTGTTAAGAAGTTGTTGTCGTAAAAGCATATATCAGTATTTTATATTTCTTCTTGACATTTTAAAAACAAAAAGAAAATTTTAATCTTGTAAAGGTACAGATTTTTTTTATTTCTATTATGAAGTGAAATTACTGCTGATCCATATTTTTCTTTATACTTAGATTATCATAATCATTGCTTCAAAGTTAATGATAATGATACTTTGATATCTGATTCTCTGCCACTGGAAAAGTTATTCCGTTGAAAATTAGCTCACCTTTGTACGGCAAATATTTTTCAACTCGATCACAGCTACAACCTTCAGGATGTCTAGCAGTTATAATTGCCCAATGATAACATTCGTTGTCATAGTTTTTTTTTACATTCATGCAGTATTTGTTTGTTTTTTATTTTTTTTTAGGGAGATCAGCATATGAGCTACCGCTGAGTACGTTATCTTTCCTTGTGTGCAATAAAACTTATTTTATCATTTCAAATTTCCAACCTGATCATGATGTAGTAAATTTCTCCAATTTTTTATTTATTTCCTGATGTATTTCATCTACGACTGAGTAAATATTTTTCTTGTTTTTGCCGTTAAATATGGTTCAGAAATTTCGTTGTCGAAATATACATTATCAAAGATGAAATATATTTGTGGAGTTAAAATTTGCTAAAATGTTTCGATTATCAAATTTATAACTGTTAGCATAACCAGAAAATGCAGTAGCAGTTTTTTTTTTTCTTCTGCTGTTGCTCTTCTTGGCAATATCTCGTAATTTTAACTGGCTTTTTTTAAATTGTTCAATTAAAGATATAAAATGTTATGTAAAATAATGACCGAAATTTTTAAAATACATCCGACTAACTGCAGAAGAATAAACGCATTATTCTGTTCATCCGATCTATAATCATTATGCAGGGAATGCATTTGGATGTTTTCCATATGAAATATAAATAACCGTTTTGTATACCAACGCTAGCTGGAATCAAAAGTGTGTGTGTGTGTGTGTGTGTGTGTGTGTGTGTGTGTGTGTGTGTGATTTGGATTTTAAACGTAGCTTTAACAACTTTTCAGTCATATCGCTACGATGTTTGTAGCGTGGCAGTTTATAGTGATATCTATCACTGGGGCATCATGCCGCAGACATGTAGCATGATGTGCCAGACAGTCGCTACGGGATTTAGTGATAAACTGGGTTTCTTCCTTATATTTTAATTGAAGTAAATAATTGCCCATCAAAGACATATCTTTGAAGTAAGGTTGACAGAATTTAACAAAACATCAAACAATTGAAAGTATCATAGTTTCTTTATAATCGATTTAATTAATGATAGCAACTGGTGTCGTAGGTAACTCAAAATTCCTAAAATTGTATTATTATAAAATTGGCAAAGAATTTTAAATATAAACAAATAAAAAACAATGGAGATGCTGATCTTCATGGAGACTAGATAGGTGTAATTATACTTGTTACACTTTTTTTTAAAAAACTTCTCATCTCCTTTAAGCTTTGTGTAAAATATCTGATTTGTACCGCCATTTGTAACTTCTGTGGACCGCCGCTTTGTGACAACAGGTAATCAAATAATTTGATTCGTACCCAAATTTTTTTTATTTTGATAACAATTGTTTGGTATCAAAAATTTTGTATTTTGATGATAATTATTGCCTTTCATTTATGTGTATATATTTATAGATCTTCGTATCTGCCCCACTTCAATGACTAACATGTGTAGAAGACTGATTTGGCATTATCATGAAATTTTAAGCAGCGACAATATTATTCCTAAATGCAATGACATGAAGTACAAAGAAAATAATGATCAGAAATAAAGAATAGTACATTTACATGACTTCAAATTAGTTTGATATTTAAAACGTCAAGAAGAAATATAATATACTGTTATAGACATAAGTGACAACAAATTGTTAACAAAGTAATAACAAATACACGTAAAATTATTTATAATAACATGCATATCTTATTGTTGTCATCCTCGTTAATATTTATAACACTCTGATGGTCCGTTATTTACTTCACAATGGTGTCGTTTATACTTGGATAGTATTAACTGAATCCACCTTTGACTTGATAACCAGCATAAGGAATCAATCCAGTAACATTTGCCTCCCTTTTGTCATTTTCTTTCAGATGCAAATAAACGCGACATTAGACCAACAAAAGAAGAAAATAAAAAGCATAGACCTACTTCTTGGTCTAAACGCGGCAATAATTTATGTTTCAACTAGATAGTACTCTTTCTAATGTTTTCTTGTGGTTTGGGGTATATTTCCTTTTATTTACATTATGTTTGTGGTGGACTTGGGCTGGTTTTAGGTGAATCGTGCACACTCCTCCCTCCCTCCCTCCCTCCCCCAGCTACGATGTCGTACTTCAACTATTTTTTAGTTGTGGTTGAGGCTACGAACTGATCCCATATAAGGTAATAGAGCAAAAAAAAATCATCTCTAAAGTCAGAATAACAAATATTTAAGAAATCTACTACATAAGTATAATCATGTTGTGAAAGAAGTTTGGCTTATTTTGAATTTATTAAGTTATACGATAAAATAAATTGGCATAGTAACGACACAGGAGTCTGCACTTTTATCAATAAAGCACAAAGAACTTTCTGACAACATGAAATTTCTGACAACATGAAATCACCTTTACAGCATTATGTTATTTATAATACCGTTAAGGTGATTTCATGTCAAAACTTTCGTCGGTATTTACTGATAAAACTCGTGATTTATTCATCAAACTGCGGACTCTTGTGAGTTATGCTAACCTCACCGTGTTCACCATGACAGAGGGTCTCACTAAACACTCCAAGAACATCCCAATATTACATATAATAACATCAAAGCTCTCAAAATCGCATCAGAAAGCGAAAAAAAAAAGAAAATGACGCATTTCCGATAACCTGAGAAAAGGAACTCTTGCATCAAATCTTTTTAATTTTATATTTTTTATAGCAATATCTTCATTAAATGACAATGCACGGTACTTCCCTCGTTGATTTTGCTATAAACTGTTTATATACGAATATAAAAAGATTAATTTCGAATCGTCCATCGAAAATTTTGATAAACGTTTCGAATACATGACCACCGATTGTTACAAACTCCACGGGAGTGATTTCCCTTTAATGAATGAAAATAGCTTTATGTAAATTACTTGATATATCGGATGTAATTTATCTAAACTGTTTGGATATGTAGGTCATTTGATGATTGGTACAGTCACAGAGACAATTAATTATCAACAGTAACTCACAAACGGCCATATCGTTAAATTCAAATACACTTTATTGGTCCCATAAGTACCATTCTGTCGTATGTTTTTGGACGGGTACAGAAACTCAGTCCTTTTGATAAAAGTTTCATTTCTGCCTCCGCAGATTCTAAATTGGAGGTGTTGACACATTCTCTTTTCAAACTTTTCTACATCTGTTTAGTATCCTTTAATTAATACTATAAGAATACAATATCCGGAATAGAAAAAAAAATCCTGGATAGAATTTTCGTTACATAAATGTTCAAAAAGTAATAGAATTCGCTATGGCTCATAGATTTCTAGGTAAATGCAAATATTTCTCAGTATCCGCAACAAGTCTATATTGGCTGGTTGAGACAAAATGCATTTATAGGTTTAATTCACGTATAAATAGCCATGTAAAGTTTTATAAATACAATGTGTTTTATGTTTATTTGTTTGTTTCGTCTATATTTTGTATATGCCTTTGAAAAAGACTGATTATGAATCGAAAGCGAATAGGTTAGAATACTAGTTTTTGAATTCTTGAACTAATGGAAATTATTCGGAATCCTAAAGCCGGAATATTAAAATTAGTGATTCAACTGCTCTCACAACAATACTAAACAGGTTATAGAAGACGTCAGCGCCTTTAACCTTAGAACTTCTTCGGGATTCGAACTTTGATTCATTCAAAGCTTTTTTAGGGATAGGACTTATATCGTTCATTCTAGGTTTAATTTTGGAGTACATTTCGTATTTTTACCTTGTTTTTTTAGGAAAAAAAATTATCTGTTAAAATTTACAATGCTTGTTGACCGCACTATTTTCTTTGTTACTTACATATTCCAATTCATTATAATATGAAATATAAAAGAACACACAAAAATGTTGCCAAAATGTCAAGACCAGACTGAACTTTTACATAAAACCTCAAACATTAAAAACTCCCTAAATCTTTAAAAAGTCTTCGAACACAGACGATGCATTCCTATATAGAAAACAGAGCTTTCTGATTCTTGATGAGTGAACTGATTTTGCGCAAACTTGTTCTCAATCTGTTCGCAATTTTTGACTTATCCTAAAGTCCAAAAATGGACATTCGCCTAGCTACTTTTTGTGTCTGCATGTCATCAGCCCGATAATTATGTTGCATCGGCCTATTTGAGTTTAGAAACTATTGGAATCATCTAGTTTACTAAGCAGAAAAGAATTGGCCTGTTCAGTTTAACTTACAACCGAGTCTAATATTGCAAACTTTTGGATACAAGGAAAATGTATTTTATAGTACAATGGGGTTTGCAATTTCTCGTAAAGTACACTCTTTATTAAAATAATATACAGTTGTAATACAGAGGAAAGTAATATTAATTTCAGGATAATTTAGTGAGAAAATAATTCTAATAAAATTATTGAAAACAAAATATTTTTTATACAATTTAGAGAAAATTTGAAACCTAATACTTGTACAAACAAATTCTGCCCTAATACCTCCAACAAGAATTACAATCTTTTATGGAATGAACCAATTTGTCTGAAACAGAAAAATCGCAAAGGTACAGATAATTATTGAAAATTCTTCAATGGTTTTTCACAGAAATCTTTAGACGAGACGGCTAACAAAACTTCATGCTATTAAAGCCCTTGCTATTGCATAACGTCACAGTGGAAACATTTAATATTGAACTTGCTGCGTCGGTTAATCAACCGGGATTTTGTCCCAGTTGTACACGTTAACGGCGATATCCGAGTTGAAGTCAGACTTAACCGCGGAGGTGCTGGAACGTTGCATATTTGATGCATTTCTGGGACGCATCTTCGATAGCAGTTTTCTAACATCTTTGCTTCGCATATTCGTGGGTTCGTTGATCGCATGGCAATCTTTGAATTTAACAAGACTCTTTTATTACAAAAGGAAACTTGGTTACTTGAGGCGCCCTCAGCAACGATACTGGCTGTAATTCGACGACGATTTTGTTCGCAATCTTTGAATTTAACAAGACTCTTTTATTACTAAAGGAAACTTGGTTACTTGAGGCACCCTCAGCAACGATACTGGCTGTAATTCGACGACGATTTTGTTCGCAATCTTTGAATTTAACAAGACTCTTTTATTACAAAAGGAAACTTGGTTTATTAAGGCACCTTCAGCAACGATACTGGCTGTAATTCGACGACGATTTTGTTCATCCTCGTCTATGTAATCAATTTCCGTGGCTAGTGGCTAAATTTTTATACTTAATCGTGCTGCTGTTGTATGACACCGTTTAACGGTCTAATGCGTTCAGTTGTAAGTAACAATAATTCAAGTATCTGATTTTGTTAAGTCTCTTGTCATTTTTATTCCACGGTCTCGCGCGAGTTGTTACAATTAATTTACATATGGTGTAACTAGTTCTGATTTTTCTGGGTAAAGCTATTACACAAGTAACTGGTTTAATAGCGAGTGATAAATCAAATATACAATTTTTTGCATACCACCTACGATTCATACCACACGCTCGTTGGCATGTTGCCTTTGTTGGATCACAGTCGGAATTCTACTGTACACATAAAAATCATTATCTAATTTTAAATTTCTTCCATAAATATTTAAAATATTGTTTACTTTACCAGTATCTGAAACTGCATTGGCTTCAAGGCTTGTTGTTTGTCATCTTCTTTGTATCTGTCTCTTCAACTGTTTTAGTGTCTGGTGTTTCTACAACAATACGTTCTATATATTGTTGCTTTGGTGAGACTTCATCGCAGTGCTTGACAAGACTCGCGAACGGACTCGCATGGTCCCCTCGCGGAATATATAGGGTTGTAGAAATAGTCTCAGTGAAAATGGATAATATTTGATTGTAAGACTATTCGCGGCAGAACACTTTCACCTATTATAGTAATTTCCAAACTTGGAGTAAGGAGTAATAAACAAAAGTATTGACCAGGTTACATCAACCGAGCGTTCTACCATACAACCCTTTATGTTTATATATAATTTTTTTTAAAACCAGTATTTGGACATACGTGGCCAGTATAATGCATTACACCAACTCTCGACCGCCACGTGGACAGTTAAATCCGATGATTTGAAACATCTTGCACTGTTTGTAGTTTCTGCGTCTTTCCATATGGTTTCATAAACCTAATGAAACTGAGTCTGTAGTTTAGAATGTGTAATTTTTATATACGGTTGATTGTTACTTGAAAGTGTCTTTGTGTTTTCATACATTATATTGCTGAAAGAATGTTTTTAATTACTTACCTCTTTGTTATCTTCGCTACCGCTACTGTCTTAACAAATTGTTTCAGTGTCATCACCGGCGTATTCATTACTCATTTCGCTATCTCCATTTAGTGGCTTAGCAATGACAGCGACTGAAGTATTGTTCCACAATATCATACACTAACTTTAATATTTTTTGTTATCAGCTTGACCGAGTTTACGACGTTATTGCTCCAAAATAAGTCATAAGTCGGTTACTTTATTGTAATATATTTGATACATACGCGATTTGTATATATTAGGACACAATTTTTAGAACAAGTATTAAGATTGAAATTTTCTCTAAATCGTACTAAAAGTATTTTTTTAATTAAATTATGTTGAAGGTGGTTTTCAATTAAGGTATAGTGAGAAAAAAATTTAATTTGTTTTGTGCTACTGCTGTGTGCTATTTTGGTAAAGATCGCGCTTGTGTGAGCAAGTAAATTCTCATATATTTAAAGGCTAACAAATTTTAGACTTGATGAAAAGCTAATGATAGACAATTATACAATTTGATTGTACCCAAAGGTCAGCAAATTGATGATTCACGCGTTTCCTGTGGAAAAAGGACAAGAGCCTGCTCTGATTCGAGATGAACGACCATGTAGAAATGACAGTAACCTCGAGTAAAAATCAGTTCGTTCGTTCAAGAATAAGACGACTCTCTGTCTCTCTTTTCTTACATGTAAAAATTGTCTGTGTCCGTAAACTCTTTAAAGTATATGAACTTTTCAATGTTGAGATTTTCACGGTAAAGTTCAATCTAGACTAGATAATTTTGCAATATTTTTGTGAGTTCTTCCATTTTATATTATAATGTAATGGATTATTTTATTGTTTCAAAGAACTTATATTCATTTGTATTCATGGTATGTATTATTGGAAAAGACAAATTCGCTACAAGCTTCATGTTTAGATTTGCTTTGGAAATTAAAGATTATTTAAGTAATAGAGAACAATGTTTTAGTAACCTATTCCAAATTAGTAATCTATTGCAAATATAGTAAAATACATTTCTTCAAAAGGATTGTTGTACTATATTCCAACTATTGAATTTTATACTCTTAGGCTATTATGAATTTAGCCGAGATCTAATTATCTGTGTTATTTTCTAAAAGGCAGAAAAATTATGTAAATGATAGTAAACTCGAAGGAATAATATAACTTTATATGTATTTCTTGTATTTTAAATATATGGCTTTATAACATATATTTCTAACATGGAGCATTATATATCTTTATATCTAAAAAAAAGTCCGTTCGTTCAAGAACAAAAAAGACTTTCACTTTTCTTACAGCGATTCCCGTTGTATCACTCGCATCACCATTTCCCCCCAGAATGTATCCACATCAACACGGTTATGAGTGACCTTCATCTTTAAGAAATCTCTCTCTCTCTCTCTCTCTCTCTCTCTCTCTCTCTCTCTCTCTCTCTCTCTCTCTCTCTCTCTCTCTCTCTCTCTCTCTCTCTCTCTTTGCAAAGATAACTCATAAGGTCACTAGTATTTCCTTCTCATAGCAGAGAATGAGAAGAAGGTTATGACAACAACAAACATTTTACATAACATTTATAGCTATCCGTTTTAAGGATTTTTTTTTTTTTTATAGATTTTCGTGATTACTAATTTGATTTTGGGAAGTCGTTGTTGGGAAAATAGTCATCAGCCTGAATACTTAGACAATTGCTAAGGGCGCAACGTCACAGAGTGCAGTGTTCACGAGATTTCATGATGGCATGGTTTAATTTTGCAGTGAGTTTAGAACAGAGAACAAGTGAGCCAACTAGTCCTCTTGAACTAATTGTGTGGATTGACTGTATGCTTTCACGTGCAGTATTTATGATAAGGCCTGGTAAATTGTACAATGGAATGATTGAGAAGGGACTTCCATCGTCTGGAGACGCGGGATTCATGCTAGGGTTGAATTCGCTCGGTAAAGAACGTATTAAAATATTAAAGCTGCTCTAGCACGTATTTGAAAAAAAAATATAACATCGTCTGCGTCTTTTTAACGGATTTAAGCAAAATAGAGATTTAGTCTTTATGTGACGTTAGAAACACTCCATTCTGCGGGTAATGTGATTGCTACACTATATACACTCCTACGTCCTTTCGAAATTCCATATTCATTAATCGGTGAAGTTTTTGTCATAATTATATATACTACTGTGATTGCGTCATATTATATTCTTACAGAATCTCAACGAAATATATTGTGTAGAAATATATTCTTGCAATTAATATCAAATATTCTCAAACAAAGAAATCGATAGTAGGATAATCTATTTTTTACAGTATAATTACCTTCAGTAATCCTATTTAGGTAGTGTTTTTGTCTCACACAAATAATATATCTTAAATAAAGCATTTGCACTATAGTTATAATGAATAATAGGGTATTGATCTGCCTATGGCACTTGGTAGAAAGTTTTCTTGTGGGCGCCTGAGGGGAGGTTCACCACGGGTTTGCTTACGCTTTGACCCATATCAGTAATATGACGCGAAAAGCCCCATAATGATACTACTAGTAAATGAAATATTTACGTACAACAGTTCAAGACGTCATTTGCGGTAAGAAAATCTCGATCTCACGTGAGACAATAGCGTTGTTCTCAATACAAATCAGTTGAAATAATATAAAAACTATTTATCTTGCATTGCCAATTTATATATAATGTTATGAAAATACTATTTGCATGATAAATTAATATTCGCCATTGGTCAATTTATGCTCTTTGCTTTTTGATAGAAATGAACGTCGGCCGCATTGATCTGGTTTATTAAAATTTTCAAAGCCTTTTTCAAACATTAATTTTTTTTAAAAAAAAATGTTTTATATTTGTGTACATTTAGATATTATGCCAATTAAAAATCTAAATGTTGTAGCTCATACATAATTTAATTTCCTATATAAATTTACGAATGATTACTTTGGTAAATTTAAGAGATGCAAATAGACCACTTGCATTCTTTTACTATGATGCAGAAACAGTAATAACTTCTAGAAATAAATCAGGTATTTTTTCCGTTGTTTTTCCTATAATATTTTGTATGGTCCGAATCAACCTGGCATTTTGGCTCCAATCAGCCCGTAAATGGTCGGAATAAGCCAACATTCCACTAATATTTGTGTTGCTGTTTATTTCATTGTATTGTCGTATGTACTTATATTATATAATTAGTGATTGTTTAATCATTGTCATACATTTTTATTGTCTGAAAGTATGTACTTATATTAGATAATTAGTGATTGTTTAATCATTGTCATACATTTTTATTGTCTGAAAGACAATACATTATTTTATCTATGTACAGTCAAGTTTTCTTCTATTACCTCTCTGTTCTTTGTTTCTTTCTTTTTTTCTTCCTTTAAGTAAAGTATACTTAGTATCTTGACAAGCTCTTTCTGACCGAGATCTACATTAATAAATTAAAAGCAGTACCGGATTTACCATTGTGCTAACGTGTTGTTTAAGCACAGCACCCCTGTTGGCCGCGGTCATCTTCTTGGCCAAAAAAAAAAATTTAAAAAAAAAACTACGATGAATTTTTCATTGTAAGGGGCCTTATAACTTAATCAGCACAGGGCCTTATCTGTCCAATATCCGGCACTGATTAAATTTATGTGCTACCTGATTTGTCACATTCATGTATGTTCATTGAAAATTGTGTTGATTCTTTATCTTTATTATTTATGTAAAAAATGATGGTAACAAAAACTTCAGCTTAGCTTTTAATCAATTGTTATTTTAATCATATAGACCATAAAGAAACCTTATCATAATTTAAGCTACCGTTTGTGACGAGAAACTAATTGGAACGGCACCGGAAATTTGCTTCCAGTCTAAGGGATGTAACTCAAAACAGAGGGATAAAACAAAAAAAAATGACAACACATCATATTGTACCGTCCTCATCGGAAGAAGAAGATGAAAATGGTTCTGCGGAGGTGTTTGCACAGTCCCTAATGGGAAAGCTAAATAGAGAGGATGTCGTAGCAATGGTTCAAACACAAAGGGATATGTAAGGGTCAAAGTGGAACACAAACCCAGCAAGTTAACCTACACACTATATGGGGGGGGGGATTAGTCATACATTGTCAGATACAATGTAAGACGTGTACCTTGATATTTATGTTGATTGGGTCGACTCAAAGAACATAAATATCAGGGTAGACGTCTTAATTTGTAATCCGAGTTATAAGCCTCAGAACCTTCCCATTAGTATATTGCCTATTGACTAGTCGAGTTTCCTCTGACCCTTGACACCCCATTTTTGATATTTGGTTTTTTATGTTGGGGTGTAGGGTCAGAGTCTATTCCCTATCAAAAACTTGGAATTTGCCGACACCATTTGGTGTCGGCATAGGGTACTCGCCAACTATCAGGCCTAGCAAACTTAAATGACCTTACATTGACCCATAATTGCATTAAATTGATAGGGAAATCATTTATCTTCTCAGAAATTACAAGCATAACACCGATTTTGTCTTTAATCTGTTGTCAGACGAGACGTAACTACAGCGTTGATGAATTTTGACCTGGTTCGCACCATTTTAATTGCTAGTCACATGACTAACTAAATCTCGAAACTGATGTGCATAAACGTCATAGGTCAAATAGTCATGTGATAACAACAAAGAGCGTTGACATGTAGTTTCTGCGTGATCAGTCAGTCTCTTTCCAGGAAGATGCGACAGCGACATGTTTAGGGCTGCTGTTATCCCAATTATTGTTTTTTGTTCTTGTTATTGTATACATTGCGTGACTTTCATTCAATATTTTCGAGTTTATGTCTTCTTTCTGCAGTAATAGAATGGAAGGATTTGTGCATGAACCTATATTGCAACATGGCAGGTAAAGACGAATACATGGAAGCTCTTGCCAATGAGATACTTTAAGAAAAGGGATACTATTTTAATATTAAAGAACTACAGTATGATGTAATAAAATCAGTTATCAATGAAGGTGACACATTTGCCGTCTTCCACAAGAGGTATGGGAAAACGCGTTTTTTTGTTATCACGTGACTATTTGACCAAATGGTGTCGGCAAATTCCAAGTTTTTGATAGGGAATAGACTCTGACCCTACACCCCAACATAAAAAACCAGATATCAAAAATGGGGTGTCAAGAGTCAGAGGAAACTCGGACTACCTATTGGCATGGTGTAGTCGCTTACTAGTTGACTTGGAAATATTAAGTGGCCTTCAAAATGTACCTGCATAAAACTGATAGGAACATAGTTTATTTTTTCCGTTCATTATTTTTTTTAATCTGCTTACAAATGAGACAAAACTATAGTGTTGATGAAATTTGACCTGGAACATGTCTTTTCCATTTCTGGTCACGTGATATGAACAACAATCTCAGTTGTATAAATAGAAAATAAAATAACGTAATATTTGTAAATAAATATAATGAAAACTTAATTCCTGTTGGTATGACAGCAAGGTGAAGAAAAGTAGATTCATCAAGTATATAGCATGTTTCATCATAGTCTATGTAAGATGTATCACATGTTTTGTTTTAGTGTAAGGTCTTACTATCCAAATAATGTCAGCTTTGTATAGTGTGTTCTGAATTTGGTTGGAACAAGTAGTCAAAGTTTCAGGTATATCTCACACACTTGTCAGCCCATTTCAACACTCTTACACAAATTGATATGTAATTAATATATTTACTGTGCTGTTTTTATCATAATGGAATCAAAATCTGACACTAGCTAATGGACGCATTTTCATGTTCCATTGACATACATTTGAATTTGTTGCAAATCGACAGTAGTTGAGGTATGCTGAAGTATGTTTGAGTAGGTTTATGTGTACACGTTTCTTGAATGAAATGAAATGTTGCTTATAGTTCCAATTGGCATAATATATTTTCATTCATTTTGTTATAGAATAAATATTTTGACTTAACCCAATTTCGGCACTCCAGGCTTTCATTGCTTTCCAGCCAACTGAATTAAAGGCCATCAAAATTTGAAAACTAGTCCATTTCGTTTGTGAGAAAAGAAAAAAGATATCAGGGTAAATAAAGTCTGACAAAACTCAGTATCATTATTGGTTGCCAGTTGTATGAGATATTCTTGAAAATTTGACTTTCATTACTTTGTTAGTCGACATCAGAACACACTAGACAGCGCCATTAGTTAGGCAGTAAGACACATTACCCCTCAGAACAAAAATATTGGGTGGTGTGTCTTACATTGTAGGACTAGTCTCAGCAATGTTTATGTTGGTATCATGTGACTACCACACTGATTTGTGCTCTCTTCTTGGTGAAACGGGTGTTCTCAAAACTTGTTGTGACAGTGACAGATTTCTGGTTTGTTTTCAGAATAAACATTTTGTGAAGTTTGTTCTTTAATTTTACTCTAAATATTACATGATATGCATCTGTTTTATTTTTAAATTTATTTCCTACAGCAAATTGGAAATGGATTATTGTTGATATCATGTGACTGTTGGATCTCTCTGATGACATTGACATGTAGTTTTGAGATTTGTGTAGTCATGTGACTAGAGATGCAGATGTTATCAACTCTGTAGTTTCTTCTTGTTTGTCAGTAGATAAATGAATGCTTGCAATTTCTGAGAAAATAAATTGCATGCAATTATATCTCAATGAAAGGTTGTTCATGTTTGTCTGACAGGAATGTAAATGACTATCCTATGGTGACACAGCATGGTAGTTGGCAAATTCCAACTTTTAAAAAAATGTTTCTGACTTTATACCCAAACATAAATATTCAAATATTGAAAATGTCTGTGGAAGGTCAGTGGAAACTCGGATTAGCTTGTGGGGTAGCAGGACTGTCCGAAGTTGGTGAAAGTTTGCGTTTTAAGTGCTGTCTGTAAAGTTCATAAGCCTAAACTTTTTCATATAAAAAGGAAACTGTTAATGGCACATTAAAAATGTTCTAATCATGTTGGAAAATGAAACAAACCATCAGATTTCATTGCTTTTATTTAAGTTCGATAATAACTTCCTTTGTGAATTCATGGATTAGCTTAATTTTTTTCCTCCAAATCTTATGGCAGATGCAGAGACACTGATGTCCATGCTCAATCACTAGATTGTGTCACTTTGAAAAGTGTTCCATGTTTTCATTTTATTTTAAAAAATCCAGTTAATGCTGGTCAAAAGTACCCAAAGCTAGCTTTTCAGTGTTGACTTTCTTTATATATATGTGTGTGTATGTGTGATCTTTGTCATCGCCAATGTGGCAAATACATTTTTTTTTCCCCTATAAGCAACAAAATATAACATCTATTGATTTTTTTGGTGACAACCTCTTTGGCTGTGTAATTTGTATATACTATCATGGATTTGGAGTGGAGAAATTTGAAGGGACCACAAAAGGAAGCAACACACTAGTACACACAATGCACTGGAATCTGTTACATAAACAAGTTATTCATTCTTATTGACAAACCTATCTTTACAGTGCATTGTAACATCATAATCCTCTTATGTTGACATCTGGCCTGAGTACTGTATGCTGGGATACACCCAATCATGCTACCTGACTGTACCTACATACAACCAACCTGTGAAGACCCAAACAAAAATAGCTACAATTAATTGAATTACAGCTTATCCTTCTGTTGTTTATTTTAAATTGACCAATAAAATAGTTGTATGGAATCTTCATAGAAAACTGATTACCTTTGAAGGACCTATTGCTGTGTTTAGATACAAAGCAAATGGGAAAAAAAAATCTCAATCAAAATTATATACTGGCAAAAGTGCATTTTTATTATGGGTAAACATAAGTTAGACGTGTTTATTTCCTCAACCTAAGAGTAAGTTAACAAAATTAACAGCATTTTTAGATTTAGTGCAAATTCATCAGACAACACATTCACTGAACCTGATGTTATAACTGACAGTCCAACATCATCTACATGTAGTGATGGTAGTAATGTTTCAGGTGCAACACCAAATCATGATAAAAGGATCAAAAGTTTCAAAAATTTTTTCGACAGCTGGAAACTTGAGCATCTGTGGCTGCGATTTTATTCAAAGTTAAAGATGTTCTGTGATATATGTATCAAGTTACAAGCTGTCAATTCCTTTACAGCTGGATCTGATTCTGTTAATTTTGTTCATTCATCTTTTAATTTTGCCAAATCCTGTGTTACGACTCCTCCAACCAGAAATAGCAAAACAAACAAGTTTTACGTAATTGAAAATTCTTTCTCAAAAAATACAGGAGTAAAAGAAATAAATTCACTTGCAGCATGGTGAATGAATTCCTATTTCCTAAAAGTTCTATCAATTACAATAGTTCCAAGAAATCCAATTACGTTCCAATGAAAATAGTCCTTATTGCATTTAAGTTTCAGATTTACAGAAAGATTACCAAAGGATTCAATTAGTTGATGAATAAATTTATTTAATACCATACAGTTATTTTAGTGTGTCATGCAAAAAGTAAATCTTTTCCCAAACCAGGTTGGGAGATTGAATCTACCTACCATTAGGATTTTTTGTGGTGTATTTAAGCATCATCTTCACTAAATATTAACTGACTTTTCTGGTCCAATACACTTGAAGTTCTCAAAGGATGCATAGTGTCTCCCTGCAGAGTGCGTACCCCCCCCATTTGCCCCATTTAGTAGTCTAGTCAGCAGTGCTGAAACTGCTCATTAAAGTTTAGAGTCAAGCCTCTTCGACATACATCAAAGAAACCGCCTGTTTTATAGTGTGTAAAAGCACTAGCAATTGACAAATAAACAATGCCCATTTTTGTTATAACTGACAATGCCTAAAAATGAGTGTGAATTTATGTTAGCAGTTTAGATGTGGTCTCAAGCTACCATACATGTGATAACCATTTCCCACATTTTATATCCCACCTTATTTCGTTATTCTTTACTCATATGCATACAACACATATTTAATTTTTAATTAATTTTTTGGGGGGGAGGGCACATATGCTTCCTGATAATGTTTCTTCATTCCTTTTTTTAATTTAATGATTTATTATTGCTTATATATACGTACATTGATGACAGGTGTTAATTCCTGTAAGTTATATTGATGGGAATGGAGATCCTAGTTTGCTTATTAAGAAAAAAATCTACGGCATTCAGTGATCATTCTTGGGATTTAGGAAGCAATTCACTAAAAGTAAAGCGTGTAAATCATGGCAATAATAAATTAATTCCCAAATTCGTGAAATCAACGGTAGCATTATATGTCACTTACCTTACATTGCAAAGTACGATCATGGGCTTTTGGTATTAACATGTCATTAATTAAATTTCCTTACAAAATAGTCATGTAATGGTTTATTTTGTAATATCATGGCTCTATTGTTCTGTATTACTTGTTGTCAGTAAAGTAATAACTATCCAATCTATTTCAATTTCCATTGCCTATTACATTAATAGTCTTGGAAAAATATTCACTACTTGATCTAGCAACATATTTTAAAAAATGGTTATAAAATATTGAGGTTGGCGATTTTTTTTGCGCCAACTTTTGAAAACCAGGACCATTTGTGTGTATGTGTTTATGTTTATATATATATATATATATATATATATATATATATATATATATATATATATATATATATATATATATATATATATATATATATATATATATATATATATATATATATATATATATATATAACCATGCTGGTAAGTTCAAACAACAAGTTTATTGCTTGCTACCAGTTGTGTTTATTTACATAAGGTAGTACCATGTTGTAAAGCACCAAACCAAGCTAATCTGTGTCATATACCTACCATGGATTTGTGGTGTCAAGTGTCAGTAGAGAGATGGTATCTTCACACTTCCATTATTGACATTCTTAACATATTTAGAATGGAAAATTTGGCACTGGGTCTTTTTTCCAGCTTCACTCTTGCATTAGGGTATGCAAGCCCCACTAATTCCTTTGGATGCCAGGGATGCATAAGGATATCCAAGCCAGACTAATTCCTCTGGATTCCACTGATGCATAAGTATATCCAAGCCAGACTAATTCCTCTGGATTCCACTGATGCATAAGGATATCCAAGCCAGACTGATTCCTCTGGATTCCACTGATGCATAAGGATATCCAAGCCAGACTAATTCCTCTGGATTCCACTGATGCATAAGGATATCCAAGCCAGACTGATTCCTCTGGATTCCACTGATGCATAAGGATATCCAAGCCAGACTAATTCCTCTGGATTCCACTGATGCATAAGGATATCCAAGCCAGACTAATTCCTCTGGATTCCACTGATGCATAAGGATATCCAAGCCAGACTAATTCCTCTGGATTCCACTGATGCATAAGGATATCCAAGCCAGACTAATTCCTCTGGATTCCACTGATGCATAAGGATATCCAAGCCAGACTAATTCCTCTGGATGCTACTCATAATGCTTGTTGGAAAACTTATGGGAGTAAATGGAATTCATAATTGCAGGCATATATCTGAACTTTTTTTAAAACTATCTTCTTTTGAGAGATATAAAATGCCTCTAGTTAGTATAGTTAATTTGATATTTTTTTTGCAAAAAGTTACAAAAGTTTGGGAAAAATTGTTATATAGATTAATTATTGATTAAAATATCAAAATAAACTTTCTACAATAGCCAGAAGATTTAATTATGATTGTAACTCTGTTAGGCCAGTTGTGCTATATAATTATGACTTGTGGCTCTCAATGCATCTGTGCTGCATATATTATGACTAAATCTCAATGCATCTGTGCTGCATATATTATGACTAAATCTCAATGCATCTATGCTGCATATATTATGACTAAATCTCAATGCATCTGTGCTGCATATATTATGACTAAATCTCAATGCATCTATGCTGCATATATTATGACTAAATCTCAATGCATCTGTGCTGCATATATTATGACTAAATCTCAATGCATCTGTGTTGCATATATTATGACTAAATCTCAATGCATCTGTGCTGCATATATTATGACTAAATCTCAATGCATCTGTGCTGCATATATTATGACTAAATCTCAATGCATCTGTGTTGTGTGAATAGGTCATTGTCTCTTCAGTGTGTCATTGCTGTGTTACATTGGTGACAGACTCTCTGTGCAAAATAATTATGATTGTGACACACTACCATTGTGCCATATATTTATGACTTTGACCCTCAATATATGCTGTATAATTGTGACTCACAATGTATCTGTGCTATATAATTATGATTAACTCTAGGCATATCTGTGCTATATAATTATGATTAACTCTAGGCATATCTGTGCTATATAATTATGATTAACTCTAGGCATATCTGTGCTATATAATTATGATTAACTCTAGGCATATCTGTGCTATATAATTATGATTAACTCTAGGCATATCTGTGCTACATAATTATGATTAACTCTAGGCATATCTGTGCTACATAATTATGATTAACTCTAGGCATATCTGTGCTATATAATTATGATTAACTCTAGGCATATCTGTGCTATATAATTATGATTAACTCTAGGCATATCTGTGCTACATAATTATGATTAACTCTTGGCATATCTGTGCTACATAATTATGACAGAATATCAGTGTATGCATGACGGACACACTGGAGCTGTGCTAGATGGTTATGATTGACTTTCTGTGTATCTGCACTATATAGTTATGACTGACTTTTAATGCAGCTGTACTATATACATGTAATTATGATTGTGATTCACTGCAGCTGTGCTATGTAAATTATGACTGACTCATTGTAGCTGTGCTGTATAATTATAACTGAATCTCATTGTATCTGTGCTATATAATTATGACCGATTCTAAATGCATCCATTCAAAAAAGGTATGACTGACCCACATATAATTGAATCACAATGTATCTGTGGTATAATTATGACGATTCAAAGTGTAGGTCATAGCATGTTGTCAATCCATTAGTGTTATTGCTAATCTTTTTTAACTACTTGGAATATTTCCGTGAAACCTTGCATGCATATTCATCCCACTGTCTACATGTTCTTAAATGGTCCTGTTGTAATATCCAATATGGCCAGCAAAATGGCTGCCTTGATGATCTTGTTATCATTACTCCTGAAGGGATGGTCATATCAACATCGATCTATCATTACTCCTGAAGGAATGTTCATATCAACATCGATCTATCATTACTCCAGAAGGTATGGTCATATCAACATAGATCTACCATTACTCCTGAAGGGATGGTCATATCAACATAGATCTACCATTACTCCTGAAGGGATGGTCAAATCAACATAGATATATCATTACTCCTGAAGGGATGGTCATATCAACATCAATCTACCATTACTCCTGAAGGAATGGTCATATCAACATCGATCTACCATTACTCCTGAAGGGATGGTCATATCAACATAGATCTACCATTACTCCTGAAGGGATGGTCATATCATCATAGGGCTTTCACCAAGAGACTTATGATAACTAGTTGTTTTTCAGATATGTGCTGATCTTACATCCAGTCATTGTGCTCATCCAGTTTGGTCATTGTGTTCATCTTAAATTTTTATGTTATTGCAGGAGAATATCAGAGATGATTTCAAAACTAAGTAGTAAAGAAATAGTTTTGTTTTCCAATCCATGAAATTCTTCTAATATGGTAGATTGTTATGCCTTTTGACAGATTCTGGTTCGAAACCTCATTGTGTAGGGATGTTTTGGTTGTGTAGAATCATGTTTTTCATGTGATATGCCATGACCTAGCAACTATACACCTTTTCTTTTTGAAATAAAACAATTAGGTTATTGGTAATTTTCTGAAATCATTCCTGTCTCATCAAGGCAAGGTAGTGGATGATTATGTAATGGGCTAGGCTGCCATAGATTGTGTTCATTGGATAAATTTTTAATGGCACCAGTTATGGATGAGTGGTAAGAAGGTCTTTACATGTCACATGGGTCATAGTTACAGATGACTGGTAAGAAGTTCTTTAAGTGCCACATGAGTCACACATATGGATGGCATGAAGGTCCTAATGTGCCTCAAGGGTCACACAGATGACTGCTAAGGTTTTTACATGCCACATGTGTCACAGTTACAGATGACTAGTAAGAAGGGTTTTATGTGTCACATGGGTCATAGTTAAAGATGACAGGTACAAAGGTCTTTATGGGTCACAGTTATAGATGGATGGCAAGGTCTTAATGTGCCACATGGGTCACAGTTACAGATGAGCCACATGAATTGCAGTTACATAATAATTGGTCAGCTCTTTTTGTGCCATATGGGTAAGTTAACAGATGTCTGGGAGGAAGGTTTTTGCATGCCACATGGGACATTGTTACAGATGATTGGTAAGGTCTTTATGTGCTAAATGGATCACAGTTGTATATTAGGGTGTGTGTCTGATTTGGATTTTTAACCTAGCTTGAAAATATTTTCAGTCATATCACTATGACTGCATGATGTCTGCAGTGTGACAGTTTATAATGGTGTCTAGCACTTGGGAAATCATGCTGCAGACATGTAGGATAATTACCCACCCAGTCACATTATCTTGACACAAAGCATACCAGTCCTAACACTAACCTCGTAATGCTGAGCGCCAAGCAAGGCAGTTGCAAGTACCATTTTTATGTCTTTAGTATGACTTGGCTGGGGTTCAAACCTGCTAACTCCCAAATTCAAAGTGGATGCTGTAACCACTTAGACCACCAGAGTGGTCTTTAGAGTATGAACACAGAGGGTATTTATTCAAATATAAAAGCACTGATTCTGGAACCAGGATCTCGTGGCAATGTTTATTTATAATAAAAAGAGGGTAGGACTGGTATATGTATTTCACTTGCAATTGTTTCCAGATCAGTCAACAAAGTGGAAATTGAATACATTCCTACCTGTGACTACTGCCCCAAAAAAATCAATTGATAGGAACCTTGTTTGCCTCAAGCTTCAGTCCAGCCACTTAACCTGTTTGTTTAATGATTACTGCATTCATTTTCAGACTATATGAGTTGGGGTTGTATTCTGATTGCTTCCTTCTCTGCTTCATGAGACATCAAACACTGAATCTTAACAATATTTCATATTTTGTGCATGCAGGAAGCACTTTGCTTTTTTTCTAAAATCATATTTATTATAACCTATTATCTGTTTTTTAATATTTGTAACGATTTAAATATTTCATCAAAAGCTGTGGAATGTTTAAAGTAATTATATGTTTAAAATAAAAACCAATCCTACTTCTATTTCCTGACTCCAAGTTTGTTGAATTCATTAGGTTCTATATTGGTGGTTATTATTTTAAACAAATACCATATATCCTTGCTTATAGTCGAGTCTAGCAGCATTTAGCATACACCCTTGACTGCCTATCTGGGTCTGTGCCATTTACAGTTGGGCTCAAGTTATAAGTGAGAGCAAATGGTAACTAACACTAGAAGTTCTATCCAGAATTCTTTAGTTTTTTTAATATAATGACCAATCCATATTTTATTTCCTAGGCTGTCCAGATATGAGAAGACCAATGAGATGTTAATAAACTTTAACATTTTGTCAGCTTCCAGATTTGATGTGACAACTCAGGAGTTCCGCAAACACACACAGCTGCTGTTTGAGATGAAAAAGGACTTGGATGCTATTTTTAGAAGAATTAGGTGTGACAAACTCATTAACAATTTTATTTTTTAGAAATTTTAGTTGATAGAATATATTTAGCTTTTTAAATCATAAATGTCCTTTAAAATCTGTCATTGGTTGATGCTTTTTGTAGATACTCAATCTTTTGCAGTCTTGAACAATGGAAGAGAATTGGAATTGTTAGAACTTATTGCACTCCCTTTGTTTTGGTACAAAAGGCAATAAAATGTGTTCCAATAAAACTAAAATAGTTAAACTAATCAAACATTTTTTAATCCTAATTAGTTTTAGCAGGGTAATCAGTAATTTCTTTGGTTTATTTTGTTCAAGATCTGTCTTTTATCATGAGACAATATTTGAAACTTTTCTCAAATTTAGAACATCTGTTTGACACCAGATTGAAATATAAACATTCAAACATCTATATGCAGTAGAAAACTTGCCCAATGTCTATCTAATATTTAATTGGTATATTTGTTACTTGTGAAATTGACTCGTTTGTGCTGTTATTGGCTCGTGTTTGGTATATAAAATCAAAATAATCATCAACATTAATTTTATTCTGTTTCAGAATACTAAAACAGAGGTTAGGCAAGGTTCATCCAGAGGCCTTTACAGGTATATGAACAAGCGCTCAATGAGAAGTAAATTTTTATCTCAATTCATTATTCAGTGATTGCTCATATAAAATTGTCAACAACATAATCTGACTATCAGATAATAAATCTTGAATGGATCATAATAAGTCTATGAGTGTTTGACGTATATTCCTATATTCCTTGTATTGGTTTTTGTTGAGTTTTTTTTAATGTCCCATAGCCATCATTTTAGCTGTCATTGTTACAATTGTTTCTTGATGTTGTCAGGGATGATAACTTAGACAAATTGTCCCTTTCATTTTTTCAAAGTTATTACTGATTTTTCTGTCACCAACGTTGTCTCTAATCACAAAAGGAGTAGTTTTGATATTATGTTGAACTTAAAAAAATTGAATTTAGTAAAGATCACAGATAACTTCAGTATATTGTGCTAATCTTGTGTTGTCATATGGTTTGACCCATATTTTTTGATCTACTTTGGGGAGGTGGAGGGGGTATTCTAATCTTCATATGAAATGTTTAAAAATCTGCTGGTGAATACAACAGTTCTTGCATGCATATTTGTGTATTGACCTTTTGAAATAGGGACTTAAGATGATGAATTGTGAATGGGGATGGTTTGTAAATATATACAAGAGTCCAATAATGTTGAGCCCTTCTCATTGGGAGAAGGAATATAAAGGCCAGACTTTAGTAGGATCACTTGCTGTAAGGCAGGGCATATTATGTTAGGGTGTCCATCTGTCTGTAAAATAGGGCATATTAGGGTGTCCATCTGTCTGCAAGGTAGGGCATATTATGCAGGGTTATATGTATCTGTCCGTCTGTAAGGTAGGGCATATTATGTTAGGGTTATTTGTGTCTATTTGTCTGTAAGGTAAGGCATATTATGTTATTGTGTCCATCTGTCTGTAAGGTAAGGCATGTTATGTTAAGGTTATTTATGTCCATCTGTCTGTAAGGTAGGGCATATTATGTTAGGGTTATTTGTGTCTATCTGTCTGTAAGGTAAGGCATATTATGTTATTGTGTCCATCTGTCTGTAAGGTAGGGCATGTTATGTTAAGGTTATTTATGTCCATCTGTCTGTAAGGTAGGGCATATTATGTTAGGGTTATTTGTGTCTATCTGTCTGTAAGGTAAGGCATATTATGTTATTGTGTCCATCTGTCTGTAAGGTAGGGCATGTTATGTTAAGGTTATTTATGTCCATCTGTCTGTAAGGTAGGGCATATTATGTTAGGGTTATTTGTGTCTATCTGTCTGTAAGGTAGGGCATATTATGTTAGGGTTATTTGTGTCTATCTGTCTGTAAGGTAGGGTATATTATGTTAGGGTGTCCATCTATCTGTAAGGTAGGGCATATTATGTTAGGGTTTTTTATGTCCATCTGTCTGTAAAGTAGGGCATATTATGTTAGCATTATTTGTGTCTATCTGTCTGTAAGGTAGGGCATATTATGTTAGGGTGTCCATCTGTAAGGTAGGGTATATTATGTTAGGGTTATATGTATCTGTCTGTCTGTAAGGTAGGGCATATTATGTTAGGGTGTCCATCTGCCTGTAAGGTAGGGCATATTATGTTAGGGTGTCCATCTGCCTGTAAGGTAGGGCATATTATGTTAGGGTTATTTGTGTCTATCTGTCTGTAAGGTAGGGCATATTATGTTAGCGTTATTTGTGTCTGTCTGTAAGGTAGGGCATATTATGTTAGGGTGTCCATCTGCCTTTAAGGTAGGGCATATTATGTTAGGGTTATTTGTGTCTATCTGTCTGTAAGGTAGGGCATATTATGTTAGTGTTATTTGTGTCTATCTGTCTGTAAGGTAGGGCATATTATGTTATCGTGTCCATCTGTCTGTAAGGTAGGGCATGTTATGTTAGGGTTATTTATTTCCATCTGTCTGTAAGATAGTGCATATTATATTAGGGTTATTTGTGTCCATCTGTCTGTAAGGTAGGGCATATTATGTTAGCGTTATTTGTATCTATCTGTCTGTAAGGTAGGGTATATTATGTTAGGGTGTCCATCTGTCTGTAAGGTAGGCCTTATTATGTTAGGGTTATTTATTTCCATCTGTCTGTAAGATAGGGCATATTATGTTAGGGTTATTTGTGTCTATCTGTCTGTAAGGTAGGGCATATGTTATCATGTCCATCTGTCTGTAAGGTAGGGCATGTTATGTTAGGGTTATTTATATCTATCTGTCTGTAAGGTAGGGCATATTATGTTATCATGTCCATCTGTCTGTAAGGTATGGCATGTTATGTTAAGGTTATTTATGTCCATCTGTCTGTAAGGTAGGACATATTATGTTAGGGTTATTTGTGTCTATCTGTCTGTAAGGTAGGGCATATTATGTTAGGGTTATTTGTGTCCATCTGTCTGTAAGGTAGTGTTTATTATATTAGGGTTATTTGCATCCATCTGTCTGTAAGGTAGGGTATATTATGTTAGGGTGTCCATCTGTCTGTAAGGTAGGGTATATTATGTTAGGGTTATAATTGTTCTTCCATAAATTAGTTTTCCACAGAATAATTTGAGCTTTACTTTACATACCATTATCAAACTTTGCAGGTATGATGCCTTGTAATACAAAGAGCTGTTTCAATTTTTAAATCTTAAAGGCAAAATCAGGGTCACTGTGCCTCACCAGGCTGTATGGGTTTTGTAATAAGTAGACATCTGCTTTACATCTTTACCAAACTTGTTTAGTGCATTGACTTATATAATACACAGAAGCCTAGTGATTTAGGGCCATGAAGGACAGTGGTCAAGATCACTGCCCACAAAGACTGTTGTTTGCATGGAATAAATAGACTTCTTACCTCATAAACCTTATAAATATTGTGCCACTGAAGATGCAGAGAATATCATTGCTGTTAATTTTTAAAGGTGAGATGTCAAGTTGACTCTAAAGGGAATGGAAAAGAAGTTTTGTTATAAACATTTTATAAATATACTTTTACAAAACTTCACAGGTGGGTTGCTTTTGATGATACAAGGATGAATGATAATTTCTTGAATCATAAACACAAGATCAAGGACATTACAAACTAGAACAAGATGAGCTGTAGATATAATATGTACCTATTTATGTAGCCTTGTTTACATAGACTGAATCATATGTAAAGTTAGTAAAAAGATACATAGTAAGCCATTTGTCTTATTAAATGTTAAAGCCTTCTGTTCAGGGAGACACATCAGTTCTCATTGTACAGATACTCTATATATTTTTTTTCTGGAGAATTTAGAAGGGAATCAAAATTATCTTTTTGAGTACACATGACAAAAGAATATGTTAATAATTTACTTGGCACTTGGGCATTAAAGTGTTATTGTACCATCTTACAGAATGGTAGTATTGGTCATAACAATTTTCTTGGACATAGATTCTTTTAAATTTATATTTAAGATGAAATGCATTTATTATTTATTCAGTAACAAATATTTAGCAATAATCTTTCATTTTGGTTTTCAGCATGCAGTGATGTTTACAACCTGATGGAAGATGGTGAAGAAGAGGAGGGGAAAATGAGTACTGCAAAGCCAGAAGGTTCTGCTTCAGAACCTGTTCCAGCTAGTTCAGAACCAATTAAGAGCAGTTCCATCAGTGTAATTGCAGATGATAGTCAGACACAAAATTCTAACATCAAATGAGGAGTGTGAACCATTCTTAGCATGTGTAAAACATCCATACCTTTAATTTAAAAATGGAACTGGAGTTCTTTATGCCATGGTTGTTTACTTGATGGGTTACAACCAATGTCAAATCTCATTTGCTCTTTGCCTAAGAGGTCCTTTTGTACTGTGTCAAGTTTGTGATCCCACACAAGTTAATACAAGAATGAGATTAGCCATTTGTTTTTTATGCAGCCTGCCAGATACTGTAAGATCTGAGCAGAGCATATAATTACAAAATAACTCCAGCAGCTTTTTTTCTAAATTTTATTACTTCAAGTTATCTTCCACATTCCAGGATTGCATATAATTTGAAAAGAACATGCTGTTAGATTTTAAATATTCTTATTTCTTTGGGCATCAGTGTAATATAGACTCAGCAAGCAGTGTATCTTTCTTTGTTTATTAGAAACAGTGTATGTTTCTAGCAGACAGTATATCTTTCTTTGTTTATTGGAAACAGTGTATGTTTCTAGCAGACAGTGTATGTTTCTTTGTTTATTGAAAACAGTATGTTTCTAGCAGACAGTGTGTTTCTTTGTTTATTGGAAACAGTGTATGTTTCTAGCACTGTGTGTTTCTTTGTTTATTGGAAACAGTGTATGTTTCTAGCAGAAAGTATATGTTTCTTTATTTCTAGCTAAGAATGTATGTTTCTTTGTTTCCAACAAACAGTATATGTTTCTTCATTTCTAACGGTGTATGCTTCTTTGTTTCTAACAAGCAGTGTATTGTTTCTTCATTTCTAACGGTGTATGTTTCTTTGTTTCTAACAAGCAGTGTATTGTTTCTTCAATTCTAACGGTGTATGTTTCTTTGTTTCTAGCAAACAGTATCTTTGTTTCTAACAAACAGTGTATGTTTCTTTGTTTCTAGCAAACAGTATCTTTGTTTCTAACAAACAGTGTATGTTTCTTTATTTCTAGCAAACAGTGTTTTCTTGTTTCTAGCAAGCAGTGTATGTTTCTTTGTTTCTAGCAAACATTGTATGTTTCTTTGTTTCTAGCAAAATGCATGTTTTCTGTCTTTTTTTCTAGCAAGCAGTGTTATGTGAGATCTATAATTTTTCAAGTGTTCTTTATTTGCATTGGTTGCAGCTTACCATATCTTGTTTTTTACAACTTACATGTCACTTTTCAGTCTTAAATAAAAAAAATTCTTCTAAGTATTCTTTTCTTATTTTTCATGCCACTATTGCAAAGTATGCAAACAATACTAGATTATAAGATGTCAAGTGTAACAGAAATATACAGACATCATTAGATTATAAGATGTCAAGTGTAACAGAAATATACAGACATTATTAGATTATAAGATGTCAAGTGTAACAGAAATATACAGACATCATTAGATTATAAGATGTCAAGTGTAACAGAAATATACAGACATCATTAGATTATAAGATGTCAAGTGTAACAGAAATATACAGACATCATTAGATTATAATATGTCAAGTGTAAAGTGTAATAGAAATATACAGACAGATTAAAAGATGTAAAGTTAACAGAAATATAGACATTATTAGATTATAAGATGTCAAGTGTAACAGAAATATACATACATCACTAGATTATGAGGCAGCCACTGTTACAGAAATATGCAGACATCACTACTGTCAACTGTACTTTTTTGTTCATACATTTCCAACACCTAAGAGATGACCGTGTCCTAAGTGACCTATTGCCTGAACAGAGATGGCTACTTTTACTTGTTAGCATATCACATGATATAATATCAAAAGTATTTTATAGTGACATTACATGTGAATTAGTGTTATTTTGTACATGCTGAAGATAACAAAAAAAATTACTTGAAAAATGTTTAAGTCACTCCTAATTCACAATGCTGTAAGTTCCTTTTAAAATTTTCACTTTATATTCTATAAGAATAATTTACTTTTTGAATTTACACAACTTGATGGTTTTTGCTCCTTTCTGTTACCTAGTTTTAGACCATAAATTTGTAAGCAGAAAACTGGGAACTCATCCAGGATACAAATTTCTTCAAAATATTTCAGAAAACTTAAATTTGTTTTTTTACATTTAAATCCATCATTCTCTTTCAGAAGTTTTTAGTGTCAAGTATTTTAATTGCACATATTTGAGAAATCTTTAGCAAAACCTACAAGCTTTCACAATGTCACATAAATTAAAAGAACTTTATGTTAAATCCTACTCGGGAAGGGTTAGAATTACAGAAAAGGAATTACAGCTACAAAAAAAAAGATGGAATAAAAATTAAGAAAGCTTTAGTTCCAAAATGAAATGATGCAAATGCAGAGAGGAGAGAGAAATACAATTTAGATCAAACAAATTAGAACTGAGAGGAAGAGAGCACTCTTCCTCTTTCCACACAAGTTTAAGTTTCATTAACAGAAATATAAAATTCTCTCTTTTCAGGAAAAAGAAGTTGATCACTATTTATTTAACATTCAGAAGATTGCTGAAAATTTAAATTGGTCACGACAGCACTAGACTTTTTTTGTTTTTGCAGATATGGTGATGATAAAAATGGGACAGATGTGTTTGCCTCAAAATATCATAGATAATTGAAGACTCGGAGGTTGAAGGTTTGATCCCTGGCCGAGTCATACCAAAGACTAAATAAAAATATTAATAACGGCTATCTCACTTGGTGCACAGCATTAAGAGGTTAGGGTAGTGTTAGGACTGTTTGGCCTGGTGTCAGAATAATGTGATTGGGTGGGACATCATGCTGCATGTCTGCAGTATGATGCCTCAGTTCTAACACACACACAAAAACACATACATCCAGTATCTATTAAAGCAGATAGTGTTCTGCCATTTTCTGTAAACAATTTTTTTATTCCTAATACTCACTCTTGTGCAGTCTGCACATTTGGGTCCCAAGTGTAATCTTTTTGATTTGACATTGTTATTTTGATTTGGCCGCCTGTAACCCAGTAACAACCTCTGAAATTATTTTGACCTCTAGTGTAATTACCATGGTTTCTTGTAATTACTATAAAAAGTACTATGGGTTTGTGATGGTTTATGAGTAAATTGGGGATTAAGAGGTTGATGGACTCGTGATAATTACATTTCACTGTCAGTACAACAGTTTGCAGATTAAGATGTGGCTAAGGAATATATATTCAAGGGGTGTGAATTGGTACCTACAGCATATTGACAGAGTTTTAGGAGTTGCACAGAAGAAACTGGACAGACCTAAGTTGAATTTGCATGGGAAAAAGACTGACTATGTGGTAGGTGGTGCTCAGCAAAGAAGATTGATAAAGATTATAACCTCATACAACTGATATTGATGGAAAAGTTTAAGAATTCCATCCATTGTAATATCAAGGACTATCTTGATAAGAAGAAACTTGAGAAAATGTTGCTAATACAGCTTATAATTATTCATTGTTTCACAAAGTTTAATTTATCAATAAGTATGTGTGATATGGATTTTAATGCATCTTTACAAAAATTTTAGTCATATCGCTACAATATCTGCAGTGAGGCAATTAATAATGATGTCCAGTACTGGGGCATCATGCCACAGACATGTAGCATCATGTTCTGTCCATTCATATCATCCTGACACCAAGCCAGCCAGTCATAACTCTATCCTCTTAATGCTGAGCACTTATCGAGTACCATTTTTCTGGCATGACTCGGCCAGAATAAGAACCCACGACATCCCACACCCAATGCAAGCAGTTATCAATAACTCTTTCTTAGCAGTTTTCTGTTAAATAATCATTTCATTTTGATTCATGTACTCGCCAGATATCAGGATGGCTGAACATTCAGCAATCATTTTCTGATAAGACTATTCAGAAATTCATATCTCTTTCTACATGTAAATATTGTACGAAGAAAGGTCACATTATTTCTGAAAATTAAGTAACAGAAGAAAAACATAGCTATTGGAAATGCTCTTATTTCTAAGAGGTCAAGATCACATTTATTGAAAGCAATACATTTATTTCGTCAAACAAACCCATTTATTTTTATTATTGATAATTATGAACCATTCATGTTCAAGATTCTATATCATCTACTGATGATTTTACTAAACCCATCCCTTTTAAAATTTGAAGGGACACAGGAGCTTCTGACTTTTATTATCAGGTGCTTTGTCAGAAGATCTTCTAGTTAAGTGTTATTCTGGGATTTCAAATGTAGGATTATTAATGTTCCTCTCCCTTGTGTAATTTTGTCATCAGATTTAGTCTCGGGATTCATGAAAGTCAGAACAGGGACTTCTTCATCCATTGAGGAAATACATTTTTTACTTGAAAATGACCTAGTTCTAGATAAGATTGTGGTTAATCTACATGTATCTGATAAACCTTTTTTATATCAAAAAATTGATCCATATAATAATTAAATCCCTAATTAATGCCCTTCAGTTACTAGAGAAAAAGAGCTCTTGAAATTAATATTGATACAGAAATTATTCCTTTAGCTGACACATTTATTAATCAGTCTTTAGAGGAAATCACTTAGATCTTGACATTGATTCCATACATTTCAGCATTCCATACTTCCATCAACTTATATGGAGACCAAACATGCAGAAGCTGCCTTACAATAGAGTACAGAGACTACAACTGGTTCCACTTTAGTATGAATTGATGGCTTATCATTTCCTGTGAAAACATAATCTGTGAACTTCATTATCACAGTTCATACTCAGTTTCATGGAATCCTGTGGTATGTGCTAAATATGGTTAGCTGTATACTTTTCGAGTCTTCACTAAGGATCACTTCCTCTGAAAGACAACATGATATACTTTATTAGAAGAAATGCTGTGTCAGTTTGATCAAAAAATTAAGATTAGAGTGATCTGGCACCATGGTGTGTGGACAATACTAGTAAATTTTAATAACCAATGGTTGTTCTTATTATTAAATATCTATTATCAGAAAAAGAGGTGAAATCTAACCCCCAGTTAGGGATACAACTACAAACCTAAAGGAAAATATAGAAGATAGTGAACATAAACTATCTTGAGTGGGAAAGTAGGGGTTCCACCAGGGACAAAGTGATTGGAAGACTGTACCCAACAGGGGCCAAGTATGCAACGAGTGCACCAATCAACGCCCTCCTAGTTAGGAGAAATTCATATCCTATTGGAAGGAGAGGAAGATAAATTAGCACAAATTAACAAATATAAAAGAAAAGCCAAACATATAAAATTTAAGAAACGAAAGTTATCTCACTTCTACAGCACAATATAATTATATAAATGAATAAAAACTAACTCGCCGAGTGAAACAACAATGCATTTTACAAACATTAGTGTGTTATATAAATTTTTAATGTATCTTTAATAATTTTTCAATTATATCAGTAAAATGTCTGCAATGTGGCAGTTTTTAGTTATGTCTAACACTGGGGAATATCTCAGACAAAAAGCATGATGTCCAATCGAGTCACATTATTCTGACACCATGCTGACCAGTCCTAACACTAACCTCTGAATGCTAAGCTTCTAGTGAGGCAGCTGTTAGTACCAATTTGTATAAGTCTTTGGTATGACTCGGACTGGTATTGAATCCGCGACCTCCCGCATCTGAGGGACGCTGTGACCAATAGGCTACCGGAGCAGTCAAGACATTAACTAGTCTTCCCTACTCCAGTTATGCCTTACTAAAACTAGCATGCAATTCTAAATTACTTATATCCTACTGCAGGAATAATACCTTTAAAAAAGTCTCTCGCTCTATCTCTCCTCAGAGTGACAGTACCTAATAAAAAGCCCAAAGAGCAACATAAAAACTTATTGACCCTCAAAAAATACAATTCAGCAAATTTATCTAATTCGTTGTATAAAATATCATCTTCGCTATAACTAGCAGATTTGTCTATACAATTATTGTTAGTAATTGTATTATTATCTGTTATTTTATAGCTGGCTTATCGCTAGTATCTTCTGCGTACAGTTCAATGAGTCGTTTCATCAAGTTCATATCATAATATACTTTTATCTAATTTGTTGTTATAAGATGACTGACGAGGTACAATATCACCAAAAAGTTAACATATTGAATTACAGCGAACTAGCCTAAGCAGTCCGAAGATGTCTGTCAGGATAAAGTGTATATTCTGTTGACGTTATTGTTATGTTATCAATAGAGTTTATTTTTAATTTTTAGCATATGCAATCGAAATGAAACTCTTGTTTCAATTGAGACATAACTGATCAATATAGTTTATCTTTATTTTTTATTTTATGCAATTGAAATGAAACTCTTCCCACAATTGAGACAGAACTGATCAATAGAGTCTATCTTTAGTTTTTAGCATTTGAGACAGATACTAGCGATAAGCCAGCGATAAAAAAAACAGATAATAATACAATTACTAACAATAATTGTATAGACAAATCTGCTAGTTATAGCGAAGATGATATTCGCAATCGAAATGAAACTCTTGCCACAATTGAGACAGAACTGATCAATAGAGTTTATCTTTATTATTAAGCATATGCAATCGAAATGAAACTCTTGCCACAATTGAGAAAGAACTGATCAATAGAGTTTATCTTTATTATTAAGCATATGCAATCGAAATGAAGCTCTTGCCACAATTGAGACAGAACTGATCAATAGAGTTTATCTTTATTATTAAGCATATGCAATCGAAATGAAGCTCTTGCCACAATTGAGACAGAACTGATCAATAAAGTTTATCTTTATTATTTATTATATGCAATTGAAATGACATTTTTGCTACAAGTTGGACGAAACTGATCAATAGATTTATCTTTATTATTTATCATACGCAATTGAATTGAAACTCTTGCCACAATTGAGACAGACCTGAACAATAGATTTTTTTTTTATTTTTTAGCATATGCAATTGAAATGAAACTCTTGACACAATTGAGACAGAACTGATCAAAAGAGTTTATCTTTATTTTTTAGCTTATGCATTCGAAACCAAACTCTTGCCACAATATAGACAGAACTGATCAATAGAGTTTATTTTTACCTTTTAGCATATGCAGTCGAAATGAAACTCTTGCTTCAATTGAAACAGAACTGATCAACAGAGTTTATCTTTTTTATCGCATATGCAATCAAAATGAAACTCTTGCTACAAGTGAGACAGCACTGAACAATAGAGTTTATCTTTATGTTTTAGCATATGCAATCGAAATGAAACTCTTGCCACAATTGAGACAGAGCATATTTCACCTATTTTACCAATCGTTTTAAAACATGATTTTGAACTTGACGAAATATAAAATCGCTATTTAAACACTTTTAGTATCATATTTTATCAAGTGCTGCCCCTGCAGATTTATTTCATAGTCTGTCAAATTTTTGCCATTCGCTTTCAAGCATGGTTATGCCTTTGATGAAAATTAAAATTCTAGCCTAATATTTAATCAAGAGATTTCACTGCAAATTTGTTACCTATGTAGCTGATTATAACATGCAATTTTAGCAACAAGTCATTTAAATTCAATCATTGATATATTACACAATTTGTATACAAACATTTTCTTTTGGAAACAAAAAAGCTTCTTAGGCATCTTTTTTCATCAATGTACAGTCATAACTTATTACAAAAACTTTATCCAGAGAGAGAGAGAGAGAGAGAGAGAGAGAGAGAGAGAGAGAGAGAGAGAGAGAGAGAGAGAGAGAGAGAGAGAGAGAGAGAGAGGTCCTTGTAGCAACAGGTCATTTAAATTCTATCATTGATAAATTGCACAATTTATATAGAAACGTTTTGTTTTAAACAAATAAGCTTCTTAGGTATAATTTCCTTTCATCAATGTACAGTCAATACTTACATGTATTTCAAAAACTGTTTATCCTGAGAGAGAGAGAGAGAGAGAGAGAGAGAGAGAGAGAGAGAGAGAGAGAGAGAGAGAGAGAGAGAGAGAGAGAGAGAGAGAGAGAGAGAGAGATTTGTTTGTACGAGTAATAGGAAGTTGATAGAGGAACGGAAATAACCGAGGAAAGAGTGCAAAATAATATTGATTTTATGTATACCAATTTGCTGTTATATATATATATATATATATATATATATATATATATATATATATATATATATATATATATATATATATATATATATATATATATATATATATATACCACTGGTTAATTATTATAATATAGGTTTACTAATGCATGTGCATGCACCGTGTACCGCCCCATTTTCATAATTTGTATACTGTGCAGAGAAGAAATAACCTAAATATATTTTAGGGGACGATTGTTGAAATCCTACCCTATATATTAAATCATGAGTGCTAAACTGCATGGTTTTAAATCTATTACTCTACCTGTGAAATTATATATATATATATATATATATATATATATATATATATATATATATATATATATATATATATATATATATATATATATATATATATATATATACTTCTCTTGCATTACACATTATCTTTAAATGTCATCGATAACAATAGCAGCCGTGACTATGTATGTTTCTATGTTTTAACGAAACATCAGCTCCAGTCCGGCCATACAGTGCGGAAAAAGTTTAAGTATCCTAAAACTTACAGACAGATAAAACAAAGATAAAAGCAAACACGTTGAAATTCTTCAAATACAATGTCTAATTATTTTATATTGACCAGACTCTTTTGAATAGCAGAAGACCTTCTCAGCTGCAGCATCATGAACACTTCCAGGCAAAGAGATTGCCGATATCGGTTGCCACAGACGACACGCATGAGAGTCTATTGGTCCCATTCTACATCTAGAGCCATGTCATTTACCACAGATAGGTCCTGCCGACAGTGTAGAATTACTAGGACTAAACTTTCTGCGGCCAACAAAGCTCATGGGACCGACCATCTTGATTCGATAATGGTCAACATTTGATCAATTTTCAAAGTTATAATCACTATCCCATTTGACCTACACTCGGTTCCTCTTCAGTTCTTTCTCGAGTATTTTGACGCACAATTCTATGAAGAAATAGTTTTCGAATGGTGTATGCACTATGTAACAAAATGACCTATTTATCGAAACGGACATTGTGAGGACACTCAACTAACAAACTTAATGCAGTTTGCAAATTAGATCAGTACATCAAATGATGGCAATTATTTATCAGGTTTCCACAATTAGCAATGAATGTGTCTAAAATAAGACCTAAAATTTATGTGTATATGCCTGCAGTCGTTTAGAACGCACAGGCTCTGCAGATATCTACGCTAGTTTACAAATATCATTTGAATGGGTAAAAAATAAGGAAATGTTGTGCATAATAGTCACTTGATTGACCTTGAATATTGTGCGATTGAAGTTATTCAGCACACTTCTTTGCACAGCCTTTCTGTGAAGTGACATAACAATTGCGCCTGTTGTCACTTTGAGAATCGGGACTTTAGTTTATTACACGTACACATTTTTTAATGTAATAAGATGTTTAGGAGCTATACGTAAAATTTAAGATGAAACCTTAAGAATGCGCAAGAGATCAGTCCATAGCAAGAGACAAATCCGTAGCAAGAGTGCAATAAATAGCAAGAGATCAGTCCTTATCATGAATTAAATCCAAAGCAAGAGATAAGTCCATTTCTAGAGTTAAATCCATATCAAGAGTTAAATCCATAGCAAGAGATAAGTCCTTATCAAGAGTTAAAAACATATCAAGAGATCAGTCCTTATCAAAAGTTAAATCCATAGCAAAGGATCAGTCCATATCAAGAGATCGATCCATAGCAAGAGATCAGTCTATGTCAAGAGTTAAATCCATAGCAAGAGATCAGTGCTTATGAAGAGTTAAATCCATAGCAAGAAATCAGTCCTTATCAAGAGTTAAATCCATAGCAAGAGATATGTCCATTTCTAGAGTTAAATCCATATCAAGAGTTAAATCCATAGTAAGAGATCAGTCATTATCAAGAGTTAAATTCTTAGTAGAGATCAGTGTTTATCAAAAGTTAAATCCATAGCAAGAAATCAATCCATATCAAGAGATCGATCCATAGCAAGAGATAATTCCTTATCAAGAGTTAAATCCATAGCAAGAGATCAGTCCTTATCAAGAGTTAAATCCATAGCAAGAGACCAGTCCATATCAAGAGTTAATTCCACAGCAAGATATCAGTCCATAACAAAAGTTAAATTCATAGCAAGAGATCATTCCTTATGAAGAGTTAAATCCATAGCAAGAGATCAGTCAATATCAAGAGTTAAATCTACAGCAAGAGATCATTCCTTATCAAGAGTTAAATCCATGGCAAGATATCAGTCCTTATCAAGAGTAAAGTCCATAGCAAGAGAATGGTCCTTATCAAAAGTTAAATCCATAACAAGAGATCAGTCCGTATCAACAGTTAAATCCATAGCAAGAGATCAGTCAATATCAAGAGATCGATGCATAGAAAGAGATCAGATACCCATAGCAAGTGATCAGTCCTTATCAAGAATTAAATCCATTGCAAGATATCCGTCCTTATCAAGGGTTAAATCCATAGCAAAAGATCAGTACTTTTCAAGAGTTAATACCTAGCAAGAGAACTGTCCTTATCAAGAGTTAAATCCATAGTAGGAGATCTGTCCTTTTCATGAGTTAAATCCATAGCAAGAAATCAGTCTATATCAAGAGTTACATCCATAGTAGGAAATCAGTCCTTTTTATGAGTTAAATCCATAGCAAGAGATCAGTCTATATCAAGAGTTAAATCCATAGCAAGAGATCAGTCTATATCAAGAGTTAAATCCATAGCAAGGGATCAGTAGATATCAAGTTAAATCCAAAGCAAGAGACCAGTCCATATCAAGACTTAAATCCATAGCAAGGGATCAATCGATATCAAGAAATTGATGCATAGCAAGAGATAAGATATCCATAGCAAGAGATCAGTCCTTATCAAGAGTCAAATCCATAGCAAGAGATCAGTCGATATCAAGAGTTAAATCCATAGAAAGAGATCAGTCCTTATCAAGAGTCAAATCCATAGCAAGAGATCAGTCGATATCAAGAGTTAAATCCATAGAAAGAGATCAGTCCTTGTCAAGAGTTAAATCTATAGCAAGAGATCAGTCTATATCAAGAGTTAAATCCATAGCAAGGGATCAGTCGATATCAAGATATCGATGCATAGCAAGAGATCAGATATCCATAGCAAGAGATCAGTCCTTATCAAGAGTTACGTGCATGACAAGAGATCAGTCCTTATCAATGATTAAATCATTAGTAGGGGATCAGTCCTTTTCAAGAGTTAAATACATAGCAAAAGATCCATTTCAAGAGATCAGTCCATATCAAGAGATCAATCCATAACAAAAGATTAATTCATAGCAGGGATCAGTCCAAAGAAGGACATTTGTACTTACCGCCTTGATAGAAAATAAATATATCAAGTTATGGAGGACAAAACAAAGTATGGCATTATTGATTCAGAACACATATGTATCTATTTTTAACACTTACCTTATGTAGTGTTGTCTTAAACAACAGACCTAGAAAACCTGCACACATTTATTTTCATAGAGATTATTCCTAATATGACCTGTTTCTTTGTTTCTTTAGTGTTTATCGGTACATCAACACATGAAAGGTTATATATAGTGTATAGGCCATGTCTTTAAAGTGTCTTTTCCAGAGCCTTGCTGTTTAACGATATATGAACAGATGAATGGCAATGTAATGCCGAGGACACGCGAGTAAAATGAATGTCCAAAAGACTTGGTGTTTAACGGTACGCCAGCACATGAAAGGTTATATAATGCCACGGTCATACCAGTATCTTTCCCATAGACTTTCGGTTTAACATTACATCAATCATGGCGTGATTCCTCAGAAATCGTAAGTTTACCCCAAATTTCCAAAGACTTCTATACAACTTCATTTACAAATTATAAAATCTGAAGTGTCGATTCTGAACATAAATTTTACCATAATCTATGCAAGACCACATATTTCACAACTTTCCAATTGTATATCAAACGCACATCTGCATGGTTTCTTTTCATCAACTTTCCGTCCGTAGAAACTGTACATTTATCTCCTAATACAGAGAACTAGATTTTACTAACCCACCTTAGGCCAGTCAATTCATAGTTGAAAGGCACATCACGCCAGTACAGCTTCATCACATTTGCCACCAGAGTGACATAAACAGTATCTGCCGAGTCCCTTCTAGTTTATTCCTTGTTGTAATTTACATCTCCTACCGTAAATACTGCCACTCTAGTCACACCACCAATGTACACCACTAGATTTTTATAGTATTCACAGTACACCTATGCAAACACCATGATTTTAAAAATTCAATAACTTAAAAATTTCTGAGGTCTTATGATCAAACCTATATTTATCGGTATAGACACACACACACAAATACACTCACGCATACCCACATAGACACACACATATGCACACACATAGACACATATTGTTACTTGTAGGCTTGTCAAAAAGTAACAAAAGAAAAGAGTGAAGTCAACACGGTTTGTAAATTTTAACAAAATAATTTATTTCCCTAGAAAAAGTACAAAAGAAACGAAGAAGGAGCTGAACGTATGTTTACCTCAAAATGTTGTAATGCCAAAATTAAAACCAAACATTCATTCTCGATTGGTGAGTAATTTCTTTGATGCTTATTTAACTTCTTCGAAAAATAGCACACTGGATGATCAAAACCATTTCTATCTTCTTGAATCAATACTGCTCCAACCACAACATGACTTCCGTCAACAAATAGTTTAAATGATTGTCAGAAATTTGGAGCTGTAAGAATCGGTGCACTTTTAAGTATGATTTTTAAATTTTCAAAAGCCTTCTGACATTTGTCTGTCAAAAGAATATTTTATTCTCAGTAAGTTTGTCAGGGGTTCAGCAATATTAGAAACAATTGGAACAAAATTTCTGATTGTATCCAACCATACCTAAAAATCGCATCAGTTGCATTTTATTGACAGGCTCAGGGAAATCAGAGATAGCCTTGACCTAGCATCTATTTTCCATGTCCCACAATATGTCCTAGAAATATCACAAAAGAACGACAAAACTCATTTTTGGATAATTTGAATGTCAAACTTTTATCACCGAGTCAGTCAAAAAATTTCCGAATTGTTGCTAGATGTTCTTTCTAGGTGTTGATGTAGATGATGACATCATCGATGTAAGCATCGACATTATCTCGTTCTTGAGATATATGAAATTTGGCTAAAATATTTCAGAAAATTGTTGTGTTTTTTTTAAATGTAATGTACTTAAATTGCTCGTGTGTTATTTTTAAAATTCATTTTTTTTTGTTTCATTACATTTTATTATAATGATTATTTTCACGGAATTCGATATATTTTAAACGTAAATTCTGTTTGTATAGAACGTAAAGTATTACATGAATATTATTTTTAGCTGACCTTTTAATGAGACACTTGGCAAACACTGAGATAAAATGATTGGTCAGTATCAAGGTCATACCTCATTGGCATGATCAGCATGTGTTATCAAAGTTTTTTATTATTGGTATTTACATAAGACTATTCTGGCGTACGTGTCAGAATGTCTTGTAATAAGTGATCATGCGTCCCATCACAAGTGTCGTTATGAAGTTTTAGTGAGGTTTAATATTCAATATTACTGTTTTCTAAATAAGTCGTAAATTAACACCTTGGCAGTTCAGATGTATTTTTGTTTTTGCTAGATGAGTTTGTTTTCGAGTTTTTCTATTCTTCGGATTTAATAATAATTCTCTGGGAAACGTTCACAAGTGCTGCTCTTCATCAAATTCTTGGACAAAGGCGTTTAGTGGAAATTATTCAGAGTTCTAAAACTAAAATATTCTTCCGTGATCATTAAAATTCAACGTAGAACTTTTGACACATCAATACTGCATTCATCTAACGTCATCGTCCGTCATCTTTGAACTTCGCCGGGATTCTAACTTGTATTTATTTAGGATATTTTAGTGATATGACTTATATTTTTCAATTCTGGGATTATATTCACAAACCAATTATATTCACAAAGTCCAATTTTTCTATTTTTACATTATTTTCTAGAGAATTTTTTGTGCTAAAATTTACAAAGCTTGTTTACTTCACTCTTTCTTTGTTACTTTGAACGAGCCGAGATTTGAAACAACAGAAACACATAAGATTTGACAAGATTCACATTGACTGAATACTCATGGACATATATCTTATCATTTCATTGTTCATTCATCAGGCATAATGTATTAATGGCTGTAATACTCATGGACATCTAATCTTAACGATTTATTGACCATTCACTACTTACACCGTATTCATGACTGAAATGCACAAGGACCTTAATCCTTTAACTCGATGGTCACTCATGAATCATACAGTATCCATGACTGAAATACACAAGGATCTAAATCTTAACAACTCAATGATCACTCATGAACCATTCATGACTGAAATAATCAAGGACCTTACTCTTAACAACTCAATGATCACTCATGAATCATGCAGTATCCATGACTGAAATACACAAGGACCTAAATCTTAACAACTCATTGACCACTCATGAACCATTCATGACTGAAATAATCAAGGACCTTACTCTTAACAACTCAATGATCACTCATGAACCATTCATGACTGAAATAATCAAGGACCTTACTCTTAACAACTCAATGATCACTCATGAACCATTCATGACTGAAATAATCAAGGACCTTACTCTTAACAACTCAATGATCACTCATCAGTCATTGTGTATTTATGACTGATATAGTCATGGACATCCAATCCTAACAACTCTTGGATCACTCATCGGTGACACTTTTTCATGACTGGAAAGCAGATTTAACTTGGTGACGTCTCACTTAATCTCACTACATAAGACCTCCAAGAGAAAATGAAATGGAATTATTATAGATGCGTGTGGTATCATTGTGAATGTTATTCAAACAAAATGACGTCTTCACTTTTATATTTAAAAAAATCCTCAAGTTAACGTTTTGCATGCAACAACTGTTGTCCATATCAGATTTACCATAACTGGGGTTTCGAGACTGGCAATAAGAGATGAGAAGCATTGAGTCAGTGAGGGATTTGTGTGTTTTCGTTTATGTTTTAAAGTAGCTTAAACAAAATGTCAGTCATATTGCTACAATGTCTGCAGTGTGACAGTTTGTTACGACTTCTATCTGTGGCATCATGCTGCAGACATCAGGTCCCACCCACTTATATTATCCTGACACCAGGCCGACCAGTCCCAAAATAACTAGTAGCATTTTTCTGAGTCTTTGGTATGACCCTGTCGGGGTTCGAATCTGCGACTTTCCGCGTACGAGACTGACGCTCAAACCACTAGGCCACCGAAAACTGAATCACAAAAAGAGATGAAAAGAATGTCTAGCATCATTATATTTCGCACGGAATTCAATTTCATTTTCATGAAACGGGTCAATATCCAAACTGAGGAGAGGATATCACAAAGAAAATCAGTTTGACTTACGAGCATTTCAGAAGTAAAAGAAAGTACTAGAATACTTAAATGCAGAGAGGAAAAGGTTAAAAGTTAAAACACTCATCAAAATGTAATAATGTGTGTGTTTTATTTACTAATTTATATAGCATCTCAGTTTCTGAAATAAACCTTTAACAAAACAACTATTTTTAAGCTATGATAAACAAAATCCAGAAACATTACAGATTACAGCACACTGACATAAACAGAAAAGTAAAGTGTAATGAATGTAACTAAAAAAAATAAAAAATAAAAAAAATAGTAAATCAAATTTGTTTATATCGTTTGAGAAAACATCGTACTCCAGAATTGTAAATTGGCTTTACCTCTTCATTTCCTAATTTCATATTTCTATTTTATGTCAAAAATAAAACATTACATTTCTATACATTGTTTCTTATTTCATAGTATGGTATAATCACCAATAATAATAGTACAAATTACAGCAATTGTATATAAAAGATAAGATTAATTTTGATGTATTTATTATAGTCATTTTCCACATTTTGCATTGAACCAGCTTAATTTCAGCTGTCTTCTAAAGTGAGAGTAGTTCCAAATAAAGTACATTAGCTAATTGGTTAATATATATGGAAACAAATAAATAGAATCTTATCATGCTAATTGCTGACTCTCTCTCTCTCTCTCTCTCTCTCTCTCTCTCTCTCTCTCTCTCTATATATATATATATATATATATATATATATATATATATATATATATATATATATATATGTGTGTGTGTGTGTGTGTGTGTTATGTGTGTGTGTGTGTGTTATGTGCGTTGATCAAATAGCATTTAAGGACAATTATTGAATTTTCTGTTTGAAAACAAATTCGATGAGAAAATGTCCCTTGAAACAAATATGACTATTTTTCTAGTTTGCTTCGACTTCATCCAACCTGTGTCGAACGTGACATCAAATAATATGCCTTGTATTTCTACTGATATCACGAATTAGTGAGACATACGTCTGTTAATAGATACACTTGGAAATAATCAGTTTGCCAGATCGTCCTTCGTTGACTCAAGCCTCTCTCCATCAACATCAGTCAGGCCATTTCTTCCTAGATAGATATCAGGGGTGTGTACGTGGGTTCGTAATGTCCTTTCAGTTCGGACTGACATCCGGGACATTGGTTCAGCGCTAAAAGGGGTTCTAATACTCCTGTAACTGGGTGGTGGAGACACGAGCAGATCTTTCTCATATGCTTCTCTTCTGAGGTTGTAATACGACAATTTGTCTGTACGGGGTTTGTCGTAGTGTGCATCAGGCTCCTTTCTCGTGTAAGAACTGGTTCCTTCTTCAGTTTTGTCTCTATCTCTGTCTCGGAATCTTTCTCTCTCTCTGTTACTTCCTCTTTCCCTGTCCATATCTCTGTCTTTGTTCCTTTCTCTGCTGTAGTCATCGTAGTATCTCCAACTTCTTACCTCATCTAGCTTAAATTTTTCTGGCGCAGGCGCAACATGTATGACGTCCGCATTTGGATGACCATAACGACGAATGTCTGAAATCATAAGGACCCCAGCAAACAAGGTAAGAAGAAAAGCAAAAACGGAGAGGCCAAACGAATAGTTGACGTAAACGTTCGTTGGTATGTTAGTGACGTGGAACATCATTCCAATTACGGACGATATCACTGAAAAACAAAAGTTGAAAGGTCATTTTAATCAACTTGCAAATATAAATTCTTGAAAAAAAATACCATTACAAGAGAAATGCTTAATAAGAGGGACATTAATATTCTATACTGTAAGATTTTAACACACACACACACACACACACACACACACACACACACACACACACACACACACACATCAGTACATATGTTGTAGGAATCGGTTGTATCACTCGAATCAGACAGGTTTGAAAGAGTTTGCTCCCTTCCCTCACTAAACTCTAACTCACCTGCAAGACATGACACACACCTGCAACAACTTAGTGATGTCATGGTTATCTTCAAACTAGAAGGACGAGGAACACCTGTTAGTAACATTTCGCAAAATCAATGGACCAATCTCAGGCAATAAGAAAAAAAGAGCAAATAACCACTACTAAAAATTAATATTAGCAACTTTAATGCACAAATTTTGACCTTGCTAGCCATTTCCGTCACAGTTTGTTACTTATACATTGTGTACATTTATCACTTTAAATTCAAGTTTGAAACTAGTTATGTGTTTGTGTGTGCGTACGCTCGTACGCGCACTCATATTTTCACTTTTACTTCAGACATTTACATGTAATTATACCAAAGTATATTGCATGAGAAGGTGAAAGACTGAATTAAAGTGTTTCATAATGAAGTTAGTTATACAGGATAATGAATTAGAGTATGTTCTGTCAAAGTAGAACAGGACTGTGAATTAAGGTGTACCGTATCGAAGCTGTATAGGATAGTGAATTACAGCGTGCCGTATCAAAGTTGTACAGGGTAGTGAAGTAGCGATTTACTGACATAAGGATGAATTAAAGGCCGCAAAACGGCCCAAAGGACAAAAAAGAGAAAACTGCAAAAGAACGACTATAAAAGATATAAATAATATAATTTATTAGCAAGTAACTATACTATAATATACTATACTACAAAGTTTAATTATAGATAAATAAAATCTGAGAATGCTATCTCATGCTCCCAGAGATTCTAGTATCAAGGTATCTATCAATGCAAACGTTGAAGCTTGAAGGTTCAGGATAAGCGCTAATCCGCGTAAATAACCTAAAATGGGTCGATTGTCCTAACCTTTTCAATGGTGTTGACCCGGAATGCCGTATCCTTGTAGATTAGTTTTACATTTGAGGTTGTTGACCAGTACTGTATTGCTTCTGCTTGGTTTCACGAGCCGTGTTATTTTTTGAATAAAACTTGATTGAATTTCCAAAGTGGTGGTTGATTAGCTCCAAGCCTAATCCACATTGCCACCCTTCCACTGGGTTATTGGATTGAGACCTATAGTGAACGCTTGCATCGTACTTTTTCAGTAAATTTAGCGTGATGATGCATCCTGCGAACGGCGTCCCGATGTTTCGATCCAGTAGTCCTCGAAATAATCGAGCTCTTTAGTTTCTTCAGCGGCTAACTGGAAGTATGAAGATTCGATCAGTGTTTTGAAAGACTGGAACAAACGCCAAGGCATCTAGTTTGCGCACTGTTAAGGCAAATTCCGGGTAGTCATGTATCACTGTTGAAATCCATATGTCTGATCTAAGCCTTTCAAGATGCACTGGCTGAAGTGGAAAGAGAGAGAGAGAGAGAGAGAGAGAGAGAGAGAGAGAGAGAGAGAGAGAGAGAGAGAGAGAGAGAGAGAGAGAGAGAGAGAGAGAGAGAGAGAGAGAGAGAGAGAGAGTTTGTTCAGTTCAGCGAAGACTCGATGGTACACATTTGTGTTGCGGTCATTAGTACGAAAACAATTGGGATTACTGCATTGTACTTTTCGGCGTAGATGCTGTAAATACACTCGAAGATCGGTGGAGCAGATTTGAATTTTCCATCTCAATAGCAGGATCAGATCTGCCTACAGATCCAGATTACGTTGTCTACTTATGATCGGCCGAGAGCGCCTTTTCAATAATATATTTTATATTTTCTTTTGGGGCACTGTTATCGTTTGCTGTCTTTGATCAATCGATTTTTATGTCGCGCGCTCTAATCTACTCTCCTTTTTGACTCGATATCTGAATCAGATTATGCCGTATCAAAATTGTACAAGTTCGTGAATCAGATTGACACAACTACTGGTCACAAACTGAATCATATATATATTCCCATGGCGGTAAAAAAGACGTACCATGTCAGAATTTAATAAAAATAAAAAGAATCGGACTATTTGCAATGTAGATAATTTCTTACAATGTACCCGTATACACACTATTTCAAATTACGACGATCCCACTAATTTGGTCTTAAAAAATATAATAATCGATAACAAAAAGATTAAAACTGGAATGTACTAATTACAAACATACATAGCATGTTAAAGTTCCTGACAACACTCATTCAGAGCAGCTATAAATGAATCATTCTTGACGGAGGAATTATAAAATATTCTTCGGAAAGTAAATTATTATTAGATCGTCCTATGAAGTGATAATAATACAATATCTGCAGTTTATATGTGTTCCTAATGATAGGGCTACGCATAAAGTTCCAGGGACTAGCAACTTATATCGAAACTTACTATATGATGATAAATCGTCCTTGCTTTTTAAAACTGTATAGATATATCAATATCAAATACTTACGCAGTTACACAACATAAAGTCCATTTGAAGACTTTCAGACAGGACAGCTATGTCAGATAGAAACTTTCTTCATAGAAGGCATTGCACTTCAAATATTTTTCTGCATGACATTTAGTACGTCACATAATAGATTCTAGAGTTCCGATGTGCTAGACTCAGAAATGTATTGTAAGATAGTACGTATTTCCTCCTTGTCAAAGAGTTACCACACATTTCGACAGTCATTATACCACTTACAATGGGCATTGTTTTATCCACGTCAACTGAAGTCAAGTAAAATATTAGAAACGGCTATTATTTAGTGTTGTTTGGTTTGTCACTGTGAACGAGCCTTCAGAGCAGGTACCAGACAATACTATAGACAGACAATATTAGCATATGCATAGACCGAGAAACAAATTGTGATCATCACTAAATTTGCTAGAGCTTCATTATCAATCACAAATTTCCTACCTGTCAGAAAACTCAGAATCACAACGGTGAGCGCCATACAAAGGGTCCGAAACCTCCGTATCAAGACGTACATCACGCTAAACAGGGTGGAAAACCCCAGGAATGCTAGAGCGGTGCTCTCCATGGCTTTGGTCACCATGAATTCAGCTGAAGTTGTAAAAGACAATGACTTTATGCAACGCTTTACTATTAAACATAAGATTTTATAGAAAAAAACATCCCTAGACTCTAGGGAGTCAAACTTTATTAAAAAGCTAGACTGCTTTCACCTTCATGTTATTATTTATATCTACTTTCGTTTATAGGGAATGGTTATGCAAATGTTAACTCTCTATTTGTTAATAAATATGTACTTTATAAGTTTACAAAATGTACCCGAGATTTGAAAAAGTTAAAGCTTGTGGAAATAATTTTTATCCAAGAGCTTGAAAATTAGCTGGATCTACCATGTGTTTGGCTCTGTAATAATTACAGAGATAAATTGTATGAATGATACAAAAGCATCCGATCTCCGTCCGGTTTGTTGCTTCATGAAATCGGGTTGTTCTCAGTGTAACTGCTTTAATCATTACGCCTTATAATGTTGTTGGAAATCTTTATTTACATGAAATAAAACTGTATTGATATCATCAAGTTTTCTTTTCTTTCAGTTCGGCTGCAATTTGCTTTGTCCACATGTTCTTACAATTGATGACGATTTTAAGTCCCAGTAAATGATAAATGATCATGCTGTAGCCATGAATTATCACACGAAAACAGGTAGAGCAAACTAAGTGTATGTAATTATTGCGGACATCAAATAATTGATTTTTCAAAGAGCTAATTGCAACAGGTTCTTAGCCTGTCAAAATTTGATGAAAGATATGATTATTTGGAGAGAATTTTGTAAAACGTTATTTCCAATTGGTCATAGAAACTAAGTGCGTACAGTTGGGAAAACAGAATTTAGGGGACCTATTTGCTTAGAATTCTTTAGTCTAGAATCTTACTTGGGAAAAGTCAGATTGACTCCGTGGGGACAATAGAATTGTGTTTCCCTCGTTAACGAAGAAAGGTCAGATAACTGTCTTAAAAGGGAAGCCAGGATATAGGCTAGGACACGGACGTTTCGAAAGAAACGGCATTATGGTACGCAGTTTTAGTTTCCATTTAATATTCTATTTTATTTGACTGAAGTCCACGTCGGAGAAACTGAAAAGCTACACAAAAAGATAAACCTTCATAGATCTGATTGGATGACAAAAAAAGCTGTACAGAAGCCCGGTCGCAGAACACTTCTCCTCCCCTGGCCACACTTTCAGTGATATAATACTTATCGCTATTGCTAACAACCACAGCTGGAGTTCCGAAACCAGGAAGGAAAAGGGATCATACTGGATACGCCGCCTTAGAACATTAAGACCAAGCTGTCTAAACCAAGAAGACTAGAAAATGAAAACTATGCACTAGTAAAATTTAACATTTTCTAAATCTTCTTATTATCCTTCAATTTTTACTATAAGAATAACCGGTATAGAATCAAATATCCAGGATATAATCTTCGTTACATATGTACAAAAAGTAAAAATAGATGTCGCTTTGGCTTGTAGACTTTTAGGGAATTATACAACGTTTTCAGTTTCCGCATCTAGTCTATACAAGCTGGTTGTATTTATAGTTTTAGCACATGTGAAGACAGCCATGTAGAGGTTTACAAACACAACGTTTTTTTTGTTTATTTGTTTATCGTATATATGTTTTGTATTTGCCTTTGAAAAAGACTCATTAAGAGTCGAAAGCGCTTAGGCTAGTTAGTTACTAGTTTCGTACTGTTCGTCGTCAGTTTATTGCATGTATTTTAATTAATCCCTGACACACGTGTTCCTTTGGTGGATCCAGTTGTTATTCGCCATATGATTTGTATTCTTTATATATATATATATATATATATATATATATATATATATATATATATATATATATATATATATATATATATATATATATATATATATAGGTTACTGCATTTGTATGGAGAAATATGCACGAGTTTTTTTGGATAGCTATACTGCACGACCTTGGGAGTGCAGTATAGCCATCCGAAAAAAACGAGTTCATATTTTCCCATTCAAATGCAATAACCTTTTTATTATATGCTCATTTTTGTTTCATTACCAAAGACTTAATAATAAAATTCATAACAAAATATTTTATTATTAAAATAACTAAGTTGACAATCGTAAATTCTCCTTCAATACACAATAATAGTATTTATGCGCATATAGCTCCGCCCATCGACCTTTTGACTTCATAGCGTACCGCGCGCTCGCCCATTTAAAAAAGAAATCCCATTTTGGTCTATCTGAAATTGAAATTTAAAGTCATATTATGAATGACTGCGCCATTGAACAAAGTTTCCAGCTGGTCAGGAATTGAAAGATTTTGTTTCTCTGTCAATACAGCCTCATTCTGATTATCTTCGTCTGTGTGTTTTCCGCACGATGTACGTGTGACTTTAGGGACTGGCGATGACAACAATCTGCATAACTGTTTCTGTTCTACCATGGATAGTTTGGAATCGTAAACTGGAAAAATATGAATGTTTTTAAATATAAATTCTTAAGAAGATGCTTGTTTCAATATTGTTTATCTTTTGTGAACAACAGATTCATTTGTTGCGGAGTTCCGTACAGTCTACTATGGAATGTGATTTCGATTTCAACAATGTAGTCTTGATTCTATAGGCCTATATATTATAGTACACAGATGTTTAACAGTATTTAACAATACGTAATTCTTATTAGCAGAACGAGTCCACAAAGTACAAAGTACATTTTGAGGAGATTAAAGAGGTAAAAAGGCAAGTAGATTTATTCTCATTATTACAGTTATATATGACATATTTTTATGCCCAGTCACTTGCGTTATCTTTGTTGGAGGGACCCCATCTTTTGACAGGTTTGTCACAGTAGTCTTCCTTACAGAATGATTGGTATTTCTCCCCTGGATTTGTGCCCTTTCGGCTCCTCGTTTCATTAGAGTTCCAAGCTGATTAACCCCCATTGGTTTCGGATAATACCTGCAATTTTTAACATTTGCATCGCGAATATGTTATATTTAATTCAATAATCCAATGCACCTGACATAAAAACCAGTTTTCTTATATTTGGCAATGTTGATTAATGTATTTCATTTTGAAAACGGTTTGGTATGTGCAAATTATACAATTCATTACATATTTTCCCCATATTTTTTGTTTTATGTAATTTTATTTTCATTCATTCTTTGCATTGTTTAAAAATATTGTTACTCCTTTTTTCTTTGTTTACAGTATATTTCATACAGCCATCGCTGAACATTTCTGATATCACGTTCAGTCGCCAGCTTCGTTGAAAATTTCTTCTGTGAATCTATGAATTCATCCACATTCTCAACTTTGGCATCTCTACTTTCAAATTGTTCAAACAGTTGGTTTACTTTATCCACCGACAAACAAAATAAATCTAAAGTACTGGCATCTGCGTCCATTGTTTGTTTACTATAGAAAGTAGTTCTTCATTCACGTGCATCAGTCACGTGGGAGTGCAATATGAAGGTGTTCAATATCGCCGGATATTGAACGATTCTGACAATGTAAAGTTAACGGAGAAAAAAGATGAGCATAATATATATATATATATATATATATATATATATATATATATATATATATATATATATATATATATATATATATATATCTGTTGACGTTCCATCTATCCGTCCACATTGGGCAATAACACCGTGGGAGATCATTTCGTAATTAACGAACGCCAAAGTCAATTAAAAAGGTTTTAATGTTTAAAATCTCCGTTACATACTCAGTACAATTATTTACAGATTTTGTAACAATAATACTCAACAGACAATTATGTACACACCCTGTAATAATAATACACAACAATTATTTACACACCTGTAACAACAGAACTCAACACAATTATTTACACACCCTGTGGAGAGTTATTTCTATTTGATATTTCATAAATAGATTGCAATGTAAGATTCATCTTAAAGTCACGATCAAAAGAGTTGTATTCATCACATTGTATTTTAAAATTTGAAATCGGAACGTACTATAGTATTGAAGTTTAATGCCGTTTACGTTTTGTCACTTTGACATTTTTCCGATTTGTATGATTGAGTCACTTTGGCACGGTCACTATATGATATTTATCTGTACAACATTGTTTTGGTTATTTGACATCTCTAAATAATTTCTAAACTCAGTATACTTACAACAGTTTTTCGGTGCATATTTTTCTAATAAATACATTTCATAGTATGAATTGTTTTGAAATTCATCTAATATGTCGATATAAATCAGAGTGAGGAAGGATGGGACTGAAATTGTTGCATGAAAATATTAGCAATTGACCCTTTGGATAAAGGGAATGTACTCCTCCTACTCATCTGCCAGTAGAAGGAACAAGGCTTATAAGCATAATGTACACATTTCATAAGAAAGTTTGCAAAATTATCAGAATTTGTATGTGTGATATAGTGAATTATTTCTCTTTGTTAAACTCAGTTTGGAAAACCTGTTGATTTGAACATTGATCATTACACCGAAAAGCAAAACTATTTTAAATTATCAATAGGCAAGAAAGGTTTCGAAATACGGAAGTTTGTCACTTATAATTTGATAAATCGGTTGATTGATGGAAATATATATGCTATCTTCCGTAGACAATAAAACATAATTTCTTCCAGTGATAGTGCATCACTATCATTATTATTGATATCAATAATTAAAATATTTAACAGTTCGGTATATTTATTACAGAAAAGCCGACGATGAAACTCAAGCTGATCACAAATACGTGTACCATTAGTATATAGAAAACAATTAAGTTAATTTTATCCCACCACGTATAGCGTGCATTATTTGAAATTAGTGACTGCCTTTGTATTTAATACTTAAGAATTGTATTTACATATTTAAGAATAATATTGAAATGTCTATTTAAGTAAGTATTCATATAACTTTAACGAAAGTTAAGGTCCTTGTTGAGTCCTTGATCAAGTCTTTCGTTCGATTTTCGAGACGGATTTCATTTCCATGTATGTATTAAAAGCCACGTGTTCTTAGATGTATTAGTGAATTTGAGAATTTAGCCGTCTAGCCAACAATATCAAACACTTTTTCAGCACCTAAAGTAACAAATGCTTTCTCCACATTCCATGCCTCACTTATGGTTCTGACAAGAGGCGAGTTGCAATGTTGTGTGAAATATTCTTGTTTAATCCGCTTTGCAGCTAAATTTGGGTGTTGCTTAAAAACTGGAGTGACAGTAATACTTTTGCAATATTTTGGAATGGTCTCTATCCGTCTTCTAATTTTAGTATGCTTGTCAGCCTATTGTTTTATTATTTAATGTCTTTTAATCTATTATTGTTAATAGTGTGCCATTAACGCTAATGTCAGCTTGTGCTAACAACCATACTTCCGGTTTTGTAAGTTTTATAATTCACCAAAAACAGTCACGCCCAGAGTGATGTTAGAGTTACAATTTAGTCTACAACTGTCATGACCAGAGTAATGTTAGAGTTACAATTTAGTCTACAACTGTCATGCCCAGAGTAATGTTAGAGTTACAATTTAGTCTAAAACTGTCATGCCCAGAGTAATGTTAGAGTTACAATTTAGTCTACAACTCTCATGCCCAGAATAATCTTAGAGTTACAATTTAGTCTACAACTGTCATGCCCAGAGTAATCTTAGAGTTACAATTTAGTCTACAACTGTCACGCTCAGAGTAATGTTAGAGTTACAATTTATTCTACAACTGTCATGCCCAGAGTAATGTTGGAGGTACAATTTACCTAACAATTGTCGCGACAAGAGGCGTGTTTCTTTATAAACAATTGTTTTAGACAGCTATTAAGAATGCCTGGTAGCCATTACTGAAAAAATGAACATATCGTCTGCAAAAAGTTATATACAAGACTGTGTGTCACAGACCTTGTCTTTGCTATATCTGAGAAATATTATACCTAGTAGATACCAATAGGGAGTATCTGCTTTAATGTGCTGCCTGTAACTGGAATGATTGTAGATTATTACATCTGAATAGCTATTTTCCAAAATACGTTTGGAACCATTTCAACGAGATCCAGATAAAACCGTTTCCAAACATATTATGAAGATTTTTTTTTGACACAACCTGTCAGCAGTTTTTATGGTGTCACAGAAAAACCATTTCAGGACAAACATGTCAATATCTTCAATTATGCCACAAAAAAGCAATATATGCCATAATCTGCCTGCATCTTTTATAGTCTAAGAAATGAATCGCATTATGGCATAGCCTGTCAGAAGCTCTCATTTCTTTACCCATTTAAATTAGTTTACAAAATATATTGCAAAGAACAATTAATTGAAATAATGTTTTAATGTTTAGTTAAAGATCAGAGTTTGGGAAACTAATGGAATTTATAATGGTTTGTAAGTTTAACATATAATTAAACACACTTTTTAAATACCTGTCGAAGACAGCATAGAAGAAACAAATTTTTAATTTCCTATACAAGATATGTCATCTTGATATGTGATTTCAATACATTGGCTTCATTTTGTTCATATTTATTAAGTATTAACAATTAATGAGAAAAGGCTCTCACATTCATCGGCTAAAACTGGATCAAATTTAGGATGAATGGCATCCGTACTGTATGCTTTTCTTTCTTATTTTCCTAATTTATTTATTTAGAAGTTTCGAATCGTCCAGAATGTTCTCAGAAAAAAAAAGTACAATTGCAGTAAATGTTCTGATGCTAGGAGTGATGCGTAGGTAGTACCTACATTTACTAAGGCTACTGATGCTAGGAGTGGAGTGTAGGTGGTATCTACATTTACTAAGGGTACTGATGCTAGAAGTGGAGTGTTGGTGGTATCTACATTTACTAAGGATACTGATGCTAGGAGTGGAGTTTAGGTAGTACCTACATTTACTAAGGGTACTGATGCTAGGAGTGGAGTGTAGGTGGTATCTACATTTACAAAGGGTACTGATGTCAGGAGTGGAGCGTAGGTAGTATCTACATTTAAGGGTACTGATTCTAGGAGTGGAGTGTAAGTAGTACCTACATTTACTAAGGGTACTGATGTCAGGAGTTGAGTGTAGATAGTAGCTACATTTACTAAGGGTACTGATGCTAGGAGTTGAGTGTAAGTAGTACCTACATTTACTAAACGTACTGATGCTAGGAGTGGAGTGTAGGTGGTGTCTACATTTGCTAAGGGTACTGATGTCAGGAGTGGAGCGTAGGCAATATCTACATTTAAGGGTACTGATTCTAGGAGTGAAGTAAAAGTAGTACGTACATTTACTAAGGGTACTGATGTTAGGAGTGGAGTGTAAGTAGTACCTACATTTACTAAGGTTACTGATGTCAGGAGTGGAGCGTAGGTAGTACCTACATTTACTAAGGGTACTATTGTTAGGAGTGGAGTGTAAGTAGTACCTACATTTACTAAGGGTACTGATGCTAGGTGTTGAGTGTAGGTGGTATCTACATTTACTAAAGGTATTGATGCTAGGAGTTGAGTGTAAGTAGCACCTACATTTACTAAGGGTACTAATGCTAGGAGTGGGGTGTAAGATGTACCTACTTTTACTAAGGGTACTGATGCTAGGAGTGGAGTGTAAGTAGTATATACATTTATCTGCTACCAATAGTGCCTATTCAGGTAGCCATTCAAGAAACTATTGAAGAAATTTGTTTTGCCTTCAGAATATATAAACATTTGCTGTTTTGCTATTATTCACCTTGTTATTGGACAGAATATTGTGTTTTGTAACTGTTTTAGTAGGCTCGAAAATAGGGCAATTTGTTTCTATGAATCATTTTGATTGCCTAGTTTAGCAGCAGCTAGGTGTGGAGTGTATGTAGTACCTATATTTACTAAGGGTATTGATGCTAGGAGTTGAGTGTAAGTAGTGCCTACATTTACTAAGGCTACTGATGTCAGGGGATGAGTGTAGGTAGTACCTACATTTCCTAAGGCTACTGATGTCAGGAGTTGAGTGTAGGTAGTACCTACATTTAAGGGTACTGATGTTAGGAGTGGGGTGTAAGTAGTACCTACATTTACTAAGGGTACTGATGCTAGGAGTGGGGTGTAAGTAGTATCTATATTTAAGAAGGGTGCTGATTCTAGGAGTGGAGTGTAAGTAGTACCTACATTTACTAAGGGTACTGATGTCAGGAGTGGAGTTTAGGTAGTACCTACATTTACTAAGAGAACTGATGCTAGGAGTGGAGCGTAGGTAGTACCTACATTTACTAAGGGTACTGATGCTAGGAGTGGAGTGTAGGTAGTACCTATATTTACTAAGGGTACTGATGTCAGGAGTTGAGTGTAAGTAGTACCTACATTTGCTAAGGGTACTGATGTCAGGAGTTGAGTGTAGGTAGTACCTACATTTACTAAGGGTACTGATACTAGGAGTGGAGTGTAGGTAGTACCTATATTTACTAAGGGTACTGATGTCAGGAGTTGAGTGTAAGTAGTACCTACATTTACTAAGGGTACTGATGTCAGGAGTTGAGTGTAGGTAGTACCTACATTTACTAATGGTATTGATGCTGGGAGTGGAGTGTAGGTAGTACCTACATTTACTAAGGGTACTGATGTCAGGAGTTGAGTGTAAGTAGTACCTACATTTACTAAGGGTACTGATGTCAGGAGTTGAGTGTAGGTAGTACCTACATTTACTAAGGGTACTGATACTAGGAGTGGAGTGTAAGTAGTACCTACATTTACTAAGGGTACTGATGCTAGGAGTGGAATGTAAGTAGTACCTACATTTACTAAGGGTGCTGATGCTAGGAGTGGAGCGTAGGTAGTACCTACATTTACCTGCCACCAATAGTGCCTATTCAGGTAGCCATTCAAGAAACTATTGAAGAAGTTTGCTTTGTCTTCAGAATAGATAAACATATTTATTGCTTTGACACAATGTTGAATCATTGCGTAATTTGTTTGGTTTATAAGCTGTTTTGCTATTATTCACCTTATTATTGGACAGAGAAAATTGTGTTTTATAACTGTTTTAAGAGGTTCAAAAATAGGGCAATTTGGTTCTACGGATCATTTTGATTGCCTAGTTTTTGGCGTGCACACATTTAGCCATTTCTTTACTCTTAGAATGTTGGAGCTATTGTCTAATATTTTCCCGAATTTTGGTATAATTCCATGGTTGAGGTCAAATTAAGGCAATTTTGGATGGAACATAATGTGATATTGCTCCTTGTATGTTTTTCGGTCTGTAATTTGACGTGCTGTTGTCTATTTACCAGACAATACATTCCTTATTATTCAGATGAGGACAGTGATCACCACAAATGCATCCAGTACCACTTTCTCCATAGTATTTAATTATTTGCTTACTAAAATTAAAGCTATTAACGTTAATGATTAACAGCTACTTGGCTGGTGTTCTTATACAACCTGATCCACATCAAATATTGTCGTTATGTCGCTAATATTTATACCATCTGAATGATCGGACACGTCTTCTTTTAAGTAACCTACATGTTTTTTTTTTTTTGTGGAGTGGATAAGCGTGCTGCACATGAGTCACATGAGTCACGACTATCAAACAAAAATAGCAGAAAAAGTAGCGTGGCTTTCACATGTACGGCATCCCACGGAGACCCAGCTCTCGACCCCCTTGGAAATGTAACTTAGCTACCCACCCAAACGAGACAGTGCAGCTGGCGGGAAAAACAGGACCAGACAACCTGGAACCTTACATTACTCATCACTGGGATGATATGGCGATCTTCAACTACGTGCCTGTCCAAAGCAAAGAAGAAATAATTAGCCTGCCTACATCAGTGCAGACCAGTTCCAGAAAAGCCACGACGTACAGGAACAGACCTAGCAACCTACACTTGCCAGGATAAATATTATAGCATTGTATGTTGACTTGGAAACCTTTTAGACTCAAACTCTGTTGTTAAATGCTATTATGACCCTTTGGTTCCCTCGTCAAAATTTATACTTGTCTAAACCTATGCGTAACATTAAAATGGACTAATTCAATTTGACTTAGCAGATTGGTAAATTTTAGAAATAATTATGTACACCTTGTACGCTAAATTCAAACCCTGTAAATAATACGGAAAGTTTGAAACTTTGGCTAATTGCAGAAGTGGCTAACACATTATGGGCTTTATGGAACATTCATTAATACAAACTGAACCAAAATTAAAATGCGGTTTGGCGTTTTGAGGCGGACATGTCGTCCATAGCTCTAGTTGCCAGGCACCTTTTCTTCCTTGCTTAACCAAGTCATCCGTACTCAGACGGAATGTGGAACGATTTCCAAACCAGGTGCCCAAATGATACATCATTGCTGCCAACCAATGGTAGCTGAGTCTCTTAACACTTGGTTGACACCTAGTGGTAATGTGGCGGAGCTGACTACGCTTGAGTGTGTGTTGCGTCCATTTCCTCTCAAGCAACAGTCCCTAGCTGGTGAAATGGCTGCACCATTATTCACTCGTCACCAGCTGGAATTAAGAAACATATTGGGCTCTTTTAAAAGCCCTCGTTGAAGGCATTATAGCCTAGCGGTTTGCATTCCCCTTGTAATTTAATAGTATGCCATAAATGCAGTAAACACTAGCACATGTACATTACGAACGCACGCCAGTATAATTTAAGTCAAGTTAAGTAAATACATACTTCCTATACAATGTTCCCTTTTGATGAACATTTAATGTTTCTATGCGTAAGACATTGTAATCAAATTACTTGCTTTGGCCATCGTGGACATCTAACATCAAAAAGGTTTGTTGTTTTTTTTACATTATAGTCTCTCTCTCTCTCTCTCTCTCTCTCTCTCTCTCTCTCTCTCTCTCTCTCTCTCTCTCTCTCTCTCTCTCTCTGGAAGAGATAACCACACTCCGAAATTATGGACAAAATATCTTGCAAAAAGACCCTTAAATTATGTCAGTGTGTAATAAATAACAGAATATATTTGTCCCCTATGGCATGAAATTAATGTTTTGAGATTTTGTGCATTATAAAAGGAGCAGTCTTTCTTAATATATTTAAAGTTTTTTCAAACAAATGTCAGGCGCAGATAAAGCCACGATTGCCTGAATACATCATGCTTGAATACATCATGCCGCAAAGAAAGAATACACAGTACAATTGTATTTTTCCATGTTGAAATCTATTGATCATGAGTGCAGATAACCCCTTCAATCTATATTTAATTTTAAGTGAGCAAATACTTTTAAGTGGGCCACGAAAATAATCATAGGAATTGCTGTAGAATATTGTAAACAATTATTCACTAAAGGGTACGTCCTTGAGATTTATATTGGACATGATAACGGACAGGCAATTGTGTTACCTTTAGCAACAATATTTCATGACTGGTAAGGTGTTAGGTGGGAATGACTAATCTTTTATTATTTAATATTATATAGCTAAACACTACTTCGTTACCAGTACCACTACCTAAACTTTAAATGTCATGCAACTATGGAAAATATGAATTGACTATATTATGACGCCATCACTGTTCATTTATCTACCATATCCTAAAAATCGGGAATATTAGTTACCAAAAGCAGCAAACTTCATAATGCCAAGCACACCGAACAAAATAGGTTTAAAAAACCAAACAACTAGGTAAAAACAACAAACAACTAGGTAACAACAATAAACAACTTGGTAAAGAACAATACAAGATGTTACACGATTTATAGAGATAGAGAACAACGGTTAAGAAGCGGAATTTCAAACAGTTAATATTGTGCTAGTTTATTCTTATTGTCATAATATTGATTGGCGGCAGAAATTATACATTGATTAAATTTACATGAAGGAACAGAAACTAAACAATCCATATTTCTTTACCACTATTTACATATAATCTGAAGACGTTATTTAGAGAATCCGATGACGTTATTTATAAGGAATATGAAGATATTGCTTATAAATAATCTGACGATGTTGTTTATATAGAATCCGAACATATTGTTTATAAAGAATCTTTTAATAAAAACGCTGATGACATTGTCTATATAGAATATGATGACGTCTTTTATAAAAAAAACAAACTTTTGTTAGAAGAACGTTACACATCATCAGCACCGAAAGCCCAATCTTTAATATTATGAATGTATTAAGTCAAGAATGCGAAAAGTATTCCTCAGTGTTGTAACTTTTTAGTTGGCTTATATAATAAAATATGAATATACCATACACTCCATAAAACTAATTACAAATCATTAAACAGGAAAATATATATACCGCATGTTTCTAACGAATGGTAGTATCTTCTAATTGGTCCACGTTTTGGGTTTTGGTATTATGTGTGAAACGACAATATAACAATACAATAAACACAATTAAAAAATTAAATAATGAAATCATTAGACTCTGAATTGCAAAGATCGAAGTCTTGTCGTTGTCTGCTAATGGGATTGTATCCATGCATTGTTCTAAATAATTAACTTGTATTCAAGTTTAATAGTGAGTTGTACTACATTCCTCGGGACAAATCAAACTTATCAACAAATGTCCTAAATATTATCACTCTTGTCTTTTATTTCTCAATAAATTTATATTTACTTTATCTGTATGTATGTTTGTCACATATTTGAATGTTTGAGTGAACTTGTTGAAAGAAAACAACCTTCAACAATTCTGCATGAAATGAGTGCTTATTTTTAAAAAGAGAAATATAAAAAACGAGATCAAGTATTGTCACACATTAAATTACAGACGATCCTCGCTCTTGAAATGAACATCATGTTAAGTTTCTTTTGATAATAACTACAAACATTGATATATCAAAACGGTATTGGTATTATTATTGCCTTATTGGTAATGATCCTTAATGATAATGTATACATGATGCTAACTATACCGTCCTATATAGAGAGATGCATAAAACAAAGAACCTAATTAATATTTGTTATTAATTCATGTATCACATGATTGACACAAAATTAAGATACAACCATTTTACACTACATATAGAGAGAATAAAATAAGTTGCACGACGTAACGAGAAAAAAATTAATATAAATCATATGCAACGTATAGAGAAAATAACAAAATACTAAGCGACAAAAAGAAAATAAAATGTTATATAGTAATAAACGAGAAACATGTGAAGAGATATATACAAATGTAACATTATTTTAGTTCATGGATAGCATTTACAAGAGCTTTCACAAATGAGTCAAGTTTTACACATTTGAAAGAACAAGCAGATAATTGTCACGAGTAAATCGGGAGGCATAATAGAACATAAAAAGTAAGAAAAATTTATTATAACTTAAAAGCATGTCAATTTCGTAGAAATAGATTTATATTAAAGTATGTTTTAGGTTTCTTTGCTTGATTCGTCCAAAATTATATTATAAAATCTTTTCAAGTTCCTTGGTGGATTTGATCAGTATAACAATTGTTCTACCTTACCGTTTTGGTAGGATGCCGGCACGTCTAGGTTTGTCTTGCAAGGATTAGAGTAGGCATTACTGCTACAGTTCTCCATCTTCCAGAGTCCAATTCCAGCAGCATAACTTTCAGCCACAGTATAGATGGACAGCCAGTACACCGTAGCATATCCAGTGATGTGGAGGGGTAGGGCAATTAAAAGAAGCAAGCAGGCCACTTTCGCCCATTCAGACGCTGAACCACAACAGGCCATCTTGACTGAATGATTCGGTTTTCAATGATGGGCAATTATCTTTCTTATCAGAGCTGCAAGTTTGTAGTAATTCTTTATAAATATTATTAGACGTACCTTTTTAGTTCAACATTACATTTTCATGAAGTACTGTTTCAGATAATATCACACAAATGCCATGTAGCAAATACAAATATTAAACTAGAAATTAAATTTTAATCCAAGATTGTTCTTTGTTCATGAAATATATTCTTATAATATCTTGTCATTTTTAACCTTTCCAAACACTCAAGCAAAAGACAAAATTTGTCTCGTACACTACACTATTTAAAAGCAAAATTTCCCAGTCTGAAATGAGAACCAATTTAAAGAGATTTTACATCTTTAAATGCCAAATCTAGGCCTAAGAATGCGCGCGCACCTTTATCGATAGACAACCAAACACGATCATAAGGTATACACACATTGTGTGCATTGCTATTTTGAAGACAAGTTGAGGGTTGTTTACATTCTACTTCATATTGTGGTGCTTGATTAAGTTTTCTTTTTCAGAAATACAATGGGTGAACTTCTATTCTATAGTGATAGAAAAATATGTACAATTTATGACTGACATCAGATGTATATTAACAGACCATCTCTTTGTTAACAGCGATGAGTTTAATACTTCACCATTCGGTTTGTAAACTTAAATAACCGACTTTCTCTTGATCAGAAGAACTATCTGATTGACTCAATATTTGGAATACATCTAAAAGGAATGCGAATCTATGTTCATATACGTGATACAATATCAATATATTCTTCGTGTTGATATATCTTTATAGATCGAGATTTTAATATACAATAGAATGCCCCAAAGCTTTCATTAGCTGAGGTTAGATGGGTACAGTTGAATTTTACATTGGAAAAAAAAATCGTTTCATACTTTCAATTCATTTGGGTTGTCCTTACTAATGAATCACACATGCAAAACCACATGTACATGTAAAAACGAATTATTGTTTTGGGGTTTATACATTGACCTTGCACGCGACTCAAGAGTAATTACATTTAAATTCACAGTTCATTCTTGAATTTGCTATATACTATATATTTGATACAATGAAGATTTTGTTTACTATTGCCTCTGGTGTGAATGTTTATTTGATTTCAAGTATCAACTGTTCCTATCTGAATTCCTAAGAATATTTGCTGATAAATAAAAGGAACAATTAACATGTAAAATTTGATATCTTAAAATCAGCCATGACGAAGGTAATCTAGTTACACAAACGATTATTCTCAGTTTGATTTCACTGAACTTGTTTAAGTACGTAATAGTGAAAAATGGCAATTTTACAAAATTGTATAATTATCGACCTCCCTTTACCAAATTAACAAACAATAATATATATATATATATATATATATATATATATATATATATATATAGCTTACATGATTCACCGATGTACGCTGATTAAAATTTGAAGTTTGGGTCTATGAAATTTTTCCTTTCTGTAAAGGATATCCATTTTATAGGATATTTTTCCTATACAGTTTAGAACTCAGATGAGAAATAATTCTCTCTCAGATTTATAGATATCATCAAGACATTCGTGAGGGTATACATATAATCGTCCAGAACATTCAAACTAATCATTTAAACTGTCCAGTATTTCCCATGATTATTTTGTCAAGTAAAAATGGCACTATTGGGTTTTTCCCTACACCTATCTCATGTAAATCCAGTGGAACTTCGCAATCGATTTAGATTTATTTTAAAATAAGATTTCGTTGCTACCCAATTGGTAAACAATATATTTTGGTACTGAAAATGCTTTGTAAACCATGCATGGATAGTATGGTGGAGCTCCAAACACAGAAGCAGAGCACGCGCAACAATATGAGATCATTATTTCCAAAATGCACACATTTTACAAAATGCACACATTATATATATATATATATATATATATATATATATATATATATATATATATATATATATATATATATATATATATATATATATATATATATATATATCTGTCTGTGTGTGTTGGGGATGGTCAGAAACTTGGGATGGTCAGAAACTAAGAATAAGTTTTCGTGTACACCATTGCAGACTAATTATCATTAATTTGATAAAATGTCGGCACATTGATGAATTATAATTTTCTTTCCAAATGGAAGAATGCAAAATCTGTAGTGTTCAAAATTTAATTATTTAATTTTCCCACTAATTGTGCAGTGTATTCAGACATTTTTCTTTATATCATTGTTTCTAGAAATAGAAAAAAAGATTGTATACTACGTTTTTGGATATATATCGTTTCTTCTGTTGTAACAACTGAGTTTGAATTCTCCTGCCAAATAGAAAAGGATTTATTCCAACTTACCTACTTGGAGCTTTAGCGCTTAATTTTTGTGGTCAATTATAACGGTTATATCACTCCACGCACCAAAACTATGTTAAACGACATTTTGTCATTAGTGCTTTGCATAAACTCAAATACGCCAAAGCCCGGGGCTTCTCTAGCTTTAGATCTGGATGCTATGTTTTCTATTCAAAGTTCACACAGGGTTTACCGGAAAACTCTAAAAAGCCCGAGAAAACTTCGATCTCACTGATGAAATGCGGCATTTTTTTTAAACATTTTGAAAGATTTGTATATTAGCGATATGTATCCTCATTTAACATCCGTACCGTTATGAAGACCCTGTAATTACGGTTACAATGTTTTAAACTAAGTAACGGAAAAGATAGAAACCAACAAGTTTTGTAAGATTCAATAAATAACTGTGATGTGTCGAATTTTGAAATTCTTAGAAGTATTGAGTAAATGAATTGTACCAAAGTTAACTTAATTAAAGTAGAAAGGGTTAGAGACAGTTATATGATTATTCTCATTTCATCTATGAACGTCAAAGGACACTTGGTTGTGCACCACGAAGTTTGATCGAATTATCTGTTATGGTACAAAGGTTTTGACATAATACTTTTCGAACTCGCATCGGGTTAAAGAGAAAACACGTCAGTAATCAATTGTTCAAAGGAAAGTTAATAGCGGCATAATTAGCCTATTCTCGTTAATCAAATTTTTTACGTAGGAGAATTTAGTAATCAGTCTATTCTGATTGGCTAATAGAAACTTAATGGTGTAAACCTTGTAGAAACATAGTGGTTTTACTTTGCAAAATTGATTCAGTCTTCAATCTTGCTTGGAAGAAGTTAGCCAGGACTCCGGGGGACGTACGTAAGTAGTACGTTCCCTCGCGACTGAAGCAAGGAGAGTTAGTCGTCTCAGTAAACAGACTACACATTGGAAGTTCGTGGGAAAAACTAACAAAACGGGAAAGGTACGCAATTTTAGTTTCCAGATTTCAACATACTATTTCATTTGTTGATTTATTTGCAAATGTATTGACGTTATCATATATGTATGTATGATTTCATTTTTCAAAGTTTTAGTGAAATGTTAGTCACGACATTTTATTCTTTGATTTTCTAACTATCAATTCAATGAGAGAATTGACAAGATTGCTTGTAATTGAATATTCGATACGTAAGAATTAGCGGGAATTTCATGAATTCACTCTAATACATGATGGGTAATTTTTCTTTTATTAATTAAATTTTTGTGTAGTGTGCCATGTATTGAGTGTATATTCATATTCTTGTTCGTAATATTTAATTGAGCACGTAAACTAATTTAGAATTGTTAGATTTGATGGGCTAAGCCATATATAATTTAACACTATGCTGTATTAAATAACTTAATGTATAGGAGTCAAGGCGTGTTAAATTCGGCCACCTACTCGCTAGTCGTAAAGTGGTAGGTAATGAATACCCGCTAGCTCATGAACCTGAATTAAGGTCAGCATATACATAATGGCCGCCTCTATTTGTAAACAAAACTAGTGAGAGAGCAAGAAGTTAAGACAGACTTAGGCGGTCTACTATCTGAGCTGGGAATTATATATATATATATATATATATATATATATATATATATATATATATATATATATATATATATATATATATATATATATATATATATATATATATATATATATATATATATATATATATATATATATATATATATATATATATATATATATATTGAAAAGTAACCTATTGTCTCTTGCGGGACTTGTTTTTATTTATAAAAGAAAACAGCTTCTCTTGCCATATCCCTCAGCAAATATCCTCAATCAATTCGTCATAAAATTCTGGCAGCGAAAATGCATCAGGAATGTCCGCAGCCGAATTCCAGTTCTAGATACTATCGTCAAATCGTTCAAGTTTCTACTGGTAAGGGTTCAAGTTAAGACGATTAGACAAAGGTTGGAAGTGCAGGAAGGAGCGGAAAATTTAATATCCGGATAAAGATAGGTTTTGATGACATTCAGTGTTGAACACAAAGTCACGACTGGTAGGCTATGATGAAACTCTGCATTAATTCTGTCCCTGACAATAAATAGTAAAGATAAATTCGTATTTGCTTTAATCGAGTTAATGTTCGTGCATTTTCTTTTTATGTAGTAAGAGAAATTGATTGATTTTAATTTGAAATTCTATTGTTAAATTGATTAAATTTTATATTTGTTCGTTGAAAAGGGATCATTGTTTCATTTCTTCAAAATACTTGCTCAGAGATCTGTATTATTCTTTCTATCCATCCACACTGGGTAAATTACATCGCGGGAGGTCATTCCCTAGCAACGAACCGTAGAGAAAGGGTTGGTTTAACGTTTTGAATCCACCCCTTGTCACAAGAATCTATTTCGCCAGGATACAAAGTGAAAATTGAAAAAGAACTTACATTGCTATTAATTAAATCCAACATAATTCTAAGTTCTATCAAAAGTTCAAATGTATGAAGTTTCATTTAAATTCCAGTCGTGTTGCAAATAAATTCCAATATTAAATTTGTTGATATGCCTGTTTTCTCAAACGTGCTATTGTGCCAATGACCTGGAATGTGGTGATGTGCTAACAGCCATTTTAGATGTATCAATATAATATAATCCAAAATGTCCTGTTCTTAATTTGTTATAACTCCAAATTAAGATTTTTTAAAATAATATTATTGCTCATTTTGCAATTCCAGTGTTTAAGAATTCGAACAACTGAAGGCACCAAACTTAAAAAGAACTGAACAAGACAGTCAGATTGATTCTGTTTCACGTGTTAAGGCAGCATTAGTAATTGTTCTGTTACGACCCTGTGGATGAATTATGTGTTAAAGAATGAATTTTCAATAAATCTTTTTATTTCATTGTTATTTCATTTTATATTATTATTATTATTATTATTATTATTAATAATAATAATAATAATAATAATAACAATAATAATAATAATAATAATAATATTATTATTATTATTATTATTATTATTATTATTATTATTATTATTATTATTATTATTATTATTATTATTATTATTATGCTTGCATGGGTCTAATGTTTTGTTAGAAACATCGTATTTACTTAAATCGTAAATGTAACTCATGTAAGATGTAAGCACGAGCTTAGTATGACAGTGTGGCGTCATCATCCGCCATCTTGGACCGGCACTGAACTTCAAACTGTCTCAATTTAGGACTGTTCACAGGACTTGTGTTTTCATGTCTCTAGAACAAACAATTTGGATGTCTTTCGTAAATTGTAAGTCTTGTTTCATATAGTTACCTTTTCTCCATGTTTACTAGGGAAATAAATTATTTTTGTTAAAATTTACAAAGCTTGTTGTCTTTACTGTTTCTTTGTGTTACCTTGAACGAGCCGATATTTAACAGTTCAAGTAAACACCACTAAATAGAAAGGAAAGACACATTGATTAAGAATGTAGGTTATACATCTAAAACATTCAAAGTTGTCAATAAGTTTTTGGAATTTCCAAGTGAAAGATTAATATCCTACGTTACGATGGAAGCAATGATGTTTACTTTCATTAAGTATAATCTGAATATTTAATTTGTTGTTGTTGTTCTGGGGCTTAACGACATTTTTCAGCACACGACAGGCTATACATGGCGGCCAGTATTATTGGTGGAGGAAAAAACTGGGAAATCCGCCGAAAGAACCACCGACCCACGAGAAGCTATTCAGCTTGTAAAATTCTGCCATTTGCTCGTTTCGCGAGATGGTCATTTTGAATCATTTTTCTTTTTCATCGCTAAAATTAAAAAAATGCCGAGGAAAAATTTCGCTGGAGGGTGGTCAGCATGGTCAACTGACAGAGCATGGGTACTTACCTTGGACGAATTTACAAATAAATCGAGTTCTTCGAGGCAAAATACATAACGTTTACTAAAGCCACTCCGACATCAATCACCACCTCAAAAAAATCAACCTGCACGCCATTTTTTTATCTAATGCAATAGAGGGGTTTTTGTGGAGTCATAAGACGATGAATTTAATTATCGTTCCAACGATACCAAGTATATCCTAGTAGCTCGGATAGTTGTGACAACATGCAAAACAACTTCTCTACCGGACTAAAAGGGAAGAAGGGCATTTTTCACTATAAATGATAGTAGCGTCGTGCTTATTTATACAGATCTAGAAACGAACGAGGTGACAAAATACGCAGAATAAACTAATATAGCAGTAACTAGTCTAATTTAAATTATATCTCCAAGGATAATGATTTTTTGTACGTTGAAACAGTAAAATAGCAATACGGGATGGTCATTAGACGTCGACTTATTTACAATAATAATTTACGTAAGCTGATTGTCTGTGTACTTTTAAACACAACAGGCTCCATTTATTATATAGAAACATTCCTAGTATTATAATATTCACAGACTTATTACAATTAATACTAAAATTAAAAAAAAACATGAAAAATCTGTTACATGAGGGGGAGTGTTTAAAACAAAAATTCAACATTCGCGATGTGCACCAGTCCATTATTTAATCATTAATGAAAGGGATTAAACCATTGTTTACGACAGTAAATTTATCTCAAGGTAGCAGTTTAACTGTAGGAAAAAATTAAATGAAATATTTAAAATAATTCGTTTTAAGACTATATAGGAAAACGATTGAATGCTTTAACATAAAAACTACGTAGGTCAATGTCTTTTAAATTAAGCACACGAGTAGCACTGTCGTCAGGTGCATAAATTTAATTGCTAAGGGGATCAGTGTTATTTTAATAAAATATTCAAAATGGCCAGTCGTACTACTGTGGATGCGAACGTCGGATTTCAGCTTTAGCATGTTGGATTGTTCAATCATGCGAGAAATTAGACCTACTAAAGCTGGAATCCGACCAACACAACCTGATAGACCGTACCACGTGCTTAGTTTAGCCTTGATAATTAAAAACTGATTCCTAGTATTTTATGTTTGATAACTTATGTAATAGCTCTATAATCCTGGCAAACATAATTGACTTAACATCAAACAATTATATTGATACTAGCATTAGCGATTGGTAGCTTAGGAGCCATGTTGACTTGAGTAGTTGACTTGAGTAGGTCGGGTTTCTCCGCGATACGTGGACGAAATCAGACCTGCTAAAGCTGACTGTCAGCGCCATAGGCTTAGTATAGAAGGTATTTTTAATCAATGAGTGAATGACTTTTAATGTTGGATACGTTAATTTGTAGCTACTTTTTATTCAACATCTCAACGGGTAATTAAACACACAGGTATTGGTGATGCATAGTTAGAAAATCAGGGTATCATATAAACATTTAATACCGGTATTAAAATGGCATTTAATATTAATATATAATAGAATAATTTTAATGTACCAACTAATAAGGTATTATCACCACAATAAGTCAAGTTAATATCATCACCATAACATCTACCATTTACATATATATGGGCATTAGCGGTGGGTGACTTATGAGTCATGATGACTTGAGCAGGTCGGATTTCTCCGCGATACGTGGACGAAATCAGAACTACTAAAGCTGACTGTCAGCACCATTGGCTTAGTATAGCAGGTAATTTTATACAATGAGTGAATGATTTTTAATGTTGGATACGTTAATTTGTAGCTACTGACATATCTCTTTATTCAACAATTTAGCGGGTAATTGAATACACAGGTATTGGTGATAAATAGTTAGAAAATCAGAGTATCGTATAGTCATTTAATACCGGTTTTTAAAATGGTATTTCATTAGAATATATAACAGAATACTATATAAAATAGAAACAAGATTATAGAATCCTCTACATGACCTCAGATCACAATTAACATTTCTAAAAGAAAACCATTTCTAAATGAAAAGTTTTATTCTGGAAAGTTCAAAATGTTTGCATAACAAAATCTTAGTTAAGATTACAACTTCTGTCGCTACAATTATAATATAAAATGTGGTATTCCCTATATCCTTGATTTGGTCTAAAATACTAATTTAATAGTTATCCATAATCACAGAGAAAAAAATTATATATATATATATATATATATGTATGTATGTATGTATGTATGTATGTATGTATGTATGTATGTATGTATGTATGTATGTATGTATGTATGTATGTATGTATGTATGTATGTATGTATGTATGTATGTATGTATGTATGTATGTGTGTGTGTTGATTATAGAATGTAAAACAAAACTAATGATTCAGTCAAATAGAATACAAACTTGATTTTGAACAGGATCAAGTCCAAAATACAAGCATTTATTACCAATAACATAATGAAATAAAAACATTGATAAACAAACAATGCAAATTAAATATACATAACAGCACTCCTTTTGCAAGAATTGGTTAATTGTAAATTTGTCAGAATAAGCTTGGTCTGGTCTTACACAGGCAGTTTTACTTGTACAAATACGATTTGATGTTAAAATGTTTTGCCTTGCTTTATAGTACATTTTATACTTTTAAAGCTATTTCCTCTCCTGGTTTGTATACATTTGAACCAGTTTGTATTTTATCATATAACTATATATGCTTGCTTTTCCATTGAATTTGCCCTACGGGATCACATATTTCAGAAACCATTTGGTTACATTCTGGAATAGGTTATTGTGTTAACAATAATATAATATTATTGTCAAATTGTCCTCTGATCAATATCTTCACTTGACTGAGTGTAAGAGATATTACATGATGGACTTGGATTCAGAGAAGGGTCGAATAAGTTATTACATCTGATATAATAGGTTAATAAAGAAAGTACAATTTTTATTTACATTAATGTGTATATTGTGCAAGAAGTTGTACAAATTGTGACTCGATGATGTTTTATATATATATATATATATATATATATATATATATATATATATATATATATATATATATATATATATATATATATATGTTATGTAACGTTGGCATTATGCGTTAGTGTATTGAAGATAAAATAAGAATATAAACAATATTATATATATATATATATATATATATATATATATATATATATATATATATATATATATATATATATATATATATATATATATATATATATATATATATATATATATATATGTTGTTTAATACAATTCATGTACATAAATAATTATAACTAAGTTTTCAATGCATGGATTTATTGATTTGCCAATGTTATGACTTCTCAAAGAAGACCACTTGTCTAGACGCGACATTATTGTAAGGCAATAGCGTTGGTCTTTCATAATGGTTATACTTTAATATGTACTTTTACTAGGACATTGTTTATCATGCCTAAAGGTAAACTGAATTAAAGCCACATGAATGCATTGCATTTGTGAAAGTAGTTTAAAGTGTTGACAGAATAGAAGCAGAAACTACAATAAAAGAAAATCTATAATTGAACAATGTTGTTACTCTGTTAATGTCATATGAGACCTAGAACCAGTTAAGTTAGGGTGATATATCGATATAATGCATTCCAAAAGTTGCTCTTGAAAAATAATATAGACCTACAGTAATACTTTCATGTTAATTAAGTTAGTTAGATTCTTTTCTATAAGACAAATCATAAAAATGCACTTTAACTTAGGCTGTTGTGGGGAGAAACGCTGAGTCGAATGAGAGGCTCTCATCTGTGCTACATTATCTTTGGTTTACAATGGCTGTGTCTTATGTTGAGTGGATCTCCAGTAGGACTGTTATACGGAGGTTTGCATCCTATGGATGGCTCTTGGATCCCTTTTCTGATTTCCCATATCAACTCTGTAATGTTCCACTTGTAGGAAAATTGCCATGGAAACAAAATCCAGTAGAGAGCCCATGACAACGATGTTGCTTACTAACTGGAGTATCATTAAAAGCCACTAGGTTCATGGAGTGCAGTTTGGACATCCTCAAAATGACGATATCCAGATCTATTGCTGGGGTTTCCAATTGTATGGGATCCTGAAATTGGTGGTGAAGACAGTTCAGAATGTATGTAACTCTCCCTGGCTGCAGTAGTAACTTGAAGGCAGGCTCCTCCTTTTTTGTCATAAGATCACCAGAGGCTGGGACTCTAGTCCATGCTGGTGTTAGGGTAGGGGGAGGTGCAATAGGTAGAATACTTCATCAATGGAGGGCCAGAAGGTTTAATCTTTACATGACATAGTAAAATCCAGAATTAATTACATTCCTTGTGAAAAAGCATCATAGTCCTCAGGGGTACGAGTTGAGCCTGAAGAGTAACGTGATCTGCCACTAACTAAATTTGTAGTACATCCCGAATTAGAAACTGTGACCTCCAGATGGTCACTGAGAATAGAGTCTCTTTACATGTTAGGCTGTCAGAAGATTGGTGAGGTGATGTCTGTTGAAGTCTATGGAGTAAAACGAGGTATCAAGCCAGGTAGGGAAATGTGTTGAAGTGGTCCCTGGGTATGTCGATGTAGATCTGTTTCAACATACTGGGAAAGGGCTGTTGTATAATTTAGCCCTAAAAAGAGGATGTTGTTGCCACTCCTGATCACCTGACCATGGACTAGGCCAGTCATAACAGAAATAGGCCATGTATGTGGGAGTAGTATTGACTAATTAATGAAGATGAAGATGATTATGGGATGCTTGACCCACGTAACCTGCCCATATATCTGAAAATTGAGAGAGAAGTAATGTCTGTTAGTTAAGCTCTTTCCCTCATTGCTCAAGTTTAGGGTCTGGAGAAGGTGACTTGGGTGCTGGGACAGTTTCTGATCTAGTTGTGTTCTGGCATTAAGTGGCTAAATGGATAGATGTTGAGTTGTCCACCTTTTCTGCCAAATATTTCCTGTACGAATGAAAGATTAGATTCTGTGCTTTGCCCATAGTTCAAAACCTGTAAGTATAATGAACAGAAAAAATAAGCATGTGGGACCAAGACCTGTCACTTTGTTAGGTTTTACTATTGGTCTGGGCTAAGCTTAGTGTTGGCCCTGTAAGTGATAATAGGCAGTCTAAAGTCAATAAGACACAGAGTTTACCAGAAGAAACAAATTACCTGAAAATATATGTTAGCAGACAAATTTTGCCAATGTCAACTGTCAAAGAATAAATAACTATGATATATTGATAATGCTACTTGTAGGAAGGCTCAGAGACAGCCTATACAACTGTACGAAAACAATGATCTCATGGAATCATGGCGCTAAAAAAAATTCTGTGCAAACAATGGCCATCTGTATATGCCAGTCAGAAGGAATTATACAAACAAAATGGGTTCTGAAAGCATAAAAGACTTACACAGATAATTACACAGCCCGGGCATATCCAGTGGGAATATAATGACCAAATGTGCAAGCAACAAAGAGCTCTAAAATTAAGTAAGATAGTACCAGTTTATTATATAGTGTGTTTTCGCAAAAACGTCAGGCACATATGTTCAGAAAAATATAAAATGCATAGAAATCAACGCCTATGTAATATGCTATTTAAGATTTAACTTCAGAAGCAGACAACACTATGTTGTTGAATTCGCGAGAAGCATTGTATGGTCAAAGTTCTTTTCTATCGACTTGTATTTGTTAAAATACAGGAAAAAATATACGAAGCAGATAATATTTAATCAATGCCTAAAATTAATACAAGTACAGAAAAAATAATAAATTTGTTGTCCTATCAATGGACTGTTGTAAAGAAACTAGATAAGTGAGTGATTGCATTACGAAAACCCTTTCTTTAAAAATAGATGCACTTTCATCTGCATTGATTCGCTTGGAAAAAAAGGGTTTAGTTCATATATTGACTATAAATGAGCAATGTCCGTAATTTTATGCATTTTAGTGTGTTATGCATGAATAGTTACGATAATGTTTTATCTGCAACAAAGAAATGAAGACGAACAGTGTGATTTGAAGACATGTGAATATGCCCTCTTGTACATGGTACAGGGGTTGTTTCATACTTGTTCAAAAAAGGAGGCCCCGAGTAGCCGAGTGGTCTAAAGCGCTGTCCGTTACGGATCACTGCCATCTCACCTCTGTCTGCGTGAGTTCGAGTCTAGGATTCGGCGAATGTGGATATGTGGGAAAGCTTGCCAGTAGCTTTTCGTGGGTCGGTGGTTCTTTCCGGTTATTTCCCGGTTTCTTCCTCCGTCATTAATACTGGCCGCCATGAATCGTGTGCTGAAAAATGGCGTTAAGCCCAGCAACAACAACAAGTAGTTCAAAAATCTTTGAAAGTGCCATTATTATTAACTTTTAAGTAACAAAACAAATAACAAACTATTAAACAGAAGTTGATTAAGGGCAGTTGATTGATTAAAATTTTTTGCTAACTTGCAATTACAATTTGTCCTCATTTTTTTCAATTACAATAATGTAATCCTGATTACTCAGTTAAAATTTGTTACAGTGTAATTTTTTATTCTCCTTTAGAGTCATATTGCTTAAATCCAATGTGAAATGCAAATATGAATAGAGGGAAATAGAGGGCATAATTCAAATAAGAGAACACACATTATATATATATATATATATATATATATATATATATATATATATATATATATATATATATATATATATATATATATATATATATATATATACACTGTATTTAATGTTATATTTTGTAAACAAAAAAGAAATATTAATTTCAGTGTAGATAAAAATCATATGTAAAATAAATAATTATCATTTTGTGGTAATGACCAAAGACGAAAAATAAAGGAACCATAACCAAACAAGGTTAGCGGAACACAAGACACTCGCCAACCATACAAACAAAACAAATGTACATTCTGCTCTCAACTCAATAATCTGAGAGAGAGAGAGAGAGAGAGAGAGAGAGAGAGAGAGAGAGAGAGAGAGAGAGAGAGAGAGAGAGAGAGAGAGAGAGAGAGAGAGAGAGAGAGAGAGAGAGATGTTTGTTCAGGAACCAGTTACCAGTCAGTGGTGTCATTCCTTACCTAGATATTACAAGGGCACTATTATATTTTATTAGCAATTAAAACCTGAATAAATAGATTGTCTCTGTTGTACCGGTAATTTTGGGATCTATTGTCAGTAGGCCACCTGGCTATGCAAACATAATATACATGCTAATCAAATATGGTTTGACCTTTAGCTTGGTCTTTTCCAGTAAATACTGGATTCAAGACCAGATTCATCTCAATGGATCAAATTAAGGAGGTTCTTAGATGGGAAATAAGGATACCCATGGGGTGTTGAAAATGTGTATGACTAGCCCATTAGCTTAAGAACAATATTAATCTACTGATACTTGTGCTGAAGCCATTGAAAAAATACAAATGAATTTAGGAGAGAGAGAGAACAACAAAGTAACATGTATCGAAATATATTTTTATATTATAAACACGTAATTTTTAATGATACGAACATTTATTATCACACGTTAGATATTTTTATGTATCATTCAAAGTAACACAAAGAGTGAAGACAACAAGCTTTGTAAATTTTAACAAAATTAATTTTTTCCCTAGAAAACATGGAGGAAAGGTAAATATATGAAACAAGACTTATGATTTAGGAGATCCAAATATTTGTTCTAAAGTTACGAAAACACATAACTCCTGTGAACAAACAGTTCTAAATTGATAGTCTGAATCTCAGTTCCGGTCCAAGATGGCAGATGATGATGTCAGATGAAGGCTAACACAGAAGTCCAGAATTTTCACTGTGAAACACAAATTGTATTCTCCTCTTCCAATTTAAAAATAATTTCAGCAAATGTTTTTCTACAAAGCCAGAAGTGTTGTTCTCCAGGGAAAATAATTATTTAGAAAATAGATAAGTATAGTTACTAACAATACACCTGTTCATCATACGTATGAAATAACAACTCTTTCCAGCACAGAAATACCTTTTAAGGTATTAAAAGTCTAAAAGATGTTAGTGACTTTCAATTATGACCATGACTAAATCTTTCTTACAGATAACTGAGCATTTAAAACAAGTCAATGTTTTATTTCATGTAAACATGCACGAAGGACACGTGTGATTCGAAATGACACTCGGGTATTACTTAAACGTAAACAAGCTATGACGTGGTCACAGCTAAACATTTACATAGCTTTTCCAGACTTGTTTACTTGTAACAACAAAGCCCTCATACAAAAATCATGCTTACACAAGTCAAATTTACGTTTTAAGTAAACGCGATGTTTCTAACAAAATATCAGGCCCATACAAACATAATCATCATCATAAATATAATTATATTTAATGATATACAAATAAAAAAAATAAAAATAGAAATAAAATAGAAAAATTCAAATCGTAACACACATGTAATTTAATTACAGAGTCGTCTGCTGTAGTAAAAGACTTTTGCATTTATGATTAACACTAACTGGGATCTTATAGTTTTTACTGCATTATTTTATACAATTAAGAAGATTAATTGCCCATTGGTCAGTGGTTTTTGCTTAATCCCCTCAACTGAGATATTAATTTTACAGGATAAATAAACTCAAATGATTTCAGAACTCATTTTCAAATGTGCATATTTCTTGGTTACGGACTGCCATAATAAAGAGTACTCATTAACTATGTTGTCCAGCTGTTAATGACTAGCGGTATAAATTGTAATGGCAACAACAGAACAAAAACTTCAATCATTATATTTTCCCTATGCAAAAGACAAAGTAGGGCAATATGATGAACGTGAATAGATTCTCAATTAACAAACAGTTGCCCTTTCTGAGTAAGCTGAGCGAAGGGCTTTCTACACATTTATAATTGGTGGATATTTGTTTACAGGTGGCAGTTTACATCTTTATCATTATATACCACAGTTATGTGAATATATCAGATAATTGGGTTGTCTTTCATTGAGGAAACAAATATTTATATTCTCATGTGGGATTATACCAAATTTACTCGGCAAAGAATTGGTCATTTTACATACATAAGTGATACATCATTTAATAAATGAAAAATAACAGGTTGACCCAAACAAAATGTAAAGCTGTGTACCAAAAATATGATAGCTTTAATTATTATTAGTACGGCTTGATGGTGTACAAAAAATCAAAGGGCACAAAAATAACATTAAATAAATAAATAAATAAATATGCCACATACATATGTTGTAAATAGTGTGCTGTGTCGACCGAGTGGAAGTAATAACTGGTATATTTTTAGTCTCTACCACCTAGTCTTATAGGTAAGGGGAGATCACTCTGCCCAACCACCACATGTGACTGCAGACAACTTCTAGCTTCCTTTAGCTAAAAGTAGTATCTGGGAGGGCTGGATTTGAGTTAGTAGTAA